>OZ022510.1:57858665-58363685 GCA_963989385.1 Ctena decussata | reverse complement strand
ACGCTATATGCCCTTACCAGGGTTGAGCGTCTATAAATAACTTAAACATTCATTCAATCAGTAAGGCTACAGTTTTTAGGGTAACTGTGGTAATAAAACGTTTACGGAAATTGTGGCTACGTTATGCAGGGGTTGTTTGTGAATAACTCTCGTGGACAGCGTATTGCATGATTTTAAGGTGAATACCTGCACGAGTCTTTTGATTGTGGACAGCGTGTTGCATGATTTTAATGTGAATACCTGCACGAGTCCCATGATTTAAATGTGAGACGCATACTATTTATACGCCTATCTTTTATTGAAAAGTTAGACGTGGCTGTTTAATTCTTATACTGAGGATGTTATATTGTTGTGTGCCCAGATTCTGAGTTTAGACCAGAACGGTAAGATTTTATTATATTTATTTTAGAATTGTTTGGCTAAGAATGAAAAATGTGACTTCTGATTGATATGGTATGACTATATGTGTCGACTGATTTGATTTTGTTGGCAGTGATCAGGCTGCGCATATGTCGACCAATTTTGTTTATACTGACCATGCTGCGCATGGTATTTGTATATTAGGAAGTTTTGTAAATTACGGAAATAGTTTATATCACTGATGTTGGTTGCAATGGTGTGCGTCTATTTGACGTCCAGTGACGTCAATTGCATTCATGTTATTCATGTGACGTCAGTTGCATTCATGTTATTGCGACGTCAGCACTTTTATATTAGTTTCACTGGTGTCCAGTGACGTCAATTGCATTTATATTATTCATGTGACGTCAGTTGCATTCATGTTATTCATATGAAGTCAGTTGCATCATGTTATTGCGACGTCAGCACTTTTTATATTAGTTTCACGTATACGTGGCCTATAGAAGTAGATTGATTTGTAATGGAACTAATTTATATACTCGTGACGTCAATTGACGCCATAGCATGCACCGCATTAAGGTTTTTTTTCATAAGTTATAATGGTAACATTTGGTCATCATGCGTTTGATTTGCCTTCATTAGACGCACAGACGCTTGGGATTTGGACTTTGGCCAACAGAGCCACGATGAAGTCTCAGTTTATACAAGATATTAATCTTCAGTAAGCAAAACCGTGCATGAGCCTGGGAAACTATCCCGTTTTCTCTCTATAATCAGTACAAACCTGTTAGTATTTGGTGTCCTTAGGTTTACCAGTCATTTATCTTTACAATGAGATGCATGGCATTGCATGAACTTGTCTAGTCTTTACAAATTTATTCAAAACAATTTACTGCCATGTGAAAAAAATGTCCTTACACATAATTTCCCAGTCAATTTACATGAATGGTTCCCCGTTTCAATCTCTGTGCATGGAGACCTCTTACACACTAGGAACCATAATAGGGATTCCAGTCAGCTCTAAAATAAGAATAGCTCACCTGTGTGCATAAACTACCTTGGTACCTGGATACTTATTCTACAGGTTTAAAAGTTGGGAGCCATTTATGTAATTATTAGGTAGATTATGTGTAAGGGCATTTTTTTCACATGGTTGTGAATTGTTTTGAATAAATTTGTAAAGACTAGACAAGTTCATGCGATGACGTGCATCTCATTGTGAAGATAAATGACTGGTTAATCTGAGGATACCAAATACTAACAGGTTTGTACTAGTTATGGAGAGAAACCGGGATAGTTTCCTGGGCTCATGCAAGTTTTGCTAGCCAAAGATTAATATCTTGTATAAATTGAGACTTCACTGTGGCTCTAGGGCTTACTGGCCAAAGTCCAAATCCCAAGCGTCTGTGATTAGACGGCGTCATATGGTATAACATCATTGATGTCATGATGTCAGATCAAACGTTATGATCCCAAATGTGTGAGAAACGCTTATTCAGCTATTATATTCTATGGCAAATGGTATTACGCTTAGTTTAAAGAAATGAATTAATACATATGCGAGTTAGATTTTGGTCAATCAATTTAATGTAAATAGGTCATTGTTTAGATTATTCATGTTTTATGTGGGGTATGTCATGGTAATGCCTGTTGACGTCAGTATACTTCTTGACAATGTTTGACGTCAGATCCTTCGACGCACATGCGTGGTAGGATCTACGTTTCTTCATTGGCGGAAGTGGTAAGCACACTTTTAGCTTTACATCGTGAGCGCGAGTCGTGTCTAGTGACACGGCTGGCGTGTGCACATTATGCTCGGCATTCGCCGAGGGCGTTGTATGGTATTTCCAAGACAGGCCCAAGTCTTACGTATTGCTATTATGTAGTTACAATGTATTGAGTGTAAGTTCGTTATTTTTAGGCACATCAAGTCCGGCAGTCAGCTGTTAGGACTTAGAGCCACGTCTCACCTGGAGATTCGATATACGTCTCCAGGTTAATACCAACCCGGGTAGAGGCAGTTACAACGCCGTTTGTGCATGGTTCCTAAGCAGAGGCGGGAAGCACAAAATGTAGGCGGAAGTGGTTAGCACAGTTTTGCCAGATTCTGCGATAAGATCTGAAGGTCACATCAAGTGTGGGACAGCGTTCGTCCACTAAGGTGTGTTAATATATATAGACTGGTCCCTGGTACGAGCCAGGGAGCGACCAGTATATAATCGTGCACGTGTTACTATAAGTTGGTGTTCCTCATGATATATGGACTGGCCCATGACATGATCCAGGGAACGACGAATTGAAGTCTACCAACATAAGGCCTTGTTTTTTGTATGAGCTCAAACTAACGTTTTTTTGTTCTTTGTGTTTTCCTTTAGTTCATGGCGCTGAGCCGAGTACGGTGTTGACGTCAGACGGTAATCTATTTGCGTATTGTACGCAAATCGATTACAGATTTGAAACAAACACCTTACTTGGGCCAGCGACATGAACTGATATGTGTTGTATATTATTGTAATTGTGAATTGTTGTAAATTGTATCGTTGTATATAGAATTTACATTATATATAAACTTTAAAAAATTCTAACGTTTTTAGAGTTTCCTTGTTAGTGTAATACACTGGTAGATAACCCTTTAACCGGAAATCACCCTCCGCCGTCCTGGCGACGCATAAGGCTCTACACCCGTGTCGACCGAGTGTAAAACCTTCTGCGTAACACTGCAAAAAGTCTTATACAAGAATTTTTGTCTTCAACAATATCATTAATATATAAGAGAAAGAGTAAGGGACCTAAGATAGAACCTTGAGGAACTCCTGCCTTAACAGAAGACCAGTTTGAGCTAGCACCCGGTAAGACTACTCTTTGTTTTCTATTATCTAAATAGTCTTCAAACCAAAGAAGGACAGAGCCAGAAATGCCAACAGATTTAAGTTTAAAGATGAGACCTTTATGCCAAACTCTATCAAACGCTTTGCTGATGTCGCAAAATATTGCTCGAACTTCTTTCCCTTCATCGAGTGCTTTACAGAATGTATTATAAATGTTGACCAATTGGTTTACGGTTGAGTCACCTGGGACGAAACCTGATTGCAAAGTTGTAATGATATGATGTTCTTGAAAGAAATTAAAAATATGCTTATGCACAATTCTTTCCAGTACCTTACCCACCGTGCTAAGTAGAGAAATTGGTCTATAATTAGATACAACTGAGGGATCTTCCTTTTTATGAATGGGTGAGACATTGGCTTGTTTCCATATACTAGGAACTTTGCCAATAGCCAAAGAGTAATTAAAAAAGATCTTGCAGTGGAGAAGTTAACGGCTGGGCAAGTTCTTTTAGAAGCCTGTTATTGATAGAATCTGGACCTGAAGCTTTACCTATGTTTAAAGACATCAGCACTGATTTAACTTCATCAGAGGAAACGGAAATGGATTCGAATTTAAAAGGAAGTAGATCTGGAAGTGGTGGCAAAGAAATGTTACTTTCGTCAAGGACAGTTTGTTCAGTAAAAAAATCGTTTAGTTTGTTTCCCTTATCTTTACCATCAGAATAAATGACATCATCTATATTGAGTGGCGGAATAGTTGATTTTTGATCAGGTTTAATGAAACGTTTGAGTGTATTCCACCAATCTTTTTGACCTATATTAGGGTTTTTAAGTTTCTCGGCTAAATTATCTGTTTCTGCTTTCTTAGACTTACGAATTTCCCACGTAACTTGATTTCTAATATTTTTATAATTATTAAAGTCAATATTACTTTTAGATTTCTTAAACTTATCATACAGTCGTTTCCTTTTTCTCATTAAACGTTTTATACTATTTGTGAGCCAAGGGGGGTCAGAGCTACGTACTTTAATATTTTTATTTGGAATATATTTATTTGCAAGATCAGTAATACGTTCCGTAATATTTATGGCATATGTATCTATATCATCACTCTTTAAGGCATCCCAGTTTGTTTCCTCCAGTTCACGTGTCAGAGTCGCGTAGTCGCCCTTATCATACAAATAAATATGCCGTTCATATATTGGAGTATCAGGTTTGGCAAAATTTAAGACGCTGAATATTGGGCAATGATATCTTATTGTTTGATCAAGAAAGGGCACGCCAACGCCGCTTAAAAGTACACTATTACTATCTGAAGAAAGAAACAGGTCAATGATAGAAGAAGAATTTTCTGTATAATGCGTTGGTTCTCTTATTAACTGTTCTAGATTAAAGTGTTGACATATATCCATATTTTTTTACTTGAAACTTGTTTTTGTGTATCTAAATTAAAATCGCCAGTAATTAGTATATTATGCAAATTGGTATCGAATGCAAGGCCTATAGAATCTTCAATGCTTGCAAGAACAGTATTATCTGAATTTGGTGGCCTATAAAAAGTACCTATAAGTTGTTTTCTATTATGAGTAGCAATTTCAATCCAAATATTTTCGATGTCCGGTATTTCAAGATCATTTCTACGACAAGAATATAGATTTTGTTTTACATAAACACAAATTCCACCATGACTGTCCCCATCCCTGTCGAATCCTTTTATGTTTAAAATATCATCGTTGGTTCTCCGATCTAACCAAGTTTCTGTTATACATATAACGTCGAATTTACGGAGTTCTGATTCAATTAAATCGATTTTATTTGTTATACTCTGAACGTTGTAATGAACAACGGAAAAATTTTCTTTAATAACTGATTCATCGAAAGTAGGTAATGAAAATGAAGAACTAGTCGAACTAGTGGATGAAGGACCGGGATTACGTTCGATACCTGCTATAAGCAGCAGAGCCATAATAATTAAAATATCAAATATATTTAAGTACTGAAGACCTTTTACCTTAACCTGACGACTATAATGTAATCCAATCCGCATCCTAAAGACTTGTATTTCTATCACGTTATACTATCAATCAAACAGCGAAGCAGACTTAAGGATGCGGATGGATATTGTCTGACATACGCCGTGACCAATGGGCAGATAACGTAAATATAATTTTCCCCGTGGAGCTGAGCAATAAGACAGAAAAGACTAAAGTTCAAAAACAGTAACAGATGTAACATAATTAGGACATACAGGGAAATGGAATATTCAGAAAGTTATTTATTTAATTCAAAATCATTATTGCAAATAAGTGAAAAATAGAATAAAGTTGCTTAAACTACTTTCTCACTTTTGAACACAGTCATATCTTGAAGATGGAAGCAACATCAACAAACTTATGTAATAGTAGATATACATACTCACAAGGGAAACAACTATATCGTTGTCCCTACTATGGGGATCGTCAACTCCCCTCCAAGACCTTTATTTCAAAAAAGCATTATTTTAAAAAAGACTTTGTTTCATATGGGAAGCAAAGAGAAAGTCACAGTTGTCTCCCCTGTAAAAACAATGGGGCATGGGAATCAAAGAGGAAGTCACAAAAGCTGTCTCCCCTGCAATAACACGGAGGCACGGGAAGCAAACAAGGCCACAAGAGTTGTATCCCTTGTTAAATAAAACGACAAAAATAATAACATGGCGGTACGGGAAGCAAACAGAAAGTCACAAAGATTGTCTTCCTTGCAAAAACGTGGAGCCGCGGGACGCTAATAGGAAGTCTCAGAAGTTTTCTCCCCTGCAAAAATAGAGAGAGAAAAAACAGACGCGCGGAAAGCAAATAGGAAGTCACAAAAGTTGCCTCCCCTGTAAAAAACAACATGGAGGCACAGGGATCAAGAGCAAGTCACAGAAGTTGTCTGCCCCGCATAAAAAATCTATTTATAACCTACAATTAATTGGAAAACGCAGGTATCTATTCTTATCATGTCTGGGGTCATGCACCAAAAGCACGCTTGGAGTAGTATCGTGTAATAAGATACATTACATGAAGTCCCACGTGAAGGAACAATTGACACCCAGGTCAGCACTTTGACACAAACTGGTTAAGATCCTCGTTATACAATACAATTTCTTGCTCTCAAAGATGCCGAACAAACAGAATAATACGCAGGCTAAGCCAGATACACAATGCCAACGGATGTCAGAAGGTGCACTCATACATGACACGGAGACATACTAGTCAATTTTACAGGTAATATGTATTCTCTGCTCTTGAAGGAACTCTTTCAGATTTTAATACAATTTAATTTATTGGTAATTAGTATACTAGACGTCATCGCATGTCGCTGTCGCGAAAGGAAACTCTCTTGTAGCCACCCATTGGACTTACACGTTGAACCAACATTGACTCCACCCTGATTCGACGTCGTAACGTTTAATCAAAGTTGATTCAATGTCGATTCAACGTTGTGCAGGCACTAACAAACTACGTTGAAAGTAGCTTTATAGCCCATAATAAAATGAGTTTCAGGCTTTGGGATGTACACAAGGATGTTTTTTTTACCCTGTCATCTGCATTCCTTACATTAACAAGTCGAACTTAAACAACTTTAGCTGGCCCCCACACACAACGCTGAAGCAATATTTATTACATATAGCATAATCGACCACACCCACAGATGCCCCATTAGACATCAGAATAATAAAGTTCACACTTTTTTCCCTTTATCCATACTAGAAGATGGCTATAATAGAAGCTAATGACGGTCAAACTTGCGTGTCAGATTGCAATCAAGGAAGTTGTCCCATGGGGCACACAACGTTGATTCGACGTCGATTCAACTTTGTATGTCTGCTGGGTATAAAAATTATGCAACTCGCATGTATTGTTCATACTACTTATTCAGATTACAAGTCAAAGAAATTGTCCCATTGGGTACACGACATTGCTTCAACGTCGATTCATCATTGTGTGCCTGCTGAAATGTATACTATATACAACTCATATGTACAGTTCATACTACAGAAAAAGAAAAACTGAAATTGTTCTATTGGGCACACAACGGTGATTCAACGTCGAATCAACGTCGAATCAACGTTGTGTGCCTTCCGGGATGCATACTATACAACTCATATGTACAGCCTGCCCAACTATCGTGTCACAAAATTTGTCCGATTGCAAATCAAAACATATACAACTCTTGTGCAGTTCAAACAACTGGGTTTTCACGTAAAATCGACATTGAATTATAACGGCCCAACTTCTGTGTCACCAGAGTTATTTCAGGCTGCGAATAAAAAAAATTGTCCCGTTCGGCGCACAACGTGGATTCGACGTTCAGATTCCGAGTTGTTTGTCTGCTGGGTATATCCTATACTACTGGCTTTTCAAGTAACAAAAAAGACTTAAGCTCCCGACCGCCCAACTTCTGTTTCTCAAAAGTTATTTCCAGTTGCAAATCAAAGTAATTATCCCATTGGGCACACACCGTTGATTCAATGTCGATTCAACGTTGTGTGCCTGCTGGGATGAATACAGTAGCAGCAAGTATATACAGTATCCAGAGGTAATCGACATTAAATTGACAACATGGGTTTAATGCTTAACGAGTCCCAAGGGGCACAATCCCACCGGACACACATACGTTGAACCTTCACTGATTCAACGACGATTCAACGTAATAACGTTGAATCGACGCTGACTCAATGCCGATCCAAGGCTGTGCGCCCGCAGTGATGTGTTCCTGCAGTTCAATACTATCAGAGACCAATGTTAAAGTCATGTTAAAGTCAAGTTAATGCTCGCTCATGTCAACATTGTCAGACTGAAAACGCCGAAGGTCCTCAAGGCTCGTAATTCTTAATTTATTGTCAGAGCCATCACTGATGAACACATTTCCATTGTAGATCTATGTTTTGTTGATACGTTTAGACTTTTGAAGCCGCCGGCACTCGTACGCTAAGTCCCTTCGTGTTTTCGTCAAGTCCTCGTTAATATATACGCCAGCTTTTTCATCGCGGAGTACAACTCTTCCTTTCAAGTACTTCAGACGGGCACTAGTATTTGTAAATTTCACTATGATTTCTCGGCCCTTAGTAGGAATACGCGACTGACTACCTATGCCGTGATTATCTCTGGGCCTACCTACCCTATGGGCTCTGTCAATGTCTTGAGGCGTAATGTCCGCTTTTATTCGGCGCGATAAGTCCATAACGATTTTTGAAACGTCTTCGTTGGCAGATTCAGCGATGCCTGTGATCCTAAGACAAGAGCGCCTTGAATATTGCTCTAATTCATCATTTCTAATCTCAGATTCTTTAAGAGCCTTTTCTACATTTGCCAATGATGCTTTAACACGATCTAGCTCATTTCTCAGAGGCGCTACCGTCAATGCTACCCGTTGTTCTACCAACTCGTTAATTTCGTCCCTCAGGAGCATTTTTATTTTTATCGCTACTCGCATAATATCATCTTCAGATAAACCAGGATATGGAAGTGCCTGGGGAAACTGTTGCATATGTGTTTGTGGTAGTGGCTGTGCAAAGTTCATCATCTGTTGAGGGTTAAAGTTCATGGGAGGAGCAACATTCATAGAACCTGGATCCATAATACCTGGACCAGCACCAACCATCTGTTGTGGTGTACCAATTTGGGTTACCTGATTAGCCCCGTTCTGATTAATCTGAGAACTCTGTGACATATCAACAGCTTGTTCAATATTTTGTTCTGACATAGCACTGGTGTTAGAAATAGGTTGAATACAAGGATTATCGTCCAATGTAGAGTTCAGTATAGAATCTGCTACAGAGTCAGTTACTGATTCAGAATCAGATGGCTCGGTCAACTCTAATGTCTCATCACAACCAGGCTTAGATTGTCGATACTTCTTAGGTGACGAGAGAATTTGAGGCGATGATTTATTTCTATGGCGTTTCTTATTTCGACGGTGATATGGCATTCCTTGGCCACGAGTAGAACTTTCGGAGTCTTTACAGCAAATTCACCTGCACACTTATCCCGCTCCTCCTAATTCATATTTTCAGTCTAAAGTTCAAAAGCTTTCTATCGACTAGGAGACTGGAATTTTCACATAACTTTAAAGCGGAACCATAGACAGTCACTTACTTGCAAAAATTATTCCATATAAGTCCCTCCAAATAAGGAAATTTTACATTTTTATAGACACTGATAATTGTTTATACTAACACAAATCACGTGACCACTCCCTACTCAGTTTCGGCTATTCAAGTCTCATCGGTGGCCCTGACATGATCTGATGATGAAAACCAGAGGAAAGCATACTGTATTTTTTTAATTTTAAAACGACAGTCGATTCAAAGACTGATATGCATAATCCAAACGATTAAAAAGGTAATCTACAATGAAACCCTAAACCAATCAAACATTTCTGATTTCTCAGAATATATTCTCTGATCTCAAAGGGCAAAAATAAAATGTAATCTGCAATATACATGATGTACGGGAAGACTTTTTACGGCCGTCACACGGCACAACACCAGCTGCAGTGATTTCAAGCTATAATCTTAAAGAGTTTCTTCAAGGGCAGAGAATACATTCAAAAGAAGGAACATGGGCCATACTTCCCGTAGGCGAAAGTAAGGCATTAAGTGGTGAAGAAAACCGGAGACGCCGTGGAAAAACACCGACCTTTGATGGGCAACCACTTCCATGCCACATTTCAGCGCCGGATATGGAACCAGGGCGGTAGAGAGATGATACCCCAGGGCAACTGCGTTTTTTTGTTTGTTTTTATTTTGTTTTTTGTTGTTGTTTGATGTGTGTCTTTTCAATCTAAATCAGACAGTCTAACGGTTTTCTGCGCTACTAAAGTGCAGGTGTCCTTTACGCAAGATAACGGTTACCGAGGACTGATTATAACTGTCAATATCAATGCTCTTAGCGTACTGCCCATACGTGTACAGGTAATGATGAGGATATGATTGGACGGACACACGGCGCCAAGTGCGTGCAACTATGGTTATGTACCGCTCAGCCACTTGGGGAACGTCGATAAGAGAACTGAATTGAACTGAACTGATAAGGATGCGCAGACAACAATTCCAAAGTCTGGTCTGGTCATTCACAATTTAGCAGAAAACAATACCAAGTAGAGCAAAACAGACCGACTGACTGATTCATTCAAACGATTGTGGAGTTGATGACCCTTTGAAACAATATTTCAGTCTATATCTGGCAGCCTGCCAGAGAGAGAGCGAGAGAGGAAGGGAGAGAAAGAGGGAGAGAGAGAGGGAGAAAGAATGAGAAACTAGGATAGACGAGAGTCTAAGAAAGAATACGGGTCTTCGCGGCCTGGAGCTTCAAAGCGCTTCCGAATCATTAGGTCTCTCTAATCTGAGGGTTCAAACCTCGGCCGGTAGACATGCTCGAGTTTTCGACCACCTTTACTAAACGATCGGCTTTATATGTCAAATATTCTTGAAAGGGCTATGATAAAATCTCATCAGAAACATCGATTGTACAGGCTGTGCATGAGTATACATGTAGCTCTTTATGATGGATGAATGAATGTATGATACTGTGTTTTCATCTCTTTCAACAGTATTTCAACATATCGGGACGATGATTGGATGAGAATAAAAGGTTGTACACGCAATAAATTTCCGTTTACGGTTAGAAACGATTTCAACTTTGGCAAGATCCAAACCCGCCAGCTAAGCAGGCCGTAGCCTAACCCACTGAACTTCGGGGCTCTCTCTTTAGTGGTTTTACAAAACCCTAAAATAACTTTGTCATTCACAAGTGGTACGTGACTTTCCTGACACTGATCTGTCTAAAGATATGAAAAGTACATGATCGTATTTGTTCGGTTCAAACATTTTATTGACAAAAGTGTTCATTCAGAAACTATTCTGAAATCGCGGAGTAGATCTATATAATTTCAACTATACTACGGAAAGTGCGAACCGCAAAGACTTAGATCAGCCTGGCCATTCGCGCAGTCTGATCGGAGCCTTCTCCATTCGCATGAACATTCTATTGAAATATCAGTACGCAAAAGCGAGTGATGCTTCTTAAACCATTTCGCAAGACATTTTTACACCCAAGATTAAGTGACCATAGAATAATAATTCATGGCTTTCATTAAAATGAAGCCTTGCTGTTTAATTTATTGTGTTCTCAGTTTAATCCTTCTATCATAAAAATAGAAAATAGGTAAAAATAATTGTTAAATGTTTTTCATATAATTTGCTTAGTCCGTTGTAACCCGTCTGTTGGTCTAAATTATTTAGTTCAATAAAGATAGCCATCTATTTGGGAAAAAGCTGCTGACTCGGCTTATCACTTGTAATTTATTGTTTGTTGGGATGTCTTTGTCAATCTTTCCCTTTGATGTTGGGGATAAGGTTTGGGATCTGATTCAGTCAGTTCCTGAAGTGTAGTTACTCTTTAAATTTGCATAATTATGTCGTAAGAAATTTACATCCGACGCTTCAAATACAATAGTTATTGTTGAAATCTGTTGGAGGTCAAGTGGTTCAATCATATTTACTACCCGAAGAAAATAAATCTCAATTAGGCAGCAGTTACTTAAAACATGAAAGAAACTGTAATCTTCAAACGATCAAAGGCATAAAGGCTCAGCCCAGAGTCCATTAAAATCTTGCATAAATTTAGTATTAAGACGTGCTATCATTTGTAATTTTAGACCTGTAATAAGTAATAGTAATTCTGATGTAATTAATCTCATTTTTACAAAACATACGTTGATGAATCGCTTGATGTGTATCTGAGTTGCCACGACATGTGTTTTCAACGCATGGCTTTCTAGCGAAGGCAGCCGGCGGCCGTGCGATTTTCGCACGGATTCATTGCCGCCGTGGTCTCTAGGATTCTGTTAATTGAAATGCATGGTGACAAATTACTGTCGAGCGTAACTGTGGATTGGTTGAAATAATTTACGTAGCAAAAGGTCAATTTCTTTAGTGAAAAAAAAATAAATAAAAACAATAGTAATACTAACCAAGCTTACGATGACACTTCTACTTTCCTTATATCCAATGCTTATGCCAGTGTCCCAATTTCAATTTCAAAATGTTCTTGAGGGCCTCGGGGAAGATTGGACTCGCCAACCGAGTTACCCTCACTAAATAAAGACATTACTTACTTTACTTACTTACCTACCCAAACAAGATCCAACCGGAACTTCAATGACAGCAAAAATTTGAATCTTTCTAGGTATTGGACATAATAGAAAAGAATAGAACAGAAACACGCGTTAAATAACAGAAAGCAACCGACACTCCGTTGTTTGTCCCTTCGGAAAACAACTCGTATGTTGGTTGCTATAAGTACGGTAACAGGAAATAATTCAAGCATCCTTTTCTTCTCATTCCTGCATATGAAGCTTTCGCACAACTGGTAAACGCGCAGTTTCATTCCCATCTGGAAATCCAAAATGAAAACTTGTTCCGCTATGACATGTAATTTCAGCTTTGTTAAAGAGAAACTGATGGAGTTCACACAAAACTCCTGAAAGTGGCCAAACCGAAATTTCTGTTAGTTACCAACTTTCAGGAGTTCTGTGAGAACTTCACGAGCTATTTTGTGTGCGCTAATATGCTTTTTTACGAGTCGATTTTGGCTATATTTGTAAGAGCTTGAATATTTTTTACTTATTTATTTTTAGCGGAATGCGCACGTTCGCAAAAGAACATGCAGAACGACAGTTGAGAAACTGAGATCGCAAAAGAAAATTTCTGTGCCGTAGCCGTCCTAACAAAATCTGTATGAACGCTTGTTCAAACTGAGAGCACCAACCTCAGTTTCCAGTACAATTTCCTTCACTTACGAAACATCGTTCCGTGTTGAAATTTACAAGGAATAAAAGACCTCAGAACCCAACCGATCTTCTACCGAGTATTTGCGAACACTTTCTCCAGGATTGACCGATTGATTATTCGGATGCGCAGGCTGATCTTGTCTTCCTTGTTCGCACATGCTATACCTCCCATCTACTTGGGTAAATTATATAATGTTACGCTCCATCGAGAGTTTTATTCTAACTGAAAAATCCTTTTTTCTTTTTCTTATACCTGCGCACATGTCCAGTTTTATATCAAACTACGCATGTCTAGGATAGCTTGCGGACACGCGCAGTCTTGTCAGGGCCACTTGGACTGAACATGCATAAGCAGAATGCGCATACGCCTGAATACAGTCACTTACATGAGATTGTCAAACTCTAAAATTTCGAGCACTGACTTACACAATAATGTCTAAAATACAGCAAATATTTTTCTTCTGAGCGAAATTCGTACCGCCTACTCTTACAAATCGATGAAATCGATGCCGCTTGTCAAATTTTGACAACCAAACTGTTATAGATTTGTGAATGAGCTTAGGTGAAAAAGTCAATAGATTTCGGAATTAGTAGTATAGGCTTTCGAAAAAACTTTGCTGCTCTTGATGAAAAAAATATGACAAGCTTTTCAAAAGTTATTCACATGTTTTTCTTTTTGGAGCAACACTCTTGATGTTACCGGGATGCTTTGAACCACCTGGCCCTGAAAGTAACCCAGCAGGAAAGAAATATCGAAACAGCGTCATATCAACGTCAATACAACGTCAGGGTTCGAGGTTATAAAACTTGAGAATAATCTCAAACTCAAATTAAAGCACACTGGAAGCAGCCAATCAGTGTGCTTTATTTTGAGTTTGAGAATATACTCAAGTTTTATAACCTCGGGGCCTGGAATAGTTACATTGAGATCAATACGACTGTGTTTCAACGCTATGTGTCTGCTGGGAACTTGACAGTGAGCATATAACTGCATGTAGTAAGGATCACAATACTGCCAATGAAAATATATCTACGGAATAACTATGTTATTCACAAGTTTTTCTTTTTGGAGCAACACTCTTGATGTTACCGGGATGCTTTGAACCACCTGGCCCTGGACGTAACCCAGCAGGAAAGAAATTTCGAAACAGCGCCATATCAACGTCAATACAACGTCAGGGTTCGAGGTTATAAAACTTGAGAATAATCTCAAACTCAAAATAAAGCACACTGATTGGCTGCTTCCGAGCATGTGCTCGGAAGCAGCCAATCAGTGTGCTTTATTTTGAGTTTGAGAATATACTCAAGTTTTATAACCTCGGGGCCTGGAATAGTTACATTGAGATCAATACGACTGTGTTTCAACGCTATGTGTCTGCTGGGAACTTGACAGTGAGCATATATCTGCATGTAGTAAGGATCACAATACTGCGAATGAAAATATATCTACGGCATAACTATGTAAAGTTAGTTCGAATTTTCTTCTTTTGTTTTAGCTATAACTAATTTCAAATGGTGGTGAAAAATGCTCGCATTTCATGATAATGGGACCCCCAAGCTCAAGCGTGAACCGGGACAAAATATAAAGGGGTTGTTAATCTTGCCGAACGTAAAAAATATGTGTCGAAGTACAAATGTATCAGCATCTGAGCAGCGCGACGAGAAATATAAAGCTGAGACTGACATATCAGCCCACTCATATTTGCTCTACATTTTCCTTGACTCTCAAATGAGGACACGAGTAACGCTGACAAGACAGGATGATCTGAGTCTTCGCTGTTCGCACATGTCCTAATGCACTCCCTTGATTATCCTTACATTCAGTTTGTAATCCGAAATAGTTTGCGAGTTGTATGAGTTTAAACCAACTTAATTCAGTTCATGGAGTGAAAATTAGCAGAATATTTGCGCTTGAATAATGAAATTTATTAGCTTCATCCATTCTGAACAAAGTGTTATGTCTGTCTTGTAACGTATAATCCCAATTTAGTTATTTTGTTCTGGCACCATAGGTACTCTATGTATACAAAAATGATTCAAAGCACTTAAACCACCTGCAACGCGTGATCACTTTTCGTGTTTAGAATTGATTATTCATTAATCATAGCTTAGTTGTCTGCAGTTTTTTGTGTGGCATATGGCCGAAATCCCTCTTAAGTATCAGAAGGTCATTTTACATAATTGACCTGTCAATGTTATACATATATTAATGTATTCAACCGTAAGAAGCTGACTGGACTTTTATCACTAATTTATTACCTATTAGCTCACCTTTTGTGTATTTAGTTAGTTATGTTTCGTAATACGATACATTTCAAGTATCAAATAATTGCATATGATGCAAACTGATTGAAAAGAAATCGTACATGTACCAGTTCAAACGTATTTTTTTGTTTGAATGAACAGCCTAAAAATCAGCTTTGGGCAGGTACAGGCTTAGCCGAGTCCCTGTCGTTCGTTGATGTCGCACAATCGTCTTTCTCGTGACATCAATTATGAACTAATTCGAACTAACGTAACAGCGACGAGAGTCCTTGTAGCGAAGAAACAAGATGGATGAGCCGGAACAAAAGTGAAATTTTTCGGTATGGGTACAGGTGATATCAAATTACCCTCAGAAGAATTTCAGCAATAACGAAAGGCCTTACAAAATACATTATAAGATCAACTCTTAACCAAAACAAATTGGCCAAATAATGTGGATCCAGACAATACGGTTCTTCCCAAATGGATTTGAAGTCTAGTTCTTTTGTTGTGTGCAAAGAACATTTACTGACCGTTCCAAGGCGGTACTTCCGTTGTGGTTCTTCAATTTTACGTGTTCTTAGGTCCGCTTATCTGTGGTCTTCTAGCAATATGGTCACCTGTATAGCTACCCACTTTGCGCTCTCTCTCTCTCTCTCTCTCTCTCTCTCTTTCTCTGTATGTGTGTGATTTATAATAGAAAATGGGTAAAATTAAATGTTACTGTTGTTTTTGATGACCGCCTATTTGGGAAAGAGCTGTTCACGTTAGTGTAAAGAAACCATAATAAATAAGACGATGCAACATTGGGAATAACATCACCTGAAACTGAACGTTAAAACGAATGGGGGAATAGGGAAGGTAAAGATCAGCCAGCGCTTCCGCGCCGTCTGATTGCTTAGATAATCTGATACTGGGGAATAAAAGTGAGGATTCAGTTTGATCACTTTACACAGATGTGAACGCCGGGATGCATACCGTGATGGCATAGCTTGCATTTTCAGGCGAGGCCTATCATATCGCGAGTGTGTTGTCCATAGTCGAAGTCATCAGTTTAGCTGCATGTAGTCATGCATCAAGAGGTTATTTTTTTACTCTGGGTTGACAAAATTTTTCAATCGTTGGCCGGGCCGGGTTGGAAGCCGCGACTTTCTGTGCAGTAGCTATGCGCTCTAACAAATGGACTACGGCGTGACACACAAATCACTAGAAAACTGTGCAGTCCAAAAGTCTGTAACTCTGGTAGCACACGTTGGTTGGTTGTTTTGAGTTTAACGGCCCTTTTAGACAGTATTTCCGTCTATATCGGGCCGTCTCCGAAAGAGAGGAAGAAAGATGAGAGATGTGATAGCGTGAGAAAAATGTCCAAACAGTCCCACCCGCACCTACTGCAAGCACAGTAGGCCCTTGCCCCACCATTATCCAAATCAGTAGGACACCATGGAATTGGAAGTTATACCCAGCACCATCGCATCACCCAACCACCCCGGTAACACACGTGAGAGTCGTCAGGCTAACAGTAATGCTTTAGCTGTTGTGCACAAAACACAGGTTTGTCCGAGTCACCAATGCCCACATATGCCCTAACGCCCTTTCACGCGTCGGTAAAAGGGACGATGGGAAATTAGCGAGCTGCCCAGTCTGGGATTAGACTCTGCATTCGTACATGAATCCCGGGCTCGAGACGCGTTGGAAGCAGGTATCTTTTCAGTCATAAACAGCCTTTCATTATCACCAACCCATCGCCCTGATATTGCTGAAATCATGTTAAAAAGGGCGTAAAATCGTGATTCATCCACCATCGACAAAAATTAATAGGTTTGATTTTCAACACATTAATCTAATAAAGGTAGCAGATCCGAATTTGTTAGCTTGTCAAAGCAGCTAAACATCTTTTCAAGCGCAGAAATTGATTGACACTTCCGGCTACTGATTACATCTCTCTACCGTTATATTGTCATGTGTACTCAATACAAGAGTCACAGGTCTTTGAGATGTTACAGTTATGTCTGTCACTGACCCGTTAAATCGTCTAGAGAAAGTAAACGTTGTAGACGCACAGATTTCGTCTATTTATGAAATTTGCCATATTCTGATGTCTAATGGTGCATCTGTGGGTGTGGTCGATTATGCTATATGTAATAAATATTGCTTCAGCGTTGTGTGTGTGGGCCAGCTAAAGTTGTTTAAGTTCGACTTGTTAATGTAAGGAATGCAGATGACAGGGTAAAAAAACATCCTTGTGTACATCCCAAAGCCTGAAACTCATTTTATTATGGGCTATAAAGCTACTTTCAACGTAGTTTGTTAGTGCCTGCACAACGTTGAATCGACATTGAATCAACTTTGATTAAACGTTGCGACGTCGAATCAGGGTTGAGTCAATGTTGGTTCAACGTGTAAGTCCAATGGGTGGCTACAGGAGAGTTTCCTTTCGCGACAGGTACATGCGATGACGTCTAGTATACTAATTACCAATAAATTAAATTGTATTACCTGTAAAATTGACTAGTATGTCTCCGTGTCATGTATGAGTGCACCTTGTGACATCCGTTGGCATTGTGTATCTGGCTTAGCCTGCGTATTATTCTGTTTGTTCGGCATCTTTGAGAGCAAGAAATTGTATTGTATAACGAGGATCTTAACCAGTTTGTGTCAAAGTGCTGACCTGGGTGTCAATTGTTCCTTCACGTGGGACTTCATGTAATGTATCTTTTTACACGATACTACTCCAAGCGTGCTTTTGATGCATGACCCCAGGCATGATAAGAATAGATACCTGTGTTTTCCAATTAATTGTAGGTTATAAATAGATTTTTTATGCGGGGCAGACAACTTCTGTGACTTGCTCTTGATCCCTGTGCCTCCATGTTGTTTTTTACAGGGGAGGCAACTTTTGTGACTTCCTATTTGCTTTCCGCGCGTCTGTTTTTTCTCTCTCTATTTTTGCAGGGGAGAAAACTTCTGAGACTTCCTATTAGCTTCCCGCGGCTCCACGTTTTTGCAAGGAAGACAATCTTTGTGACTTCCTGTTTGCTTCCCGTACCGCCATGTTGTTATTTTTGTCGTTTTATTTAACAAGGGATACAACTATTGTGGCCTTGTTTGCTTCCCGTGCCTCCGTGTTATTGGAGGGGAGACAGCTTTTGTGACTTCCTCTTTGATTCCCGTGCCTCATTGTTTTTACAGGGGAGACAACTGTGACTTTCTCTTTGCTTCCCATATGAAACAAAGTCTTTTTTAAAATAATGCTTTTTTGAAATAAAGGTCTTGGAGGGGAGTTGACGATCCCCATAGTAGGGACAACGATATAGTTGTTTCCCTTGTGAGTATGTATAACTACTATTACATAAGCTTGTTGATGTTGCTTCCATCTTCAAGATATGACTGTGTTCAAAAGTGAGAAAGTAGTTTAAGCAACTTTATTCTATTTTTCACTTATTTGCAATGATGATTTTGAATTAAATAAATAACTTTCTGAATATTCCATTTCCCTGTATGTCCTAATTATGTTACATCTGTTACTGTTTTTGAACTTTAGTCTTTTCTGTCTTATTGCTCAGCTCCACGGGGAAAATTATATTTACGTTATCTGTCCATTGGTCACGGCGTATGTCAGACAATATCCATCCGCATCCTTAAGTCTGCTTCGCTGTTTGACTGATAGTATAACGTGATAGAAATACAAGTCTTTGGGATGCGGATTGGATTACATTATAGTCGCCAGGTTAAGGTAAAAGGTCTTCAGTACTTAAATATATTTGATATTTTAATTATTATGGCTCTGCTGCTTATAGCAGGTATCGAACGTAATCCCGGTCCTTCATCCACTTGTTCGACTAGTTCTTCATTTTCATTACCTACTTTTGATGAATCAGTTATTAAAGAAAATTTTTCCGTTGTTCATTACAACGTTCAGAGTATAACAAATAAAATCGATTTAATTGAATCAGAACTCAGTAAATTCGACGTTAGAGGGTTATCATGCGAACCGAACAACCAACTAAATGTTTTGTACCACTTCAGAAACTGAGGGTGAGGTTGGGCCTGTAAAATCGATTTAAGCCCCCCAGTAATTCATTACTGACCGTTCCAAGGCGGTAGTTCTGTTGTGGTTCTTTGTTGCCTGTTTTTGGTGTCAGAGTTTCTGTGATGTTTTACCTTATGTATGTTATTATTATTTTTGGTTCGGTTTGGGTTGCTGAGTGGCCACCTTTTGGGAACAAGCTGCTCACTCGGTTGGCCATATGTTCTCTGTATCTTGATTATTTGTAATCTTAGTTGTTTCCAACTATGGTTTGAGGGCTGGATTTGGATTTTGATTGTTTCAGTTCCTGGTCTTTGCATACTTTTTACTATGTATAACAGAAACTTGGTTAGATCGGAGAACCAACGATGATATTTTAAACATAAAAGGATTCAAATTATATCGGCGCGACAGGGATGGGGACAGTCATGGTGGAATTTGTGTTTATGTAAAACAAAATCTATATTCTTGTCGTAGAAATGATCTTGAAATACCGGACATCGAAAATATTTGGATTGAAATTGCTACTCATAATAGAAAACAACTTATAGGTACTTTTTATAGGCCACCAAATTCAGATAATACTGTTCTTGCAAGCATTGAAGATTCTATAGGCCTTGCATTCGATACCAATTTGCATAATATACTAATTACTGGCGATTTTAATTTAGATACACAAAAACAAGTTTCAAGTAAAAAAAATATGGATATATGTCAACACTTTAATCTAGAACAGTTAATAAGAGAACCAACGCATTATACAGAAAATTCTTCTTCTATCATTGACCTGTTTCTTTCTTCAGATAGTAATAGTGTACTTTTAAGCGGCGTTGGCGTGTCCTTTCTTGATCAAACAATAAGATATCATTGCCCAATATTCAGCGTCTTAAATTTTGCCAAACCTGATACTCCAATATATGAACGGCATATTTATTTGTATGATAAGGGCGACTACGCGACTCTTACACGTGAACTGCAGGAAACAAACTGGGATGCTTTAAAGAGTGATGATATAGATACATATGCCATAAATATTACGGAACGTATTACTGATCTTGCAAATAAATATATTCCAAATAAAAATATTAAAGTACGTAGCTCTGACCCCCCTTGGCTCACAAATAGTATAAAACGTTTAATGAGAAAAAGGAAACGACTGTATGATAAGTTTAAGAAATCTAAAAGTAATATTGACTTTAATAATTATAAAAATATTAGAAATCAAGTTACGTGGGAAATTCGTAAGTCTAAGAAAGCAGAAACAGATAATTTAGCCGAAAAACTTAAAAACCCTAATATAGGTCAAAAAGATTGGTGGAATACACTCAAACGTTTCATTAAACCTGATAAAAAATCAACTATTCCGCCACTCAATATAGATGATGTCATTTATTCTGATGGTAAAGATAAGGCAAACAAACTAAACGATTTTTTTACTGAACAAACTGTCCTTGACGAAAGTAACATTTCTTTGCCACCACTTCCAGATCTACCTCCTTTTAAATTCGAATCCATTTCCGTTTCCTCTGATGAAGTTAAATCAGTGCTGATGTCTTTAAACATAGGTAAAGCTTCAGGTCCAGCGCCAGAGTGCAGTTGTTGTTATAGCAAGTGACGTTGTCAAGAGCTAGAGTTACCTACCTTATTATTCCCTTTTTTGCTTCTCAATTTGTTGGAGCGCGAATTTTCTGGACTTCTTCATTAAATCGATCCCAGCAGTGTTTCTTCGTTATATTATGTTACCTTATACTGGCGTGGTGGCAGCGAACTTCGTCCTATTCCTCTGAAGCAAGAGACTACTCTTTTACGCTTGTTTTCATTCAATATTGTGACGCATTACCAGACTTGGTTAAACGAGACAGTTCAAAACTGGAACTGTAATATAGAAACGTGCTGGACCTTTTGTAGTAGATACAGTTACTACATTGATTCACAGAATGGCAATCCGTGCTCCCAAACAATGGTCTTTGACGAAAAACGAATCCATTACATCATTCGAGGCTTGGAGGCAGAACTTACAGTACACATTGTCTCTTGATCCAAACTTTGCCTCCTTTCTGTTAGATGGTACTACGTGGCTAAAAAAGACCGCCACAACTCCTCTGCGTGGACTCACTGATGACGAAAATACTGTTCCTGAAGCGTCCAGGCAGACTGCCGCTCAGAAATTAACTCATTTAGAACTGATGCTTGGACAGATCGCTAACTACTGTCCTATTATATCAAGAAACACTATCGTCAAGAATTCAACGTCAGTGACTCAGATATGGCAGTCTATTCGCCTCCACTTTGGATTTCAATCCAGCGGCTCTCATTTTCTTGACTTCAATAACATTCATTTAGAGCCAGGTGAACGTTCTGAAGATCTTTTTCAGAGATTGAATAGTTTTGTAGAAGACAATCTTATAAAATCTGATGGCTCCATTCGTCATCATGGTGTCATTCCAGACGTTGACGAAGACCTATCACCTACACTTGAAAACTTAATAGTTTTAACATGGCTTAGGCTTATTCATCCTGATCTTCCTGCATTAGTCAAACAGCGGTATGGGACAGAGCTTAGGTCTCAAACATTGTCTTCAATCAAACCTGAGATCTCGCAGGCTCTGGATAGTCTGCTTGAGGAGATTCATGCCTCTGTAGAGTCAAAAGTATTACGATCTGTCATCAGAAAGTCAAACATTAATGTTTTGAAATCTGAATCTAAACCTGTGGTTAAAAGTCGTGTGTCGTGTCCTTTGTGCAAGCAGGCGGGACGTCCTGCACAACACTTTCTGAGCAAATGTAAATACTTACCAGAGAGTGATAAACTATTCTTCAGTAAGATTCGCCAAGCTACAGAGTTATATGAGGATTATACAGACAATGATGACTTTTCGGATACTATTACTAGTGAAGTTTCAGCCGTAGATGTACATGATGAACCTACTCTTAGTCTTCGTGTTATATCCACATCGCGACGCATAAGCACGAAGCAATCTCCACAGATGAAAGTCTTCTATAAACATTACCCCCTTCAGTTAATTTTAGACACTGGTGCAGAAATATCTATGATAAAGACATATGTTGCAAATCATATTGGTGCTACCATAATTAAATCTGCTCAAAAAGCTTTGCAAGCTGACGGTGTAACACCCTTGTCAATTGCTGGTGAAACTCAGTTATTATTATCACGAAACAATATTGATCTGAGACTAGAAGCGTTAGTTGTGAATGACCTTGATATTGACATTTTAGCTGGTATACCTTTCATGACTACCAATGACATCTCCTTAAGACCATCAAATCACGAAATCATTATAGGAGATTCTGACGTGGTCTGTTACGGTTCCTCGGCTCCCGATTCTACTCTCAACCGTATTCGTCGCACCCAAGCTGTTGTTTTAAGGTCCCCGTCTACATCTGTAATCTGGCCTGGAGATTATTTTGAGATGACTTTACCACATGATTTCAGTCCTGACTGCACCGTTTCTGTTGAGTCCCGCCCAGATTGCTCAAAGACTCCGAAAACCTGGCCACATCCTCACATATTGGAGGCTGTTAGCGGTAAGGTACGCATTGTCAATGACTGTGAAGAGCCCCAGCTTGTGAGTAAAATGAACATTTTTGCCTAGTAAGGTACACAACAGATACCAACCCTGTCACAAACGATGTCCTTCCACCAGTTGTCACTAAACTGGCTAAGTCTTCAAGTTGCTCGCTTCATTCTGACATGGTGAAGCTTGACCCAGATAATATTTTCTCTCATGACATGCGCTCAAAGTTTCAAAGTGTACTACAAAATTATGATGACGTGTTTAATCCCCAATTTGCCACATACAATGGCTCATTTGGCCGCTTCGAGGCGACTATAAATATGGGACCTACCCTTCCTCCACAGCGTAAAGGTAAAGTTCCTCAGTACTCGCGCAATAAGTTAGTCGAGTTACAACAACGCTTTGATGATTTAGAGACTCAAGGTGTTTTCCGACGCCCGGAAGACCTTGGCATCACAGCTGAGTATCTTAATCCATCTTTCTTAGTAAAAAATTCATCAGGTGGTTTTCGTTTAGTAACTGCTTTTAGTGACGTTGGTCGGTACAGCAAACCTCAACCCTCTCTAATGCCTGATGTTGACTCCACCCTCCGCACAATAGCACAGTGGAAGTATATTGTTCAGACGGACCTGACAAGCGCGTTCTACCAGATCCCTTTATCTAAGTCTTCTATGAAGTTCTGTGGGGTCGCAACCCCTTTTCGCGGCGTCCGAGTATATACAAGGTGCGCTATGGGTATGCCAGGCTCAGAAACAGCACTCGAGGAGCTGATGTGTCGCGTTCTTGGCGATTTTTTGCAAGACGGCATCGTCGCGAAGCTCGCTGATGATTTGTACTGCGGGGGCAGTACCCCAGAGGAACTACTTTGTAATTGGACAAAAGTACTTCAAGCACTCAAGAAGGCCGACTTGCGTTTGTCAGCTTCTAAGACTGTCGTCGGTCCTCGCTCCACAGTAATACTAGGATGGATCTGGACTCAAGGCACATTATCTGCCAGTCCTCACCGCATTGCTGTTCTTTCCACTTGCCCTCCTCCCGAAACAGTTCGTGGGCTCCGTTCCTTTATAGGAGCATATAAGGTACTTGGTCGCGTCTTGCCTAAGTGTTCGCAGCTGATATCAGACCTAGACAATGCCGTTGCAGGAAAGCAATCACAAGATCGCGTAGTTTGGACAGAGGACTTATCTCAGTGTTTCCAAAATGCCCAAACCTCATTATCAACCCGTAAAACTATAACCCTTCCTCGCGCTGATGATCAGTTATGGATTGTCACTGATGGTTCGGTTTCAAAACGTGGCATTGGTGCAACATTATACATTTCACGTGGTAATAAATTATCGCTGGCTGGATTCTTTGGGAAGAAAGTCATGTAAGACCACACGAAATATTATATTACCCTATATGTGTATCAATCTCCATGATGTATGTATGAATATGTATATATATCTCCATGATGTATGTATGTATATATGTATATATCTCCATGATGTATGTATGTATGTATGTATGTATGTATGTATGTATGTATGTACACGTGCGTATGTATGTATGTATGTATGTATGTCCCCTTCATCTCCTAGTCTCCGAGTCTCCATGTCTCCAAATCGTCAATGTATAGGTGTATGTTTATATGTATGTATGTCCCCTTCATCTCCTAGTCTCCGAGTCTCCGAGTCTCCAGGTCTCCAAATCGTCAGTGTATAGGTGTATGTATTTATGTATGTCCCCTTCATCTCCTAGTCTCCGAGTCTCCGAGTCTCCAGGTCTCCAAATCGTCAGTGTATAGGTGTATGTATTTATGTATGTCCCCTTCATCTCCTAGTCTCCAGGTCTCCAAATCGTCAATGTATAGGTGTATGCATATATGTATCTAATTTTAAACAGTCTCTGAGTCTCCAGTCCCCGGGTCCCCAAACAGATAGTATCGTGTGTGCCTGCACATTCATGTCACCCTGTCTGCAACAGATCCCTGTATATTACGTACGTCTATATATAGCATCCCCTACATGTACAGTCCCCGGAGTCTCCGACAACGTATTTGTATGCTTATATCTAAAGTCCCGAGTCTCCAAGTACATTGTGTGACTGCATATTTATATCCCTTGTCTCCAAAATATTCTTGTATATGTACGTACATATGGGGTCCCCTAAATATACAGTCCTCTGAGTCTCCAATATCGTTTGTATGTTTACATCTAAATGTCCCCCTCGCATCCATACGATGTGTATACAGTATACTCGGCTCGGCTTCTTTGTATTTATATCTATGTTCATGTATTGATCACTATTGATAACAGCTTCTGAACAACTGAAATGTACCTTCTGGAGGCACGCGCAGGCGAACGGCTGGAAGGGCGAACAGAGAGAGAAAGAAAGAGAGAGAATCGGCCTATAACATTTCAGTATCAGAGGAGCTTCACGTACATAACTTAAACAGGTGACTAGTACATATACACTTCAGACCAACAGAGCAACGTTAAAGTGGTGATTTGTGGCAAATACAAAAATCTGAATAAAACCATAAAAATTTAATGCATTTCCCTGAAAATTAGCAACCTCGCACAAGTTTACATCTTTACTTATCTTCGACGGCGGGTTCATTATGGCTTAGCGCGAGCTCTCAGTTGGATTTCCTACACGAAACCAGACAAAAAAAAATACTCTTGTTATTTTTATTTATGTAAGCATCTCCATAAGTACCATTTAACCTGGTTAACATGTATTCACCGTCATACCAATATCTAGTATACTGAACGACAAAAGAGACCAGACACTTAATGTTGGTAAATTTTCTTGCAGAGGAGATCGGGTATTAATGAACCACAATTTTATTTTTGTAGGCTTATGATGTTTTCTCTGGGAGTATACAGTTTTCAAGTATCTAGGAAGAGCAGTTTTTCGGCTCTATTTAAGGCTATTTGGTCTTCAGAAATCACCTCTAATTATGTTCACCAAATAAGACGTCAAGAAAATAGTTTTTTCGTCAGCCACTAGATAATGGTAAATTTATCATTGAAATGAGTCTATCGGAATTTTGCGCGTCTATCACTAAGGACGAAAATGACATTAACTTACTCAACCAAACGTTATCCTCCAGATTCGTTTATCCCGTAATTCATCCAGCCCCGGTCTCCCTATTAAATTCAACCTCAGTTCATTTATATTCTCCCTTCCCAAACTTGCACCATTGAGGCTGAAGACGAATTGAGCTTTTTGAAACAAACTTGCAAGGTTATATGTACGACCCGATGAGTTACCCCTCCGATTTTGAAGCTTTCATTTTTTAGGGTCCGTGAGGTTTTAAAAATTTCTTTGCTATCGTAATGATGTTTTCGAAACAATTTTATTACAATTCTTGATAATTTGCATTCAATGGCTGCCCAGTCATATTGGAAAAATAACATTCCGCCCAGCGGCCAGGTGCACGGGAAATTTTACGAGATATATGAGGAAAATTTTTCTGATTCTACAATATCTTTTATCAGAAAAAATGCTACCATGCCAGTGCGAACGGATCCATATTACTGATTATCTCAGCTTTATAACAGTGCATTTTGCAATTTTTGTCTTTATATGAAAAAGGTCCTCTTTTAGAAAAAAAACAAACAGAACACCCACTAAATGCAATAAATATGTAGGACATCTATCAAATTTAAGCAAATCTTAGTCCATTAAAATCGAATTTACTCTAAAAGTTATATTGTATTATATCAGTGCGAAAAGGTTCGGCTAGGAAAATATGTTACTTTTAATTTGGTGGGGGTGCGACTAGGCGTATTGCTCTCTTATTAGATAAGCACGTGTGTTTCATGAACGATTTTTAAATACCCGTTATGATAAGAGCCGTGTCAGGTATAAAAGTTGTTTAAGGTACTTGGGAACAGCTAAGATCCAAACCAGTCTGTGACTCCGTGAATTGCGGTAGTTCCTTCCCTTTGTATCTACGGACTCCTCAGGATCTATGCATAGTATTTTCAGATTGCACACTTGCGCAGGCTAGTCTGAGCATTTGTTGGTATCATAAAGGAAGAGGCTCCGTTTTTGCTCGGTACGTTCACTATTTGCAAGATACATTTTACACTTTTGTTGTGATTTCTATAAAATAGATGTTCATTACAACATATTTTGGCAACGTACATGTACTTTTGAATTAAAACAGAAAAAAAACTTCGAAGATTATGAAATATTGAATGTTAGCTATGTAGAAGGACAATTCTGAGATCTAGATTTTCAAATGCATCAACGGAAAAAAAATATGGAAGGAAACACAGTCGAATTCGATGCAGCTTATCAGTCAGGTCCATCGACCAATGGCGTGGTAAACCGATCATATAGCACTATGTCTTTATAGATATCAAATGGATAGATTCTGTCTCTGATTATCTTGTCTCTTTTTACTACTATATTGTAATTCATCCATCTAGTGTAACATTCCAGCCATATTTAAATGCAGCAAAAGCTGAATAATGTAAAAGGAATACGCAGCGCAGGGATCGTTCACTGTCACTTCATAATTTTGGTATTTCTCGAAGCTAAATCTAAAGTATTGCACAGTAAATATCAAGTGAATTCAGACAACAAGAGACAACGTGAAGGGACTAACACTTCTTTTCAGTATTCTAGGAGTCGTATAGACCAATAGACTTGAAGCAACTGCTAGAAGTATAAGGGTATAATCCACCGTTGAGGCAAGTGGTTTTGTTTAGGACAAAGTTGAGCTATAGACGTCTTCACATTATTTTTTTTTTGAAAGAGCAAAATGCTCTTCTTCTACCAAAAAGGAGCAATACGATCTCATTGTACTTAACTAACATGAAAGAAAAACTATTCCTGCAAAACACAGAAAGATATAGATTTGAAAACCTCAGGGAAAACTACTGTTTTAAACTTTAAAATTTCAACCTGTCTGTATAAAACGCATATGCTTTATAGAGCATCTAGAACGTTACACTGCTTTTCATGTCTTCTGTACTGTCCCGTAAAATACACGATCTTAAAATGTAACAGTGAATGGTTTGTGTTTAGATGCAAGTATTAACATAAATGGCTAAATGCGGTATTGGTAAATGAACAAGTTCTATGTTTAAACACAGAGAAGTGTTTGCGTTACAATTTGCCAGTCTGTTTGCTTTTTTATATCAGCAGTGCTGTTTTGCATTTCAAGTTGTTTTTCTAAGTTCTTTAATAGAAAAACTTGAAATCTCACCAGTTGAGACTTTCCGAGAAGAATATTTCAAGATACATGTATCAAAAGTCAAACTTCTTTGACTTGTGTATACTATGTTGTTATATGACAAAACATTACCATAAAATCATCTTATTACGCCAGTGAAACTCGTTTTAGATTTGTATTTTACGGGACATTAATGTTGTATTTTATCGCTCGATTTCTTCAGTCTTCTCAGTAAGAAAATATCCAGTTTGTGATGACAATAGCACTTAAATAACACTTTTAGATAACTAAACCGTACTACAACATCATTTCTAGCACAATATAAATTGTGAATTAGGCAATTTATTTTTGCGGACCTGAAATTTGACCAAATTTTCCAAGAAAACGAATTGAAATTACAGATAAAGAGAGCACATTACTCAGCCTAGGGCAGAGAATAACGACGCACATATTATAATAAATTTAAACCCGGTTTTCTGGAACAATGAAATATCGAGTGGAGAGGCAAATTGTACAGATCTCAGGTAGGTAGGTAGGCAGGTATACTGGCAGATAGGTAGGTAATGTTCTCATATTTTTCCAGACAATTTAAAAATTTGACAGATCGTCTAGATTTCAGCACGAACTATAGCAGTTGCCTTGGGAAACACACGGCACTGTTAGCGATTGCCTGCACATACACAAAAATCAAACAAAAATATAAATGATCAGCCTGTACGCCGTTATATGATCTTCATGCTATGGATGGTCACTTTCATTTGGCTCTCTGATGTCTCACTAATAGACCTTTTTCACACTATTATCTCCCGTAGTCTCGCGGCCTTGGCTGTTTTTTATTGTGATTACAACAGCCCATCAGCATTTTATGATGTCTAATTCTTATATATGAGCAGCAACAATATGACATGTGCGCTCAGCGAAGACTCATATCAGCATGGGCATCCGTTCAGTCTGATCAGAGTCATCGCTGTCGGCATGGAGGTAGCTAGACACTTACCTTCGCTTTAAGCGCGGACGCCCAGGCTGATCTGAGTCTTCGCTGGCTGCATATGCCACTCTGTTGGTTACAAAGTCTGTCGTGTCGCGGCTCATATGTCAAATTATGTGTTCATATATAGCTAGTCGTGAGTCAAATGTCTTCCCGAGTGAGTTATCTGGGCGCCGGAATATAAAAAGAACTAAAATACTACTGAACAAGAAATAAATCATTCATGCTGAGGCAAATTTTCAAAATTCTAAATACTAAATACATATAAGCGTACCTTATCCCCGGAGGGCTCACTTGGTCTTTGACACGGGTATCTGAAGTTTCATCCTAGCCTAAGAACGAACCTGAAAAGTGGGTGTAACGCCCAATAATGCGTCTATAGCGATCGTAACAAGCAGGTTACGAAACGTTCCGGGTTTCCCGAAATATATTCTCCATTACGTGACTTAACAAGGAATATAGGAAGAAAAGAAAAAAATCAATAAAAAACAAAAAACAGTATTTCAGTCGTATCGGGACGATGGGTGGGTGATAATGAAAGGGTGTGTGCAATGGAACCCCGTTTACGATTGAAATGATTACCACCCACAGCGGGGCACGACCCCGGGACCGCTAGATCAGCAGTCCAGCGTTTAACCTACTAAGCTACCGGGGCTCCTCTCTAGGAAATACGGAACGTTCCATACTCTTCTCGATACGCTCGCTAGATGCATTGTTAGGCGTTACAGCCAATTTTCAGGTTAGTTCTTGGGCTAGGACGAAACTTCAGATGCCCGTGATATTTGACAGGTTACAGGTGTGCTTGCATAAGTCTACTTGACTGGTGTGCCGCTGGAGATTTTTATAACCCACACTATTCGTGTATACGGTATTTACAAAAAACACACCTATTCATAAATCATAGCCAGAATATTTTCCCCATCCATATTATGTGGAGCAATTTACTGTGCCTCTTTCTCCAAAAAAAGAACAAACAAGTAAAGCTACAAATGTGGCAAATAAGGTAACAAAATGTATGTCAACAGGGAATTGGCTAATTTCCACTTTTGGCATGTTGAGATATACAACAATGTTCCTGTTATTGATTCCAGGTTCTCAAAAAACAACTTATTATGTACAGCCATCCAAAAATAATGACCTATTGATGCATTCTTCAGTTTAGAAAAAGGGACTATTACAGCGGCACATTCTTCCATATGGAAGTGACTCCCGTGATCAAATCACAGACCCATGCACCATGAAAGTTGTAATAAATATCTCCATAATCATGTGTGAAATGGGTCATTTAAATCTGAATCCGGCTGATGAGCCTTACTGCAGGTGTTATCAGTGAATAACCCGTGTCTAGAGGCCAATAAATCAATGTCAGATTTTATAGCTTTACTCTTGAACTATCTTACAGGCAGAAAATGGTATAATTACATTCAGCTAAACGTATAATGAATTTTAGAGGAGGATGGTTTTTTCACTATAATTTTATGAAACAGGAAAAACAATTGACCTCGCTGAGATCATGTTCCGCCGGCATGGGTTTGAAAATTCCTTTCACAACAATAAGAGAGAACAAAGAATTAATGCTTGTGAATAATCTTTATTTTTCAAATTTAGAAAATACGTGAAATGGCCTTTTAATCTGAAAAGACCATATTCTCCCAAATTATCCTAGCCCGAGGTCGAAGAACGAGGGCAAAAATACGTGTAGAGGATGAATAAAGCAGGAAGACATTGCGTCAGATATTCAAGCACAACGACATTATAGAGGATCTTAGACGAGTGGTCAGTTCATATGAAATCTATGAAACGAGCCTTTGGGCGAGTTTCATAAATTTCACATGAAATGACCACGAGTGTAAGATTCAGTTTATCATTTGATCTTTAAAATGTGATTCTATCGCCTTCAAAATGAACATTATTTCAAAAAGGAAACGCATTGCTGACACGGACGTTGTCAATGACGTTACATGTAAGCGCCAAACTGTTATTACACGTGTGGTCGTACGATTTTTATGACTTAGAGGTTAATACATGTCTATTGTCCTGTTGCCAAGCATATCCGCCCGGAGAGCTCTATATTGTCTTACGGCCAGTAGGCCCGAGGGCCAATATGGAGCTGCCGTGCCGATATGCCTGGCAATGCGACACTAAACATGTCGTAAATTGGATTCAATAAAATTAATCGCAATGTTTCAATGTGTCAAGTTTTGAACATTACACAAAATAAGTTTTACTGTAAATTAGCCTTAAAAACAAGAAAGATATGGCACAATGTGTCATATCTATAGACTCGACTTACTTGAATAGCATTTAAGATGAAAGTTATTTTTGTCAGGGAAGTGTAAGAGACATGTCTCTTACACTTCCCTGTTCTGGTGTAGTATTGGTAAACTTGGAACACAAAAGAACACTTCTCACATAACTAGCTTTCTCTCCCTCTTTCAAATACATTTTTGCTCTATAAATAGAAAAAAAGTCCACTATGCTAGGAATGGTTCTAATTATTAATCACAGGTTGCCAGGGACCTTCATATGAATTTATGGTAAAAGTCTGCTCCTCCATAATTGAATTCATGAGAAGATGTCTTAGCGTTGCAGATATGAGTAGATCTGCTTTTCTTTTTTACCAAAACCATTTGCATCATTTGAATAAACACGTTTCGAAAAGGTAGATCCGTTGAAGTTTTACGGCTGGTTCCTTCAGACTAAGTTTGGTCAAAAGTGTGATGTGCATGAAGACCAAAATTGGCAAAAACGAAACGTATCTGAACATAAAAATAATAGTTTGCCGTTTTTAAAATGACACAATGCATCATCTTTGAACGTTTTTAGACACAATCTTGCAAATGCACTTTAATTGTTTTTACCTGAACAATACTTTTGTATACGTTTTAACATCCCAATGATTTCTTAGGCACAACTGTTAATTTTTAGACTTTTTAATCAGGGTTTTTAGCGCGCCCTCTGATTGTATGTCTACAAGTTCATTTTATCACATGGTATGATTTTATTGTATAATACCAGATAGCTATGTACCGTCTGCGTCTCTGCCGGGGAACTTCGGCGGCTGGAGCCAGAGACATGCTGTTTGGACATTGGTTTCCGCCACATGTCGCTGTGTCTCCGGTCCCCGTAATGTTTCACGGTTTCGTACAGAGATGCATGAGGTGCATGTCTGTGTTACAAATGACTAATAATTCAATCAGATAATGTGATAGAATGGCCCTTGTTTTATCTGTTCATATTTGTTTATATTGTATATATATATATATATTTATGTTTTTATTTTTTTATTTTTTTGTTTTTTGTTTGTTTAATGTGTACATGTACAGAGGGCCACGTGGTAGACTAGTCATATGGCTAAATGTGTTTTACCCTCTTTAAATATTGTAAATAAATAAAATAAATAAATAAATAAACTTGTAATAGCGATTTTAACGTAAAATCGCTATTGCCAGTTGACTGGTAATTAATAGTGATTTCCACATAAAGTCGCTAATTGCAAATTGACTGGTATATGTGTAGCAACGCAAATAACATTAGAAACGCTAATGTCAGGTTTTTTTGAGTTTCGGTCCAAGAAGGGCAAACTTCATTTATCTGCAAGCTTCCTTCTTTGAATTTATTGTTGCATCCCATTTGTGCAAGTACGAATTAGTGATTGCTTTATATTTACACCGTTTTTACAATCTTTCGAACAGTGGTCACGATTTCATATATTTTTATTCCATCAACAGATAGCAGGATATGAAGAAGTGATTAAATTGCTTGTGTTCGATAAGCCGTGCATCTCCGTGGTCTTTTCGGAGTCTTCCCTGTTCTAATCAACAATCTAGTAATTTCTTAGACTATACTGAGTAAAAACAAACCATCTAGTGCGTAGACAGAGAAGCTTATAATGACCCCTTTTTAGTGTCATGATTAGCCGATGGTTACCCTTGTACTGAAAATGTCAGTTACTAATAACCTTTCTGATCATCCTATTATAAAGGGGTGGTCGGGTGGTGCGATGGTGCTGTGTGTAACTTCCAGTGCCGGGGCGTCCTATTGATTTGGATAATAGTAGACAAGGGCCTACTGTGCTTGCAGTATGAGCGGCTGGGTGTTGTTTCGACATTTTTCTCTCGTCTGTCAGTTCTCTCTTCTTTCTCCCTCTCTCTGGGAGACGGTCCGATAAAGACCGAAATACTGTCTCAAAGGTCGTTAAACCCAAAACAATCAATCAATCAAATAAACATCCGATTACAAACCTTTTACAGGGGTATATTGCCCCGCTCAGCAGAGCTTTTGGTATGCAAAGTTAAGATAGGGGAAATCAGGATTTCTCACAAGCAATCACATGCCCTTCCGCGAGCAGACCCGTTCTTCGAGCAATGCTCGAACCCAAAGCGGTGATAATGATCATTAGCCCGTTTATCCACTTGCCCAGGATAATTTAAGTATGATATGCATACGATTCCCATAAACAATTTTTCGGTCATAAGACAGATGAATCACTTGCATTTTTACGGCTCTTTCAATAGCATTCAGTCATGTCGCGCAGGTGATAATTAAAATTTTTCTGCAATGGAATCCCGTTAACGATTGAAAAGAAACCCACTTCAATCGGGATTCAATCAAGACCGCTTTCTTAGCAGGCAAGTGCTTAGCCCACTGCCTTATAGAGGCTCCTCAGTAACACAAGGCCATAGTTCCTTAATATGCAACTTTAAACTTGATATTGGAATGCCACTTCTTAATCTTTAAACTGATAATAATTTGAACAAGAGGGCCATGAGGCCCTGAACCGCTCACCTTAGTATGGTGGCCATGAAGGTCATGTGACCTAGACCGCTTGATAAATTTTCGTTCCATCAGCCCCTGGAGGCTGTGTATGATATTTGGTTACAATTAGCCCTGTGGCTTTTGAGGAGACGTCTTAAATTGTCAAAATAGGAGAGACATGGGTCGGAGGTCAAAGGATGACCTTGACCTCTTGTACCCGCAAATCTTCCATGTACTAACTAAGACGACTGTATATACCAATTTTCAGGCCAAATCTTCTAAACTTGCCATAAACTCTTATGTTCTACCATTTTCTCATACTTGACCTTGCCTTGTAAAAGGTCAAGGTCAGCCCAAGGTCATCATTTGAACAATCTTGATAGTACTCAAGTACCTAATGCTATATTCCAAGTTTTAAGGCCATCGATCACTTGGTTCTTGAGAAAGAGATTTGTAAAGGTTTTTGCCATATATGGACATGGCGGCCATGTTGGTCATGTGACCAAGACTGTTTGAACATATTTTCTTTCCATCAGCCTCTAAAGGCTCTGTATGAAGTTTGGTTACAATTGGCCGTGTGGCTTTTGAGCAGATGTGTGAAATTGTCACAATATGAGAGACCAGGGTCTAAGGTCAAAGAATGACCTTGACCTCTTGTACATATGAATTTTCATGTACTCATTTAGATGACTGTATATGCCGATTTTCAGGTTTAAATCTTCAACAGTTTCCAAGAAATCTTATGTTCTAGCATTTTCCCATATAAAAGCTACAAAAAGCAAATTTGACCTTACCGTAAAAAAGGTCAAGGTCAACCCAAGGTCATAATTTGAACCCAAGGTCATAATTTGAACAATCTTGGTAGTACTCGCGTACCTGATGCTACATACCAAGTTTTAAGGCCATTGGCCTATTGGTTATGGAGAAGAAGATTTTTCTAGGTTTTTACCATATATGGGCATGGCGGCCATGTTGATCATGTGACTAGGACCCTTTGAACAATTTTTCATTCCTCAGCCCCTAGAGGCTCCATATGAAATTTGGTTATAATTGGCCCAGTGACTTTTGAGGAGATGTGTGAAATTGTCAAAATATGAGAGACCAGGGTCAAAGGTCAAAAATGACCTTGACCTCTTGTACGCATTAATTTTCATGTATTCATTAAGGTGACTGTATATACCAATTTTCAGGTCTAAATCTTCAACAGTTTCCAAGAAATCTTATGTTCTAGCATGTTCCCATATACAGGCTAGAGAAAGCAAATTTGACCTTGCTGTAAAAAAGGTCAAAGTCAACCCAAGGTCATAATTTGAACAATCTTGGTAGTACTCGTGTACCTGATGCTACATACCAAGTTTCAAGGCCATTGGCCTATTGGTTCTGGAGAGGAAGATTTTTCTAGGTTTTTACCATATATGGGCATGGCGGCCATGTTGGTCATGTGACCAGGACCCTTTGAACAAATTTTCATTCCCCTGCCCCCTAGTGGCTCTGTATGGAATTTGGTTACAATTGGCCCAGTAGCTTTTGAGGAGATGTGTGAAATTGTCAAAATATGAGAGACCAGGGTCAAAGGTCAAACAATGACCTTGACCTCTTGTACGCATTAATTTTCATGTACTCATTCAGATGATTGTATATACCAATTTTCAGGTCTAAATCTTCAACAGTTTCCAAGAAATCATATGTTCTAGCATGTTCCCATATAAAGGCAAGAGAAAGCTAATTTGACCTTACTGTAAAAAAGGTCAAGGTCAACCCAAGGTCATAATTTGAACAATCTTGAGTCCCCTTGAGGCTACATATGAAATTTGGTTACAATTGGCCCAGTGGTTTCAGAGGAGAAGTCGTTTGAAATTGTTGACGGACGGACGGACGCCGGACGCCGGAGCCTTACCATCCTATAAGCTCCCCAGGAGCCGCTGGCTCAGGTGAGCTAAAAAAGCTGGGGAAATACTAAAATACCAACAAACTGGCAATAGCGATTTCACGTTAAAATGGCTATTGCCAGTCGACTGGCAAAAACGATTTTGAAATGAAATGGCTATTACCAGTCGACTAGCAATAGCGATTTTAACGTAAAATGGCTATTACCAGCCACTGGCACTAGACCTTTCCTTCTTTGTTTTGCAAATTCATAAAAATGGCGGAAAGGTAGCATATGTCTTTAAGTTCGAAATGTCAACTAAAAAAAGTAAGTCTCAGCAGGGGAAATGGTACCTTATGAGATATAGAAACAGTGAATACCTGGCCAGAATGTGCAGGAGTGTTCTCTGTTTGTAAATACAATCCACGAAACAGACTAATCAGATAATCCAACAGTCGCTAATGAGCAGGCTACTTACTCCAGGGTTTTCACCGTTCACAAACAATTAATAAGGCACTATCCCTCCCCCCCCCCCCCCAAAAAAAAAGGCTGCCGATATTTAGCTACACATGAATAAACATGAACACAATCATGCAGGGCTCCAAAGAAGGATTCATAAATACGGGTTGGCATTCCACACCAGAGGCTGCTCAATAATTCCACATTAGAGGCTGCTCTAATGAGGGGCGGCAACCAGCGTCTCAACGGCGCACCACCTCAACAACCTATCTGGACCTCTTAATCTGAATAAATGGTGCAGATAATTCCACAGAATTATAATTGTTTGCAGGGCAATTAATGCTATTCAAAGTTATTAGTCTTAGCAGTTATTGAAGCCACTGCCTAATCGAGCGCATTTGCCAATTTCATTTCAATAAAGCCGCAATCTCAAAGATTTCTGAGACTTTCTTTCTTTCTTTTATTGTCATACAGTTACATTATATAAAAATAACAATAAAATAGACAAGTGGTATAGATTGGCACTGAAAATGGCCAATGTGAACGCTTCCATTATTATTTGAACCGCGACACGACAAAACCAACAAAGTAGCTTGTGCACCCAGCGAAGACTCAGATCAGCCTGGGCATCCACCCAGTCTGATCAGAGCATCCGCTGTCCGCATGGAGCTAGCTTAGACCGTTAGCTATTGTTTAAGTACACAGCAAATGCTCTGATCAGACTGGGCGGATGCCAGGCTGATCTGAGTATCCGCTGGGCGCACATACCAAACAAGTGTCATACGTATTTAAGCCGAATACCTTTCACTAAATTTAACGGAAACTAACAGACGCTTACGATTAGAAAAATAATTTTTTACCCACAAACAGGGGCGGAGTGCAGAAAGCAGACACAAGCGTACGCCCGACGTACGTCCGTCGTAAAAAAAGTACAGAATTTTAATCGGTGTGCACAATCGAGACGTGTCGTAAACTTAGTCGTAAAACACTGATTCTCAAGAAAGTGTAACGAATGGTGTCATGGCTTTAAACGCATGTATAATTTTGTTTTGAGTTGTTGATTAAATCAAATAAGTACACGCTCTGACGTTTCTGCCACTACCTAAAACACTTAAGTTATAATATTGATTCAAATACATGGAAAGACTCAGATGGTCATACCTGATACTGAAGGACCCCCCCTATTTTTTGCATGTCATAATTAAGGATGTCAGTATTTACTCTCAATTCTTTTGTAGACTTTCGGCGTGAAACAAATAGACTTGACTTGAAAAGGTTGCTATTAAAGTCTCCATTGTCCTATCAGTGTAAAAACGTCCAAACACAAATCATTATGAAAAGCCTTTCAACCTTCACATTTGATGATAAAATGTAGGTTGATGTGCATAAATTGATCCAAATAGCTGGCAAAAAGTATGGATAACAGGTTTTTGAAAAACTACAAATCTCTCAACAAAATGTGACTTTCCTTTTCTGGTTTCCGGTTGAGTGATGCAATATAAACAAAAGCGCCACAGTGAATGGGGCCCCACCCTTATAAATTGTATTATTACCATTTTATTCAAGGAAATGAAATCGAAAGTAGGTCATTTTAGTTGCCAACTAAAATGGCCCAAATAATTTTTCAACCTTTTTAATGTGAAACTCATGGATGTTTTATTTGTTTTAAGTCGGTCGATCGCGGTCATTTACAATGAAGAAACTGTGGCAAGAAGCTTGCAGCGATAGCTCGTGATGAAATTTTTCATGTTTATAGAGCAATAGGGCCTTTAACGAGTACTTTAAAATAGTGATTAATGGGTATACGTTGGAATACAAGGCTTTTCTTAACACATTGCCATTTCTTGTCATTGAGTTGTATGTATTCTACGAGTCCAATGTTAACAGTGCATCCCAAAGTTTCGGATGGTGCTAACAAGGTTTGTTTTTCCACAAAGTAGGTCATAATCAGTCACCCTGACAGGTCACAAATATTTATTTTACTATCTTTTGAATTCAAATTTTGTTTTGACGCGTCCTGAGTATTCCGAAAAAAGCGTAATTTTTCAAGTGTATTTTACGAGTCAAGCAAAAGTCACCCAGTATATAAACAAGAAAGAAACCTATTGCCTGCCGAGGAAGGGAAACAAACCCTACTGGTCATTGGACAACGACCGTAACCCTTATCGAATATGTTTCGTGGAAAATAAGTTTCACGTTTCATAAAATTATTTTACGGGACGTATTATACGGGACAGAAATTCTGAGTAGTACAAGAAGGGACCAAGCAAGAAGCTGGTACACTCTTGAAAAGTGCACATTGTCTTATTCATTTAAAAATGACCACATGTACGGCCATTCGGAAGCTGCAAAAGATTGAAAACACCGGAGAAATTTTCAGTTTTTTACTTTTTATATTATGATTTCATGATTCATCAAAATATTCATTTAATATTTACCTACTTCTTAAACTGAATTTGATATGTGCATATATGCGCTGAATAGTTTCCACTGATGAGAATGTGCAAATAAATTTAAACACTGATGCACCGTGGTCAATTTTTAGGCAAAAAATCGACGTTCGAGTAGTCCCGTAAAATACATTTACATTTAATAGCAGTTCTTTAAAGAAAAATCGTTCTGACAAACCCTGAGGATTAGAAATTATATTTTAAATTGATTATAATATGTGCGTCGTTATTCTCTGCCCTAGGCTGAGTAATGTGCTCTCTTTATCTGTAATTTCAATTCGTTTTCTTGGAAAAAGTTGGTCAATTTCAGTCCGCAAATATAAATTGCCTAATTCGCAATGTATATGGTGCTAGAAATGATGTTCTAGTACGGTTTAGTTATCTAGACGTGTTATTCAAGTGCTATTGTCATCACAAATTGGATATTTTCTTAGTGGGAATACTGAAGAAATCGAGCGATAAAATACAACATTAATGTCCCATAAAATACAAATCTAAAACGAGTTTCACTGGCGTAATAAGATGATTTATGGTAATTTTTTGTCATATAACAAAAAGTATACACAGGTCAAAGAAGTTTGATTTTCGATACATGTATCCTGAAATATTCTTCTCGGAAAGTCTCATATTACAACTGGTGAGATTTCAAGTTTTTCGATTAAAGAACTTAGAAAAACAACTTGAAATGCAAAGCAGTACTGCTGATATAAAAAAGCAAACAGAATGGCAAATTGTATTGCAAACACTTCTCTGTGTTTAAACATAGAACTTGTTCATGTACCAATACCGCATTTAGCCATTTATGTTAATACCATTCACTGTTACATTTTAAGATCGTGTATTTTACGGGACAGTACAGAAGACATGAAAAGCAGTTTAACCGTTCTAGATGCTCTATAAAGCCGACAGGTTGAAATTTTAAAGTTTAAAACAGTAGTTTTCCTTGAGGTTTTCAAATCTATAACTTTCTGTGATTTGCAGGAATATTTTTCTTTTATGTTAGTTAAGTACAATGAGATCGTATTGCTCCTTTTTGGTAGAAGAAGAGCATTTTGCTCTTTCAGATATAATAGTGTGAAGATTTCTATAGCCCAACTTTGTCCTAAACAAAATCACTTGCCTCTACGCTGAATTATACCCTTATACTTCTAGCAGTTGCTTCAAGTCTATTGGTCTATACGACTCCTAGAATACTGAAAAGAAGTGTTAGTCCCTTCACGTTGTCTCTTTATGTCTGAATTCACCTGATATTTACTGTGCAATACTTTAGATTTAGCTTCGAGAGATACCAAAATTATGAAGTGACAGTGAACGATCTCTATATGACTTGTCTACTTTTTCAAAATTTTAACCACCCAAAAGTTACACTTTCTTGAGAATCAGTGAAAATCGCTTCAAAACTCACGTCTGCTAGATAGTAGACGTAACATTGGCACTGCGTATTCCTTTTACATTATTCAGCTTTTGCTGCATTTAGATATGGCTTGAATGTTACACTAGATGGATGAATTACAATATAGTAGTAAAAAGAGACAAAATAATCAGAGACAGAATCTATCCATTTGATATCTATAAAGACATAGTGCTATATGATCGGTTTACCACGCCATTGGTCGATGGACCTGACTGATAAGCTGCATCGAATTCGACTGTGTTTCCTTCCATATTTTTTTCCGTTGATACATTTGAAAATCTAGATCTCAGAATTGTCCTTCTACGTAGCTAACATTCAATATTTCATAATTTTTTTTTCTGTTTTAATTCAAAAGTACATGTACATTGCCAAAATATGTTGTAATGAACATCTGTTTTATAGAAATTACAACAAAAGTGTAAAATGTATCTTGCAAATAGTGAACGTACCGAACAAAAACCGCGCCTCTTCCTTTATGATACCAACAAATGTTCAGACTAGCCTGCGCATGTATGCAATCTGAAAATACTATGCATAGATCCTGAGGATTCCGTAGATACAAAGGGAAGGAACTACCTCAATTCACGGAGTCACAGACTGGTTTGGATCTTGGCTGTTCCCAAGTACCTTAATCAACTTTTATACCTGACACAGCTCTTATCATAACGGGTATTTAAAATCGTTCATGAAACACACGTACTTATCTTACAAGAGAGTACTACGCCTAGTCGCACCCCCTCCAAATTAAAAGTAACATATTTTCCTAGCCGAACCTTTTCGCACTGGTATAATACAATATAACTTTTAGAGTAAATTCGATTTTAATGGACTAAGATTTGCTTAAATTTGATAGATGTCCAACATATTTATTGCATTTAGTGGGTGTTCTGTTTTTTTTCTAAAAGAGGACCTTTTTCATATAAAGACAAAAATTGCAAAATGCACTGTTATAAAGCTGAGATAATCAATAATATGGATCCATTCGCACTGGCATGGTAGCATTTTTTTCTGATAAAAGATGTAGAATCAGAAAAATTTTCCTCATATATCTCGTAAAATTTCACGTGCACCTGGCCGCTGAGCGGAATGTTATTTTTCCAATATGACTGGGCAGCCCTTGAATGCAAATTATCAAGAATTGTAATAAAATTGTTTCGAAAACATCATTACGATAGCAAAGAAATTTTTAAAACCTCACGGACCCTAAAAAATGAAAGCTTCAAAATCGGAGGGGTAACTCATCGGGTCGTGCGTGTACATATAACCTTGCAAGTTTGTTTCAAAAAGCTCAATTCGTCTTCAGCTTTAATGGTGCAAGTTTGGGAAGGGAGAATATAAATGAACTGTGGTTGAATTTAATAGGGAGACCGGGGCTGGATGAATTACGGGATGAACGAATCAGGAGGATAACGTTTGGTTGAGTAAGTTAACGTCATTTTCGTCCTTAGTGATAGACGCGCAAAATTCCGATAGACTCATTTCAATGATAAATTTACCATTATCTAGTGGCTGACGAAAAAACTATTTTCTTGACGTCTTATTTGGTGAACATAATTAGAGGTGATTTCTGAAGACCAAATAGCCTTAAATAGAGCCGACAAACTGCTCTTCCTAGATACTTGAAAACTGTATACTCCCAGAGAAAACATCATAAGCCCACAAAAATAAAATTGTGGTTCATTAATACCCGATCTCCTCTGCAAGAAAATTTACCAACATTAAGTGTTTGGTTTCTTTTGTCGTTCAGTATACTAGATATTGGTATGACGGTGAATACATGTTAACCAGGTTAAATGGTACTTATGGAGATGCTTACATAAATAAAAATAACAAGAGTATTTTTTTGTCTGGTTTCGTGTAGGAAATCCAACTGAGAGCTCGCGCTAAGCCATAATGAGCCTGCCGTCGAAGGTAAGTAAAGATGTAAACTTGTGCGAGGTTGCTAATTTTCAGGGAAATGCATTAAATTTTTATGGTTTTATTCAGATTTTTGTATTTGCCACAAATCACAACTTTAACGTTGCTCTGTTGGTCTGAAGTGTATATGTACTAGTCACCTGTTTAAGTTATGTACGTGAAGCTCCTCTGATACTGAAATGTTATAGGCCGATTCTCTCTCTTTCTTTCTCTCTCTGTTCGTCCTTTCAGCCGTTCGCCTGCGCGTGCCTCCAGAAGGTACATTTCAGTTGTTCAGAAACTATTATCCATAGTGATCAATACATGAACATAGATATAAATACAAAGAAGCCGAGCCGAGTATACTGTATACACATCGTATGGATGCGAGGGGGACATTTAGATGTAAACATACAAAACGATGTTGGAGACTCAGGGGACTGTATATTTAGGGGATCCCATATGTACGTACATATACAAGAATATTTTGGAGACAAGGGATATAAATTTGCAGTCACACAATGTACTTGGAGACTCGAGACTTTAGATATAAACACACAAATACGTTGTCGGAGACTCCGGGGACTGTACATGTAGGGGATGCTATATATAGACGTAACGTAATATACAGGGATCTGTTGCAGACAGGGTGACATGAATGTGCAGGCACACACGATACTATCTGTTTGGGGACCCGGGGACTGAAGACTCGGAGACTGTTTAAAATTAGATACATATATGCATACACCTATAAATTGACGATTTGGAGACCTGGAGACTCGGAGACTAGGAGATGAAGGGGACATACATAAATACATACACCTATACACTGACGATTTGGACACCTGGAGACCTGGAGACTCGGAGACTAGGAGATGAAGGGGACATACATTAATACACACACCTATACACTAACGATTTGGAGACCTGGAGACTCGGAGACTAGGAGATGAAGGGGACATACATACATACATACATACATACATACATACATACATACATTGACGATTTGGAGACCTGGAGACTCGGAGATGAAGGGGACATACATACATACATACATACATACATACATACATACATACATACGCACGTGTACATACATACATACATACATACATACATACATACATACATACATACATCATGGAGATATATACATAGATACATACATACATCATGGAGATATATATACATATACATACATACATCATGGAGATTGATACACATATAGGGTAATATAATATTTCGTGTGGTCTTACATGACTTGCTTCCCGATTCTTTAGCGCCAAGTTAAGAAAACATCAAATCACATGGTTACCGTGCGAAATTGAGGCGTTGTGCATTGCCGCTGCAGTGAAACACTTCAGTCCCTATATTATTCAATCAAAGCTTAATGCATGTGTTCTGACTGATAGTAAACCATGTGTTCAGGCTGTAGATAAGTTGGCAAGGGGTGAATTTTCAGCCAGTCCTCGTGTCACATCTTTTCTGTCAACAGTTAGTAGGTATCAGGTTAGTGTGCGACATTTAAATGGATCAGCCAATATCCCCTCTGACTTCGCTGGTCGAAATGCACCCGAGTGCGTCGAACCGCGCTGTCAAGTTTGTAGCTTTATCATACAAACCGAAGATGCTGTTGTTCGACCTGTCACTGTACAAGAGGTAATCAACAACACAACTAAGTTACCATTTATCACCAGATCATCCTGGTTGGATATCCAGTCAGAATGCCCGGATCTCCGCCGTACTCATGCCCACTTGAAACAGGGTACCCGACCCTCCAAAAAAGTTACAAATGTGAAAGATGTAAAGCGATATCTTGCTGTAGCATCCATTGCAAAAGATGGGCTCTTAGTGGTTCCCCGTAACGACCCCTTGGCCCCATCACGTGAATTAATCATAGTACCCCGTTCTGTCTTGCATGGCCTAGTCACTGCTCTTCATATCAGACTTGACCATCCATCCAAACATCAGCTTCAGCTGGTAATGAAGAAGCAGTTTTATGCCCTTGATATGATCAAAGTAATTGACCAGGTAATTGATTCCTGCCATATTTGCTCGTCATTACAAAAATTTCCTGAGTCCTTGTTAACTCAATCCTGTGACGATCCCCCAGAGGTAATAGGCATGTCATTCGCAGCTGATGTTCTTAAACCAAATCGCCAACTCATACTTGTTCTCAGAGAGACAGTTTCCTCTTATACTGCAGCTTGTCTCATTGACAATGAGAAGCGTGACACTTTACGTGACGCCTTAGCGTGCCTTTGCTTAGAGCTTCATCCTTTAGATGGTCCGAATGCCGTTATTCGTGTCGATCCAGCTCCAGGCTTTGTTTCTCTAAAGGATGATGACATACTGAGGAACCTTCGCATTTCTCTAGAAATCGGTCGCATTAAAAATGTCAACAAAAACCCGGTTGCAGAAAAGGCAATTTCAGAATTGCAAGACGAATTGTTACGTCAACAGCCTGGTGGAGGTTCCGTGTCTCATTTACAACTGGCTACCGCTGTTGCTAGATTAAACTCTAGAATCAGATACTCAGGTCTTTCGTCTCGCGAGCTTTGGACTCAGCGTAGTCAGTTTACCCATGAACAGCTCCCAGTCTCAGATCGTGACGTCATATTGAACCAGCACAAGAATCGCATTCTAAATCATCCGTCAAGTACCACATCAAAACATAACAGACGTAAAATCTTACAGAACGACCCCTTAAATGTAGGCGATCTTGTATATCTATATACTGATAAGGACAAAACTCGTGCCCGCAACAGATACTTGGTCGTTTCCATGGATGGTGATTGGTGTTTCGTTAAGAAATTCGTCGGTAATCAGCTACGAGCCTCATCCTACAAGGTTAAAACTTCAGAATGTTACCGTGTGCCTAATGAAAAGACATGGTCCGTTCCCCATAAATGTTCTGAGAACAGCGACAGTGATGACGAGGTTGTAATTGAAGCCTCTCCAACACTTGTCGACATACCTTCCATACTAACTCAGCCGGGCTGGGTAGCGCAATCGGTAGGGCACCTGACTCGTAAGTCAGAGGTCCTGGGTTCGAATCCCGGTCTGGCCACATACTTTCGTTTCTCCTTCCGCTGATTCAAGAAGGGCAGTTGTCAGTTACTGGCGAAAGTATGTGCACTTAGTACTGGTTAACCGCTTAGGAGATCTAAGCCTGCCCAGGAATAGTGTGGTTAGGTTAACTGACCGTCCCGACATGACCTTAGTTGTTTACCGTGGACGTTAAGCATCAAATCAACCAACCAACCAAATCCATACTAACTCAGCCTGCAGATCATTCTGCCCCTATTCATCCGACCCTCGCAAATAGTCCTCAAACTCCTAAGGCCTCTGAAAGCACCACCGAGTTTCCTTTTCTTTTAGGATCACCTGAGAGCCCTGAAAATGTCCAATATCTTCCAAGACCCGCTCAACCGCTTGTACATACCCCTGACCCATGTGATGTCACTGTTCCCACGAGGCAAAGACCACAGAGAATTTCCCGACCTCCAAAATATTTGGAGGATTATGTTTTAGACTGATTAGTTGGTGGTGGTCATGATAGCACACCAGCACGAAAGACAATGACTATCTTATGGGATACTTTTCTTTTCTCATCCAGAAAGTTTAGTTAGCAATCCAGTGTTTTGTTTTCCATATGTCTTCAATTTATGAGAACTTGATTGTCACTTGTAATATTGTTTTCCTAAGTACACATTATTGTTTTCAGGTCACGTTGCAAATATATGTTTTCTTTTTAGGAGAGAGAAGAGAGAGAAAGGGAGATTGCGCCAGAGTGCAGTTGTTGTTATAGCAAGTGACGTTGTCAAGAGCTAGAGTTACCTACCTTATTATTCACTTTTTTGCTTCTCAATTTGTTGGAGCGCGAATTTTCTGGACTTCTTCATTAAATCGATCCCAGCAGTGTTTCTTCGTTATATTGTGTTACCTTATACTGGCGCAGATTCTATCAATAACAGGCTTCTAAAAGAACTTGCCCAGCCGTTAACTTCTCCACTGCAAGATCTTTTTTAATTACTCTTTGGCTATTGGCAAAGTTCCTAGTATATGGAAACAAGCCAATGTCTCACCCATTCATAAAAAGGAAGATCCCTCAGTTGTATCTAATTATAGACCAATTTCTCTACTTAGCACGGTGGGTAAGGTACTGGAAAGAATTGTGCATAAGCATATTTTTAATTTCTTTCAAGAACATCATATCATTACAACTTTGCAATCAGGTTTCGTCCCAGGTGACTCAACCGTAAACCAATTGGTCAACATTTATAATACATTCTGTAAAGCACTCGATGAAGGGAGAGAAGTTCGAGCAATATTTTGCGACATCAGCAAAGCGTTTGATAGAGTTTGGCATAAAGGTCTCATCTTTAAACTTAAATCTGTTGGCATTTCTGGCTCTGTCCTTCTTTGGTTTGAAGATAGACTTGCCCAAGTCTGTAAATTAATAATCCATTTTATTATTTTTCAACATTTTGGAAAAAAGAAAAGAAAGAAACTGTTCCTGTTTAAAACTATGTTAAATTTACAGACTTGTAATCATTGAATGAACCCATTCACCCTAAGTAAAGATGATTGTCAGATATAATTGGGATGTTTGTTTAGATAAGGTCTGGCCCGGCTGCAGAGCTTGTTATCTTGATTTATTGCTAGAAAAAGTGTTAGCTTGAATTTTTTGTTAAGTGGGGAAATGAAGACTAAATTTTTTTGTAGTGTTCTCTTCGCTTCTTCAAAGAATTTATTTTCAAGTTTCACAGCTTAGACAAAAAAAATGTGCGTTATGCGTTCTCCCATCTGAGTGTGTGCATGTATGTGTGTGTATCTGTGTAAGTGTATGTGCTCCTCTCTCTTATACTCAAATAAAAGTTAAATGAACTTAATCAGAATACTCAATACTGAATGCCAATCGCATATATAGATATTTTTGATTGTGGTGCCTTGATATTTATGTGTTTGATATATCACCATGTTGTTGTATTATGTATGTTTCCTTTTCTGCTCCTCATGTTGTTTACTTATGTAAACCTGAGTGTAAATAAAGAATTGAAGAATTGAGTTGAATTGAAGGAAGCAAAACAGAAGTCAGTAATTATAGAAAGAAATTATTCCGTGGAGTCAGAAAAGAATCAGGATATTGTTTATTGATTAAATAGCTTCTAGTAAGTAGTAATTAATACAATTGCAGATTTTCACAAGAACGTGTTCCGACTTTTCACATACAATATCATATTTGCTGTTCTCTATAGTTTAGAATACAAAAAGAGTGACATGATGATTAAACAAGAGGGACATGAGGCACTAAATTGCTCACCTGAGTAAAACAAAGGTCAAAGGTCTTACTAGAGTCATCATTTTAACTTACCTAGTAGTCTGAAACTGTCGAAATATAATAGACATTCGTTAAAGATCAAAGAATGCATCTGATCTCTTTTACTCAGAAATCTTCATGTACTTATTTAGTTGACGGTATTTAATGGCTTTAGCACCAGTATATTCAACAAGTTCCTTGAACATTTATTGTCTAACAGCACCAGAAAACAAATTTGACCTTGTCATAAAAAGGTCAAGGTCAGTCCAAGGTCATCATTTGAACAATCTTGGTAGTACTCTAGTCTCAAATGATACATGTACATACAAAGATTCAAGGTCATCCGTTATTTGGTTATGAAGAATAAGAGTTTTAAAGGTTTTTACCATATACAGGCATGGTGGCTATAATGTTCAAGTGACCTGCCTTGAACAAATTTTCGTTCCTTCCACTCCTGGGGGCTTTATATGAAAATTAGTTACAAAAGTAGCTCTCGAGGAGATGTTTGAAATTGTTGAAATACGAGAGGCCTTGATCGAAGGTCAAAGAACGACCTTGACCTCTTGCACTAAAAAGTCTTTATGTATTTCAAGAAGCCTTTTGATTATTTTCCTACATGTTTCTATGGTTTAAACCCAGGACCCCTGGGGTGGAGCCATTTTGAACCCCTGGGGCCACAATTTAAATAAACATGGTAAATTAACACAAGGCAATGCTACATACCAAAATTTCGAGCATCTCATCCTTTCAGTTGTGGAGATGATTTTTAAGTATGTTTTATTTTCGAACCCAAAACCCCCTGCCGTAGGGCCTTTTTGGACCCTTGGGCCACCATGTGAAAAAACTTGGTAGAGTTCTACCAGGCAATGCTTCATACTAAATTTCAAGCATCTGAGCCTAGCGGTTCTGAAGAGGAAAAAAATTTGAATATTTTTCTCTGTTGTTTATGGTTCAAACCCAGGACTCCTTGGGGTAGGTCCATTTTGGACCCTGGGACCACCATTCCAACAAACCTGGTAAAGGACCACTAGCCAATGCTACATACGAAATTTCAAGCATCTGAGCCATGTGGTTCTGAGGAAGAAAAGTTTAGAATAGTTTTATATGTATTTCTATGGTTCGAACCCAGGACCCCCTGGGTCAGAGCCATTTTGGATCATTGGACCACCATTTGAAAACAATTTGTATAGGTCCACAAGGCAATGCTTCATACCAAGTTTCAAGCATCTGCGCCTAGCGGATCTCAAGAAGAAGAAGTTTTTTAAATATTTTTTATGTATTTCAAAGGCTCAAACACAGGACCCCATGGGGTAGGTCCATAATGGATCCTGAAACTTCCATTTGAACAAACCTGGTAAATGACCACTAGGCAATGCTACATAACAAATTTCAAGCTTCCGAGCAAAGTGGTTCTGAAGAAGAAGATATTTGAATATTTTTCTATGTGTTTTTATGGGTCAAACACAGGACCCCCTGGGGCGGGACCATTTTGCACCCTGGGGCCATCATTTGTACAAACTTGGTGAAGGACCACTGAGCAATGCTACATACCAAATTTCAAGCATCTGCGCCTAGCGGTTCTGGAGAAGAAAATTTTTTAAGTATATTTTAATTTCGAACCCAAGACCCCCCGCCGCAGGGCCATTTTGGACCCCAGGTCCACTGTTTGAACAAACTTGGTAAAGGTCTACTAGGCAATTCTTCATATGAATATCAAAGCTCTAGGCCTAGCGGTTTCAGAGAAGATGTCAGTTAAAGCAAATTGTTTGACGACTGACGCCGTACGACGAACAACGCACGACGGACACAGACTGATCACAATAGCTCATTTTGAGCCTATGGCTCAGGTGAGCTAAAAAGTAACAAGATTTTCTGTTGTAATGCACAAAATCAAAGTATTGTGACTCCCCCAAATATTTGGTTATAAATGCCTGGGTAAATAGTGCAGACTCTAATCAGTCAACATTGAGCAGGCTGATCATTATTTGCCTGGTTTGACCACGTCTTTTAAAATCATCCCCTGACAAAAGACAAGCGTTTGGTTCAAAAGTAGTAAAGTCTGAATATTTAGGCTTCTTTCACCAGCTGATAACTGATACAAGCAGGTGGGTGGTTTATTTATTATATAAACATTGACTGCAGACGCTAATGCTGTTATCAACAAATGGGATATTGTATTACCCACCGACTGGATGCTGGTCGGTGAAATTTTCAATCCCTAAAAGACCCTATATTCAGAGAGAACTTCTAAAGGGACTTTCACATATTATTTCACTTAAAGGGACTTTCCAGTTTGAAAGTAAAATTTAGACAATATAGGGTCTTGAGAAAGTCTAGTTTGAAGACTATTTAGATAATAGAAAACAAAGAGTAGTCTTACCGGGTGCTAGCTCAAACTGGTCTTCTGTTAAGGCAGGAGTTCCTCAAGGTTCTATCTTAGGTCCCTTACTCTTTCTCTTATATATTAATGATATTGTTGAAGACATAAATTCTTGTATAAGACTTTTTGCAGATGACACTAGTCTTTATATTATTGTTGATAATCCTGTAGATGCGGCAATTGAACTGAATTCTGATCTTTTGAAAACACACCAGTGGGCGACAAAGTGGTTAGTAACATTTAACCCTGCAAAATCGGAGTCAATTGTATTTTCCAGAAAAATTAATAAACCTTATCACCCTCCACTTGTCATGAACCAGAAACATATTATAGAGGTAAATTCACATAAACATTTAGGAGTTGTCTTGTCTGACGATTGTACTTGGCACGGCCACTTAGAATATATAAAATCTAAAGCGTGGAATCGTATAAATGTAATGCGTAAGTTGAAGTTTACACTTGATAGAAGATCTTTACAAACCATATACTTTTCCTTTATTCGACCTCTTTTAGAATATGCTGATGTCGTCTGGGACAGTTGTTCGCAGTACGAGGTTTACGAGCTCGAGAAGATACAAAATGAAGCTGCCCGGATTGTGACAGGAACAACGAAACTTGTATCTATCAATTCTCTTCTTTTGGAAGTTGGATGGGAATCTTTATCCTCTCGCCGGAAAAAGCACAAGCTTCAATTACTTTATAAGATGCAAAACGATCTTTCTCCTGATTATCTATCCTCTCTTGTTCCACCACTCGTGGGCAATACTTCTTCTTACCCGTTACGTAATTCAGCTGATCTAAAAACGCTTCATGCAAGATCTCAACTCTATTATAACTCTTTTCTTCCATCAGCTATCCGTGATTGGAATAACCTGCCTATCGAAACATGTAACCTAACAAGCATAGCATCTTTTAAGCGAAAATTAAATGCAAATGTAACTACTCCACCTAAATCGTTCTTCGAGGGGAAAAGAATGGGACAGATACATCATGCAAGACTTAGAACGAAATGCAGTTCTTTGAACTATCATGTATTTTCAAAAAATATCGTCGATGACCCGTTATGCCTTTGTGGAGCTGTCGAAGATACAAAACATTTTCTATTTTCATGTGATCGCTACAGAGATTTGAAACAAGACTTATTTGACAGTATCTTACCTGTCTGTTAACCAACTCTTGATATACTTCTTTATGGAAACTCTGAGCTTTCAGAGGCGGAAAATAAATTGATATTTCTCGCGATACAAGAGTTCATTATAAAGTCTAAACGATTCAAGTAATAAGGTTCCATTACATGCTCCATATTTTCATAATAGTCTCAAAACTATTATATTTGTAATTTGAAAGTATTATCTCAAGTGAAAGACCTAGTACGAATTATTATAATAATTACATTTTTTCAGTCTCGTCATCTTCTCAGAAGACCTATCTTGTCGACTGTGGCATGCACACTAGACATTCAATGTCCATGACCAAGAAACATTGCTCTTGTTTTTTTTCTTTCTCTACACCCCGTGGAGCTCGGCAGTTTGATGAATCGAATTGAAGTATATAGATTTTGGTTTATTGATTTGTTATTTAATATACATGTAAAATGAAAAATATTTATGCAACCCAGGGCACCCAGTTAACTGTAAATAGCCATTTTAACGGTTTTTGGCTATTGACAGTTAACTGTAAATAGCCACTCCGTATTTAATATACATGTAAAATAAAAAATATTTATGCAACCCAGGGCACGCGGGACGTCGAAGCAGCGTTGATTGGCGTTGATTCGACATCACGATGTTGGATCGGTGTAGGGTTAGCGTTGCTTTGGCGTTGCGTGCCCACTGGGTAGGCAATGTATTTTTCAAATCACGTGTTATATGTACTTTTCTGTTATTGCAAAATGGGATACAGACTTGAATAAGTCAGCTGACTTTCTTCTGAATCCCGTTTTGTATAACATATGATATATTTTGTGAATGAATGTACTGTTTCATATGTTGGTTATACAAAGAAAAATAAAGTTTAAACCAAATGATTTCGTATAAACAATTATCATGGCAAGAAGACGAGTCGCATGCAAGAACCATATCGATTGCTCAAATGTTATGGTTACAGTTTGCACTTAAATTTTATCCATAGGCTTTTAAGTGAAAACATTTTTGTGTCCGCACGGTGGGATTTCAAAATATGCCCAGTGAACTATTCCATTCTTATCAAATGGATAGGCTCATTTGTGAATCAAGGGATGACTGGTTTAGTTTTTTGTTGTTGTTGTTGTTGTTATTTTGTACATTATTTTTAAGGAGAAACGCCCATTTGTCTTTTGCAAATAGTGTAGACCCTCATCATACGCCGCGTTTTGCGGCGTCTGACCTGAGTCTGCACTGTTTGCGTATGTCCCATTTATGTAACGCTAGGCATTCATGGGTTAAATTGAACTGAATTTAGATTTCGATGAATAATAGTGTAAAGAAAGTACATCAAGGGGAAGTTTGGGAGGAGCAAAGAAAAACTCGTATGGCATTCAGCTACCAATGACGTTGGTGTGACGTTGCATTCATAGTTTTATGATGTTTTGGGTGCCGATCAGCCTTCTGGGTATTCTAAAAAAAACTTTAAGCAAATTTGAACCGCTAAAACAAGGAAACTGGCTTGCATGTTGGTAAAATTTTACAGAGTAAATTAAAGCATTAAATCTCCTGCGCTTTCAAGAAGTCATGAAAAGCAACTGAGCCGCGACACGACAAAACCAACAAAGTGGCATGTGCGCCCAGGGGACACTCAGATCAGCCCCCCGCCCCCAGTCTTATCAGAGTCTTTGCTATGCGCCTACAGGGCAGGCAAGGGTCTAACCTAGCTCCATGCGGACAGCGAAGACTCTGATCAGACTGGGTGAATACCTAGGCTAATTTGAGTCTTCGTTTGGCGCATATGCCAATTCAATTTATTGGTTTTGTCATGCTGCGGCTCATTTGTTACCGTATTTCTTGGTTGTAAGACGGGATTTTATCCTTCAAAATTACATATGAGCTGCGACACGTGAAAACCAACAAAGTGGTTGTGCGCAAAGTTAAGACTCAGATCAGCCTGAGAATCCGCCCAGTCTGATTAGAGTCTTCTCTGAGCGCTTAAATGTTAGCTAAGGGTCTAAGCTACCGCCATGCGGACAGCGAAGACTCTGATCAGACTGGGCGGATGCCCAGGCTGATCTGAGTGTGCGCTGGGCGCACAACCACTTTGTTGGTTTTCACGTGTGGCGGCTCAATTATGTAAATCAGTCTTGTGTAATTCAGCTATAAAATGGGGTTTTCTCCGAAGTTCCGCCGAAACAATTTCAACTATCTAGATCCGTCGTACATGACGGATCTAAATCTTTGGGATTGTTTTAACAGGGCAACCCCGTCTTTTAACTGTGTAGAAACAGTATAGTTAAATGTCCACGAGAAGATCTTCGGGTTTCACGGACATTTAACAGCATAGCAAATGCTTTTATGACTCCACAAAAGCTCGAAAAAATGAGAATAATAAATGAATTATTTCAATTATTTTTAAATGAAAGTAAAAATAGTTCACTTTTCTGCATATTTTTTTCAGGTTCGTGACACTGAAACGGTGATGTCACAAAGCGTTGGGTGTCAACGAAGAAAAATGAAACTGTCGGCACTGAAAAAGACCTTATGTTTTGAAAGACTGAATACATTGCTTTTAGACGATTTATCGAACATGTTTATGTAAACTGATTAAAAATTATAAGTTTGCATCATTACGATCAGTGTTTTAAATGACGTTTTTTGTTCGTAATTCTATACTCCGGACAACATTGGGCTTGTCGGGTGCTGTGCTTTATGTCTGTATTATAACACGGAATTAAATGACTTGAGAATAATTATTTGTTTAAGAAAAATTGAAGTTCCTGTTTGAAAAAAACAGTTTCCAATGTCATTGAAAATTTGCGGAGCATGGCATAAATTGTTTGCTATGCTCCGGGATGAATGACGTTATACATCTGTTACCAAAGCAACTGAGAGTTCATATTGATATCTTAGTGACGTCATTCTGCCAAGATACTAAGCAGATGGTTATTCCATAGTTGCTATTGTAATAGATCAAGGGCGTCATCTCCCTTATATTCGGGAGGAGCATGACATACAGTGTATGCCATGCTCCTCCCGAAATATAAGTGAGGCGTACCTGAAATCCATACATTAGAAAAGTGTGATTTTCTCAAACCTACAATTCATTCTCAAATAATTTAATTCTCTATTACCCATGATGTCCACATCTGGGCCAGGAAACCATATTGGCCTTCCTACGTCCATTCCATTGCATGCACCACCGGTGGTAACTGAGACATCCGTGAGATACCCGTGTGGCTCATGCGACGTCCATGCTCACAGGTGACTTCAGCTGAACAATGACGGTTTTTGCAGGTCCCTTTGGAAAGTTCCTGACGTTTGCACCCCAACACACACACACACACACACACACACACACACACACGCGCGCGCGCGCGCGCACACACACACGCACACACAACCCCTTTTCAAAAGTCTTGTTATGTTTCCTAGTAATACTGGGTTAACTTAGCTTGTACTTTTGCATGTGAATGAAAGACATATTACACGGATTAAAAAAACAGAAAATCACTAAGTATGTTTCCATTCATTTACAGAGACGACACTATCTTCCGTCGTCAGGGTAACTGTTGTGAAATTATACGTTTCAATACCAATGCCATTTATTGTAAGTGCCTAGCGTCAGTTCTTTCATGTAAGTTATCATAACCTAGCGTGATTTCAACCAGAGACAAGAAAAACAGCGACATATTTCAGTGATATTGACAAGTATAATTTCCCGCTGGAGTCTTTGGGAGAGATATTTTGATGTGAAACATTAGAGCAACAAGAACCTAAATAAATCAAAATCAGTACCCATCATCTTAAAGTCACGCAATAGCTGTGTGACAAGTATTTATTTTTGTGGAATTTTTACGGTGAGTAAGGTCTAACATAGCATTTACAGACTACACATGGCAGCCCTTCTGAAACTTAACAAAGAGCCTTTTCTAAACTCCAGCAAATTAACACACGGTCATTTTAACCCCAGCAAATCCTTAAACACTTAACAAACAGTCTTCGTAAACTCCTGCAGATCACTCGAAAACTCATTTACAATGCTTCTAATTTACAGCAAATCACTCACAAACTTAACCATACAGGACTCCAGCAAAATCACTCACAAACTTTACATTTCCTCTCACCTCTAGGCAATCACTCACAAACTTAACATTCAGCACTTCTCATCAGCAGCAAATCACTGAAAAACTATACATCCCTTCTCATCTTAAACAAATCACTTACAAACTTAAAACATAGCAACTTTCAATCGCAAGCAAATCACTTTTAAAAAAAGTTAACATTCAGCATTCCTTACTCCGGCAATTTACTTGCAAACTTATCATTTAACAAATCACAAAAAAACTTTACATACAGCACTTCTAACCCCTAGCAAATCACTCACAAGCTATACATCCCTTCTCATTTCCAGCAAATCAGTCACAAACTTAACATACAGCACTTCTCATCTCCAGCAAATCACTCATAAACTACACACAAGCAAGCAAGGAAACAACTTGAAAATCCCTTTTGTGATCCAGTAGGCACTTCTACTGACCGTAAAATATATAGAGGATATAGTCTTTGGTCATGTCAGAATGTATGTGACGCCTTATCATATCTCTTAGATAATATTTACATCAGATTTGGTAATAAGTTATACAGACAAATTGTTGGTATTCCGATGGGTACAAATTGTGCTCCTCTTGTGGCCGATTTGTTTTTATTTTGTTATGAAAGAGATTTCATGACTTCTCTTTCTGTTGATAATCAAGCTGATATCATTGAGGCATTTAACTCAACCTCTAGATATTTAGACGATCTTCTGAATATTGATAATCCTTATTTTGAAAGCATGGTTAACCAAATTTACCCACCTGAACTTAAATTGAATAAAGCTAATACTTCAGATACCGAGGCCCCCTTTTTGGATTTACATCTATCTATTTCTAACGGTTTTGTATCTTCTAAAATTTATGATAAACGTGATGACTTTGACTTTGATATAGTTAATTTTCCATTTTTGGACGGTGACGTTCCACGTCGTCCCTCTTATGGAGTGTATATTTCTCAACTTATAAGATTTGCTAGAGTGTGTAGTCATGTAGATGACTTTAATGCTCGTAATAAATGTTTAACTGCTAAACTTCTTCAACAGGGCTATCGGTATCATAAGCTTAGAAAGGCTTTTTCTAAATTCTATCGCAGACACCATGAATTGGTTTCAAAATTTGATGTCGGATTAAAATTTCTTTTACACCAAGGCCTATCGGAACCAGAATTTTATGGTGACTTAGTATACAAATTCAAAAAGATTAAGGGTAGGACTGATTTTTCTGATCAATTCCGAAAAATAACAATACGTCACAAACGTATTGGCTATAATTTAAATGTTATGCGACAGTCTGCATGCTTAGTGATTAACCCAATCACGGTTGATAACTTTGCTGCACTCTTTAATTGCACACCGGGGGATCGGTCGTCAGACTCTATGATGGCCCCGACCTAAAGCTATATATTGTAGTTGGTTGGGACCGGAGCCTTTTTGTCTGTTGCTTGGTCCACCGGGGCTCAACTGGTGACCTTCTTTTGCTTCAGATTTCCAGTGGGGTTGTTTGGCAGGACAGGAATCTCCACCTGTCAGACGGCCCGTTGTATCTGTTGAGTCCTCGTCTTTGCTTCTTCATGGTGTTGAAATTTGATTTATGTGTTTACCGAGATGATTCATTGACGAGTTAGAGGGTTATCATGCGAACCGAACAACCACCTAAATGTTTTGTACCACTTCAGAAACTGAGGGTGAGGTTGGGCCTGTAAAATCGATTTAAGCCCCCCAGTAATTCATTACTGACCGTTCCAAGGCGGTAGTTCTGTTGTGGTTCTCTGTTGCCTGTTTTTGGTGTCAGAGTTTCTGTGATGTTTTACCTTATGTATGTTCTTATTACTTTTGGTTCGGTTTCGGTTGCTGAGTGGCCACCTTTTGGGAACAAGCTGCTCACTCGGTTGGCCATATGTTCTCTGTATCTTGATTATTTGTAATCTTAGTTGTTTCCAACTATGGTTTGAGGGCTGGATTTGGATTTTGATTGTCTCAGTTCCTGGTCTTTGCATACTTTTTACTTTTATAAAATGTTTTAGCGAAATTTTATAAATGGAATCTAAGATCCAAAAGAACCAGGGGCCGTATTCATAAAGCCACTTAAGTCGTTGCTATGCGGTTGCTAAGGCTAAATATCAATAAAGGAGATTCCCTACAACTTACAAAGACTGTTCCTCCAGACTAAATTTCATAGTTGTAGGGCATCTCCTTTATAGATATTTAGCCTTAGCAACAGCATAGCAACGACATAAGTGGCTTTATGAATACGGCCCCAGAAAATGAAATACATATATACAGGCAGACTCTGCCATTTGTTGAAGTAAGTATTTGGCGTTTTACAGCCACCAGTATCTCAACCAGTATTTCAGACGGTAATAAAGAAAATCAATATTTGCCTAACTATAGATCATGTCTTGAACAAGTCAAAACAGAAAACTTTAAATGAAATCAGTTTCTTAAAAGAACAAAACTGTCTAACGAAGCAGATAACATTTCAGTTTTGCTTCAGGGCGAGTTGTGTCTCAACGATATTACTTAATTTAGCATTCGGTGTCAATTAAAGAAACAAAATTAGGTTCTCATCAATCTACTCTCCTACTTAATTTGATTTCCTGGCTTTAATGACAGATATATGCACTCTCTGTATTTGCAATTAGCAGATAAGAAACGAGACAAAAACAAGGCCACGTGGTGCCGTATCTTGTGGCAAACAAAAAACTTAGAAAAAAAAAACCCCGTCTCCTATTTACACACACCAAATTGTAGTTGCTACAGAGCCATGGTGACTTTGAACTTGTTCTATATTATTTTTTTTATAATTTGGTGGGGACGTGGTTGTCCGCCTTCTGTGAATCTATTTTGGACACGTCTGCGTATATCGATATCGCTTTTTATGTTAAGGCTAGCCCGGGGACCACCTACATTCACATGGCTGCCGCTGATGATGTCTTTGATGGTGACTAATTTTGTGCTGTGTTTTTCCCGCATGGTGTCTTGGGTGGGATCCGGGGTTGAATTGTGTCATTTCCTGAGAATTTTCCTCATTACTTTTGATGAATTAGGAGGTACCAATGCAAGTCGAACATCTTCTTTTAACAGGGGCCGTATTCATAAAACGACTTAAGTGGTTGCTATGCTGTTGCTAAGGCGAAATTTCTTTGAAGGAGATTTTCTACAACTATGAAATTTGCTCTGGAGGAACAGTTTTACAAAGACTGTTCCTCCAGACCAAATTTCATAGTTGTAGGGAATCTCCTTTATAGATATTTAGCCTTAGCAACCGCATAGCAACGACTTAAGTGGCTTTATGAATACGGCCCCAGAAGTCTTAGGTTCCTCTCATGAAACTAGTTTAATCTGCGCCGTCTTTTCCAAGGCAGAAAATTCTTATGTGGACAGCATAAAGGGGGGTATCAATAAGGTGGGTTTTCTGCATCCTACCAAAGTTTTATTTTTTTAACTGATGGTATACTCCAGTGTGTCTAGTTTATTGAACCATATGTGACTTTGCGCGGAAAGCCCTAGTTACTGAGCTATGGGTCTACAGAAGTGGGTGGGGTAATTCAACATGGTTTTAGCTGGTCTTGTAAAAATGTCCTCATTTGGTAGAAGAGTACTGCAGACAGACAGGATTTGATAAAATGATTAACAGAACATCTAAACTATATTTCCATATCATTTTATTTGGTTTAATTTGAACATATGTTGTCAAAAAAGACTTCCTTTGACATTCAACATTTTTTTTATATTTTTGTCCTCAGTTTTCAATATTTCTTGGCCTTATTGTTAAATGAACAGACATGTTATCATCAAACTCATGTCAAGGTAGTACCTTGAGAAGGACATTCAGATGATGTGACCAGAATATCACAATGACCTAGTTTTCATGGTCGACTGAACACATAAACTTGCTTGGAAGATGTTTTTTCATTTAATTTTGACCTAGAATTACGAACCTTTGGCCAAATTACTATTTTAACTGCTATATTATGCCCTACACCCCCGTCACTAAAGGTGAAAGAATACATATTGGCTTCAGATCGGATCTGCTTGGCGTCTGCATCTGTGTCTAGGTCACATACTTTGACCTTGGAAACAAGGTCAAGGTCAGATTTTGATGACCTTGACCTTGTTTCCAAGGTCACAGAAGGACTTAATATGTGACACATACACAATTGCAGATGCCAACGAGATCCGCACTGAAGCCAATATGTATTCCCTCACCTTTAGTGGCGGGGGCGGGGGGCATAATATAGCAGTTTAAATAGTAATTTGACCAAAGGTTCGTAATTCTAGGTCAAAATAGAAAGAAAACCATCTTCCAAGCAAGTTTATGTGTTCAGTCGACCATGAAAACTATGCTATTGTGATATTCTGGTCACATCATCTGAATGTCCTTCTCAAGGTACTTCCTTGACATGAGTTTGATGATAACATGTCTGTTCATTTAACAATAAGGCCAAGAAATATTGAAAATTGAGGTCAAAAATATCAAAAAATGCTAAATGTCAAAGGAAGTCTTTTTTGACAACATATGTTCAAATAAGACCAAATAAAATGATATGGAAATATAGTTTAGATGTTCTGTTAATCATTTTATTAAATCCTGTCTGTCTGCTGTACTCTTCTACCAAATGAGAATGTTTTTACAAGACAGGCTAAAACCATGTTGGATTACCCCACCCACTTCTTTGGACCCATAGCTCAGTAACTAGGGCTTTCCGCGCAAAGTCACATATGGTTCAATAAACTAGACACACTGGAGTATACCATCAGTCAAAAAAATAAAACTTTGGTAGGATGCAGAAAACCCACCTTATTGATACCCCCCTTTGTTGTAATTAAGCAGTGTGGTTGGACTTTGCTTTCTGTTTTAGTTCAAGATTTAGAATAAAACCATATGCATTTCATGTATTGATTTGTGGTTTCTCTTTGCCACACTAAGTGTTTATGTTGTTCTACTTTATCGTTTGGGCTTCTCCTTTCTTCTTTTTGTACGTCGGATGCAGGCCAGGATCCAGACTACCACGTACTGGTGGCGCTCTGGTGTTGCTGGGAGGTGCCAAGATTTGTGTGTGGGAGTGGGGGAGGGGGGGCTTGGAAATGTATGACATAATAGGGATCAATTTAAGAATTTTATAATGTCTTTTTAACCTCGAAATACATGTTGTGACTTCTAATTAGAATCGCCTCACCGATGCGATTCTAATGAGCTGTCACAACATATATTTTAATATAACCACATAGGTAAATTATCTTAAACTGTCATCAGATACCCCTTTCTAGATGGGATGGGGGTAGCTATATATTTTACATAACACAGAGGCCCAGATGGTGAGGCCCCAAAGTCCACCCCTCGATCCAGAGCTGTGGTTGGGTTCAGGTTCGTGATAGTAGCCTTTTACAATAAAAAAAAGAAATACAGAAAAGGACGAAGAAATCGAAATGAAATACAAAAATCAGTGCATACAGAATCATCATATTATGTACCAAAAAAACATAAAGAAATCGCTGCCAAATAAAATATATATATATAACTAAAGAAAACATAGTAACTACTAAAGAAACCATAATAATCATAACAGCAGAAAGATATCGGTAAATAATGCAAGAAAAGCCATGAAAAATCTTTATAAGTACTAAAAGGCATGAACAATTGTTATAAAATACAGAAAAATATGAAGATATTGGTATGAAGTATAAAAATGCACGAGGAATAGCATTGTTCTGTAATATATCATAATGAAAAGCATAAAAAGTCGTTCTAAAATACAGAAATACATACTAAATCTTCATGAAATAATATTATAGAAAAGTATTAATTGATCGGTATGAAATTTAAAAAATGGCTTAAGGAATCGGTATTACTTACATAACGGCATGGAGAATCGATAGAAATACAGAAAAGCATAAGAAAATTAAAAGAAATTCAAACCAAATACAGAAGAAAAATAAATACAGGAAAAAATACAGAAGAAAAAACTGTTATTAAATGCATGGTGCATAAAGAAATTGGTATAATACAGTAAAGCACAAAGCACGAACAAATAAGTATGAAATTCAAAGGTGCATATAGAAATTGCTATAATATACTTAGTAAAACAATAGAAGGATATTAAATATTGATCATATTTGTTACTTTTAATGGAATATATACAAAATTAGCTGTGCATGCATGCACTAGTACCGGGCGTATGCAATTGAAGTGCATGACTAATTAACGTCACGCTACAGTGGTTACTGTACGGTACCATCCCAAATGTACTGACCCCATACTGCACAAAATCACAAACAATTAAAATTGAGTTTAAACCTGCTTTTTCGCTTGTAATTCACATAGGCAGCTTGCCTGAACACTTAAGCGCCTCCTGAAATATTCTGATTCCAATTATTCTGCTGCTGATCGAGGCTAAACTAAAGAATATCCAGGGCAGTGAGTACGAGTAGTCTTGATTGTTCAGATTTGGAAATGTGGCTGATGCTTTTATTGTGTAACAAACGTTGTATGGGCATGATGGCCCCCTTATGGCAATCTATTCAACTCCCTAAAACCGATACTAACAACAATATAGCGATAATTATTCATGATTGTAAATTCATGATGTAGGGGTTATTACATTTGCAGCGGTACCGTACTATAACCACTTAAGCGTATCTTTTATTGGACATGCTTTTCAATTGTAGATACCCGATATTATTGAACGCGTGCATAATGAAATTTGTAAAGATTTTGCTTTTAAGTTTAAAAAATCATAGTATTTTAATATCCTTCAATTGTTTTACTAAGTATATATAATCGCATGAAGAAGTCAGAGTAAAAAATAAGATAAAACAATGTAACCGATACCCGTATAAGGGACAAAATAGTGGTTTAATGAAACAGTTACAGACAGGCATATCAATTTTTTTCCGCAAAGTAAGCGAAGGGAAATAAATTAAAAATAAAAAAATCATGACAGAAGACATGTTTCTTTCCCTTTTTCTTCTTTTTTCTCTGTCTTGGCCTTTGTAAGTATGTTTGTTTTCGTACTATTACGCATAATCTTTTACTTGTCCGTTAATCTGCAATCCTCCATTCTGTCAGTCTATCTGTCACAGCCACTCGTACATGTATGCTCTGACAGAGCTTGTTAATTGACCATTAAACATGCAAACCGTGGCGTCTGATCAGGGTCTACACTATTTACGAAAGGCAAATGGGTATTTCTCCTTGAAACAATAAAAAACATAAATGTAAACTAAACCAGACACCCCTTAATTGAAAAATGGACTCATCCATTTGATAAGGATAGACTATTCCAATGGGCATAAATGGGTTAAGTAGACTAGTAGTTGCTTCCCTGGTAGACGAATCTGTCTCCAAAGGTAATTTGTGCTCTACAAAAAGCAAATTCTTTTAGTTTTATAGGAGCCTCCTACGGGAGGAAAGGCAAATATTTCTATGTTAGAGTAGACAGGACAACTGCTTATTTCTGGTCTTGCCTTCGAAGAATTTATTTCGAAAGGGGAAATATTAGGCTATAATATTTATCAGCCAGCTGACCCTATATTACAGATATGAAAGAATATGAGAACAATTTGTAACAATTCATTCTCTTCTATTCTATCCCATAACCTTACTAGGTCGTTGGGGCACCACAGCTGACTTCAAAACAATCCCTTTCCACCTTGTCCTGTCTTCAGCTGCCCTAGTTGAGCTGGCAAAATCCATTCCTGTCCACTCCTTGATATTGTCTTCCCACCTCTTCTTCTGTCTACCTCTTCTTATTTTTCCTTTCACTGTGCCCTGAAGAATTGTCTTTGCTAAACCAGAAGACCTTGAGACGTGGCCAAACCACCTTAGTTTCCGTTTCTTGACCAGCGTCAGGAGTTCATCATATTCTCCAATGGCTGCTTGGATCTTCCTGCGAACCTCCTCATTAGTTATATGGTCCTTGTACGAAATGTTCAGTAACCTTCGGTAGCATCTCATCTCAAAGGCCTGCGTTCTTTTCTCTAAGTCTGCTGTCAAGGTCCATGATTCACAGGCACACAGAAATATGGAAATGACAAGGGAGCGCATAAGTTTCACCTTTGATCCAGGAGAAATGTTGTTATCTCTCCAAATTGGTTTCAGCTTGGCAAGAGCTGAAGTGGCTTGTTCTATCCTTGAGAGAACCTCCTGTTTTGAGCCATCATCTGAGACAACTGCCCCAATGTATTTGAAGCTGCTTCCAGTACCCAGCTTCTGCCCCTTTACCTTGATCTCCCTCTGGATGCCATCTGCGCTGTTTGTCATCAGTTTGGCTCAGCACTGATCTTGCACATGCTCTTTCACAAAGGCTTCGTATAGACTCTTCCATTTAGGCAGTTACTATTTTTTTTCACAAAGGGCCCCATGACGATGAAACGTTCAAAATAGGACAAGCTTATCACAGTGTAGGAAGTCGGACTGTCAGAGGGAAAAAAGAGTACTAGAAAAAAGTTTTGTTCCTTCGCAGGGTCTACACTATTTGCCATTCTACCTGCATCATTTGGACGTATCAATGCATTCAAAAAGCAATCTGTTCAATTAATTCAGATAAGTATGAAAACCGTATGTATTCTTCTAGAAAAGTGTGGATAATCATAACAAGAAACACAAGAAGTACGAACACTCATTTATTGTTTTCCAAGAGGGGCATGGGCACTAATGTGCGTGATAACAGAAAATTGTGAACAGTCATTTGTTTTATTTCAAAGAAGAATAACAATTCAACTGCTTTTTTCCAGGGAAGTGTAGACAATACTTTGTTTCTTTCCAGAGGAGTGTAGACCATCATTTGTTTCTTTCCAAGGAAATATGGACAATCATTTGTTTCTTCAATAATTTTTGTTTCTTTCTACAGATGTGTAGACTATCGTTTGCTTCTTGCCAAAGGTGTGGACAATGAGTTGTTTCTTTCCAGAGAACTGTAATCAGATTGTTTATCCTTCTACAGAAGTTTTGTTTTATTCAAACCACACTGTGTTTTTTACATAGAATTACCGTTGTTTTCTTACAGAGAACGTTTTTCTGTTTCTTTTCTCCATACCAGCCGAACTACCAACTAATTGTGTGTACCGCGGCAGAGGGTGAGGGTTAAGGTTTAGGCACAGTAAAGCCGGTTTAACCCCCTCCCTCCCTCCCCCCCCCCCCCCCCCCCAGTAGTTATAACTGACCGTCCCAAGGCGGTACTTTCGTTGCGGTTGCATTTGTTTTGTGTTCGGTGCTGTTTGACTTATTGTGTTTTATTTTAACCCTTCTATTGGTCTAAATTATTTTGTTCAGTAAAGATAGCTGAGTTGCCACCTATTTGGGAAAGAGCTGCTGACTCGGCTGATCTCTTGTAATCTATTGTTTGTTGGGATGTCTTTCTCAATCTTTCCCTTTGATGTTGGCGATAGGGTTTGGGTTGTGATTCAGTCAGTTCCTTGAGTGTATTTACTCTTTAAATTTAGAGATGAGATGCTACCGAGGGTTACTGAACATTTCATACAAGGACCATATAACCAATGAGGAGTTTCGTAGGAAGATCCAAGCAGCCATTGGAGAATATGATGAACTCCTGACGCTGGTCAAGAAACGGAAACTAACTTTAAGGTGGTTTGGCCACGTCTAAAGGTCTTCTGGTTTAGCAAAGACGAATCTACAGGGCACAGAGAAAGGAAAAAGAAGAAGAGGTAGGCAGAAGAAGAGGTGGGAAGACAATATTAAGGAGTGGTCAGGGATGGATTTTGCCAGCTCAACTAGGGCAGCTGAAGACAGAACAAGGTGGAAAGGTATTGTTTCGAAGTCATCTGTGGTGCCCAAAGACCTTGTAAGTTTATGGTATAGAATAGAATAGTCTGTGTATCTAAATTATTCCGAAATTGTCAATGTTTACATGACTTACGCGTTCGGACTTATGATTTGGGTACTTTGACCACTTTCATCTACAAAGATATAGACAAACCTTGATTTTGTACATGACAAGTAACTAGAGGAGGCACTGAGGTACTGGTCTAGGAACACCAGGCCCCGAGGTCATGAACTTGAGTACATTCTCAAACTCAAAATAAAGCACACTGATTGGCTGCTTCCGAATAAAGCACACTGATTGCTGGAAGCAGCCAATCAGTGTGCTTAATTTGAGATTATGCTCAAATTTTAAAACCTCGGACCCAGGCTAAGAGTATGTAAAGAGAAAAAAAAACTTTCACAAACCCATACTTTGTTATGAAGTTAAATTTTGAAGTAGTGGATGACCTCCACACTTCAGTATAACTTCGCACCAGCGGAGATAGCACCTTTGTTTAAACTGCTTATACATGTATCTTACTTGTAGAATGAACGAAATCCATTGGATTCAGAAGTTTGGCGTTTTTTGGCGTTGCCCCTTAGATCTTTTAGTTTTATTTCACTTTAAGTAAATATGCGTTTTCAGCACAATTTACATGATTTTAAAATTTAGATTTAGTCAGTTTGATTGACAGGTAAGGCGCGTGTCAGGTAAACGCAGGTAAGTGTGGGAAAACTCCGCCCACTTTTACAAGCAAGATTTAATGTCACCAGGTTATCAGCTCTCATAAATATTACTAAAGATGATACGCTTGTATTTATACACCTGCCAAAATATAGGTTTAAAACTTTTAAAACGGGGTTTGCTTGTTTTTGTGTTTTTTGTTGTTGTTGTTATTGTTGTTGTTGTTTTCTGTCTTATCAGGTAAACATGCTAAAAACATACGATCAGTTAAGTTTCAGTTCTTCAGTTTCAAGTTTGAAAATGTGACATCACCTTCATGAGGTCCTGTTACTGGGCCAATACGAAATTAATTAACGTCATTGATATTGGCCGAGCTGTATCGGTCGTGTTTTGTCTGTATTGGCCGAGTTTGGCTAGTATTGACCGAGTCTGTTTTGGCCGACTTTATCAAAATAAGCCCAGTTTGTGACAGGTATGATGTGGACTGCTTTTGCCATAGCAGTACTGTATTACTATAAGTTACTCAATAATACATATAATTCTTCAGGGGACACCAGATAACCATATATGGCACTGGCTCCTTATTAGCAGCTGCAAAAAAGATGGCTAGATGATCACATGACATGAAGTTATATGATCCACCTTGAAAATCCATCTTCTAATTTATGGCTAACTCATTGGCAGTCTGACCACGTGATTGGCTGGCTGTCACTTTTAATAAAATCGGGGCTTCTTGCATCCATTGTAAATGCGTGGCAAAAGAAAATTCTACATGGCAATCAGGCTTTACGCCGTGAAACACTTTGGCTTAGCCTCTCACTAAAAGAAGAAACTTCTGTGTACAGGGTTTTAGTTATAATCGTGTGTATCTTATACATATACATGTACGAGCGAGCGAGCATGTATCCGCGCGTTGCTAGAAAACAAGAACTTTGATGCGTAATACCCCGTATCATATAATTGGCAAGGTGTACACTAGGGTTTGTCATTGTGTAAGTGAGATAATCCATTAACTCGTGGGTTATCTGCTGGTACAGGCGGCAACCATGGTATAACTATTACTTATAAAGTGAAAATGGACTTTTTATCCAGGTATATAGCCGGAGACGCAATGATATCTATCAAATTAGATGAGTGTGTGTTCAGCAGGTGTATCTTCCACCGACTGTCATATGGCGAAAAAATACCGTGGGAAATAATTTCTATACATACTTATGTGGTAAAATTATCATTTTTTATGGCCTTGTGGTTTTCGATGAAAAGCACATCAATTTATTTTGTGCGTCGTACTTAATGAAACAAAGAATATGAGCCACGACACGACAAAACCAACAATGTGGGTGTGCGCCCAGCGCAGACTCAGATCAGCCTGGGCATCCGCCCAGTCTGATCAGAGTCTTCACTGTCCGCATGGAGGTAGCTCCGACCCTTAGCTACCCTTTGAGGTCTTAACGAAGAGTCTGATCAAACTAGGCAGATACCCAGGCTGACCTGAGTCTGCGCAGGGCGCACAACCACATTGTTGGTTTTGTCGTGTCGCGGCTCATATGAGTTTTTCTCGTAATTCAAGGAGATGTCACTTTCTCCATTTCGCTTTTTATTAACGAAAATAGAATTACTTTATAGAAATATTTTCCTTATTGTGAATAAATATAATTAACTGATGTGAGGTTATCTGTTAGATGTAAGTAAAACCACAACAACAGCATCTCGGTGTATCACGATGATCAGCCATGAGAGGGGAAAGACGCGATTCTAACACGACAGAAACGAACTAAAATTTCAGCGCAATTTAAGGCAGATTAAACCAAACTGCATGTGCAACACGCGCAGTCACGATTATTATTGCCCAGCAATTTTCCGTTTTTCGGACTGGAAATAGCCAAATCGTGTGAGAATGCGTAATAGAACAATGGTGTCCAGGTGTTCTTTCTTATTCTTCTACTTTTCCTATTTCTTTTCCTTCCTTGAATGTTGTCAGCTAATCTTTCCTATTATAAGGAAACAAATAACGCAGAAAGATATAAGCTCATAAGGTGAATTATTTGAAGTATAGACCATGTTCCTCCTTTTTAATGTGTTCACTGTTCTGCAGCTGGTGTTGTGCCGTGTGGCGGCCGTAAAATCATCCATAGTACAGATCATATTCTATTTTTGTGTTCTGAGGCATTAGAAAATTTTGATTGGTGTAGACTTTTATACTAGATCATCTCTCTTTTATTATCTGGACCCTTTTTGATACAATCAGTCTTTGAATCGTTTGTCTTATCAAAATTCAGAAATTACAATATGAATTTCTCTGGCTTTCGTCACCAGACAGGGTCGTTGGTGAGGCTTAGTAACTGACCCATGTTTCTCCTTTTGAATGTGTTCTCTACTCTTTCAGGAGCTCGTTTAGATTTACTTTTATCAATAAAGTAGAATACCTTATAATGTTCAGGCTTATATGAGACTTTTGACAAAAAAGAAATATTAGTTTTCAACGCTTTAAACAGTGTTTTATATAGGTCGTAATCAATCTTATACCCTGAGTGATAAAATGAGCAAAATCAGTGCACCTCAGCAAGTTTCCCGCTGAAAGCAAGAATTGTTTGCAGACAATTAAAATTATTAAAATTTTATCATAAAATCCTTTTTACATTCTACAGCGGTCAGTTAGGGGCAGCCTGGCAACTATGTGACCGGTAGTCATAGTTTGTTTGGTCACCTGTCGTTTTAAAATTGGAAGGCTGACCAGTCTGTTTTATATTTTGTCCGTGTGATGGACAGAAAAGGACATTATGGCATATATGGACACACGGGAATTTAGAAACTGCAGAGACCCAGACTGGCTTCTCTCCTGAAAATCTGGTTCAAAACTTGCAGGCGCGATACTCCCTGGGTATTCGCCACCGCAGGCCCTGCCAAACCGCGAAGGCTTACACCTGTCCTGGGGGACCTTTTTTAATGTGACCACGTGGCGTTTTTATCAAGATAACCTGGGACTCAGCCACCCTGACCTGTCCCGTTCCGGATAAAGCGCTTCAAAGAAACATGAGTACGCCTTGTTTGGTACGCCGACGGATATGTTCGGCCATTAAAATAATGTCGATCTCATAATTTGACAGGCTTTTAAAATACTCCAAAACTGGATGTCACGAGATGAGTGTTTAACCCAGAGCAAATAAATTTATCGGAACTTGAACATGTTAAATGTGTTCTGCACGAACTGTTAATGTTTTATTTCTAATTGTGTTGTCGCAGAAAGCAAGGAAGTGGCTAGTTAAAACTGTGTTATTGAATTTATAAATATTAAATACTTAAGACTTTTAATGGTTTCTGTCACTTTGATACAGATAAATTTTCTCATTGTGCATACAATTTTAAAAGCATGTCACGACCATGGGCAAGATGGATGAAAAATGAAAAATCCGCTTTTAACTTAATTCTACTTCTCTAAAAATCTGTTAAATGAAATTACATACAAAGGAGCAGTAACATTAATCACGACACGATGAAAAGTCAGAAGAAAGATAAATATACAACTCTAGAATAAATGAGCCACGAGACGACAAAAACAACACGATGGCATGTGCGCCCAGCAAAGTCTCAGATCGCCAGGGCACCCTTCCACTCTAATCAGAGTCTTCGCTGTCGGCGTGGATATAGCTTAGACCCTTAGCTATCCTTTAAATGCACAGCGGAGACTCTGATCAGACTGGGCGGCTGCCCAGGCTGATCTGAATGCGCACATGCCACTTTGTTGGTTTTGTCGTGTCGCGGCTAAAATATACAACCCCAGTATATATGATCATCGAAAATAAAGTAAAATAAGAACTATACAAGGCGTTGACACTTAATTTTGAAATATCTCGATATCAGTCACTGGGTTTGCATAATTTAATACAATTGAAAACAATTTACCTTTTTCACATAATTTCATAGAATTTATACAGTTAAGCTGGAAGTGAATTTACACCCGATAGCATTAATTAATCTGCATGTGCCTCCGATTGGTTAACTTATTGAACATGTGCCTTTTTAGTAATCATGGTAATAATTATGAAAATAACATTATTATTATTATTATAAGTGACACCAAATTAATTCAAATTTAAATGTAGGTGTCACGAACTCGACCACTCGGTACGCGTGTCGAGATGACGAGAGGAAGGAGAAGGAGCTTCGGTTGGCCAGAGGGTTAATTACTGACCTGCTTTAGCAAGGGCCCAGGTTGGAATCCCGCTAAAAGCGGAATTCTTTCCGGTCGTTAACAGGGATCATAAGGTTTCATAAATAGCCCTAACTTTTGCATTCTAAAACATTTGATTGCATAAGGATCATTTAAACAGGTACATAGCAGTACAGATCTCTGCTTATGGAAATATTTGATAATTTTTTCGCAAAGTATAAAAGGAAACCAATTATAAATTCTTTGACACGATGTATGTTCCAATAATAATCTCCTCTTAGAGTTAGAGAGGGCGGGACACGGACAGACTCGGTACCAGGAGGTACATCTTAGGGATTCGTTCCGCTGAGGCTACTGGGTAATACTGGAAAACTGGACAAAAATTAGTAGAGCCGCGACACGAGAAAACCAACAAAGTAGCATGTGCGCCCAGCGAAACTCAGATCAGCTTGGCCATCCGCCCAGTCTTACCAGACTCTTCGCTGTGCGCTGAAAGGGTTGCTAAGGATCTAAGCTAGCTCCATGCGGATAGCGAAGACTCTGATCAGACTGGGCGGATGCCCAGGCTGATAAGAGTATTCACTGGGCGCACATGCCACTTTGTTGGTTTTGTCGTGCCGCGGCTTATTTCTATAAACTTACTGACAAATCACATGAGGTAATTGCTGCAAATATCCCGACATCTTTTTGGCTTCGAAACAAAGATGTATTCAGCCTTAGTTGCACACAAGCGCACTCTGGCCCCGAGGTTATAAAACTTTTTTCATGCTCAACTCAGCTGAGCGTAAAATTTTACCTGCCAATATATAGCAAATAACTGATAAGTGCAGTTGCTTTCTTGCTCAGTTTAGCAGAGTGTGAAATTTTCTCTGCGTATGAATCAAATATGAAAATGCCAATTAATGTATGAAATTTTCTTTGCTTATGAATATGAAAATGGCAACATTAGTTAGTATTTTCATATGTATCAGCAGAGAAAATTTCATGCTCGGCTGAATTGAGCAGAAAAAAGTTTTATAAACTCGGGGCCTGGTCTGCATATACGCAGTTGGCTTATGGAAATCTTATGGTCAAATAAGACTGTCAGTGATTAAGCCATTCAATCCTGTTCAAACCAACTGTAGAATCCCCATAGTTTCTTTGATCGGTTTATGTAGTTTTATGTGGTTTTGCACTGATTCGTGTATCTGTACCTCGGCACCATGATGCTTGTTTTGTCCAAAAATGACGGTTTTTGTTTAACAAGCCACATTTTTTTTGTAAAAATGAATAAAAAATATGCAAAGTTTCATACGAAGTATCATAGGCAAGGTTTGCAACTCCAGAAATTTTAGTAGGACAACTTTGTGCCATGGATGGCTATATAATAACCGTGAGGCTCTTCATATCGGCTGTTTTGGCCATAAACCTACTCTAGTTTGGACAAATCTGGCAAAATGTTGTTGTTTTTCATTGATTTTGGGTAATTTCCGGTAATTTGAAGAAAAAAAAAACACTGCAGCAAGTTCTTCTCCAATTGTAAACCTTGCCATAAAATCTTGTTTATGACAGTTGGCCCTGAATTCGAATTTACTTGATTTTCATGATTGCTTCATATCTTCAGATCGAGTCCATCGAATTTTATGAATCAAGCAAAATGACTTTCAAATTTTGTCTTGGCGTGATTCGGAGCAATCAGGAGTTGTTTGGGACAAATCAACATACCGCTTCAGACATAGGCTTCTCAACTTTTCGGGCAAAGCAATATGCCAAGTGCTTGTGGCTGAGTTTTGCCATTCTAGGCAGGAAGATAGTCTCTCCTGGGTTGAGGTTGAAGAAAAAAAAACGCCCTACCATTTTGCATCCCGAGATGAAAAAAAAAAAAACTAGAAAATTTTGTCACGGTTTCCCACGCTCAGAAATCACTCAATCATCGTTAAAAACATCATGCTTATACGGTTATAAGTAAAATTGACAAAAAGATGATAAAAGTTAATGAAGTGCTACCTAACACGCGTGGATGACTCGCATCAAAATATTTCTCGCGCGGCATAAGAAATTTCTTTATAGCTCGCGCGTAAACCGGATCTTCAAAGCAGTCTGCGCATTCGCAGTATTATCAGTCATCGTCATTCGCTGTATAAGCCCCTCGGGGTCCATTAATTGGTCATGCGAACAGCTAAGACTAAGGTTTTCTCCTTAGTCTGATGCGCAGTCTGATCTTAGTTTTCCCTGTTCACGCCTTTTATACGTTATATACTCCCGTGCCGAGGCATATTACCGATCTAAGACGATTATTAAAAGTTTGCTTAAAGTGATACATTGCCTGTCCGAACTGAATGTGACCTCATGCTGCGATCATCAGATGGCGTATCAATACTGTAAGAGATTAGGAGGGATGAAGATGCAAAAAGAGGAAGAGAGTGCAATGGGAAACAACTTGAGTTGCGTCCCGATTCCTGTAGACCAATAAAACAATGCATGCGCCTTGTGATGTCTTAGACGGTGTTCAGCATCAGGTTTTGCGCGACTACCCCTGAAATAGTCCTTCGAGATCTTTTGCATGACTTTCAATTGCCAGTACATTTAAGCGACTTTTCTTTTTCTCGAAAAACTTAACGTTTGCGCGACTTTAACCTAGGTCCGCGATTGTCTGATCAGTCGAAAATTTCGTCTTTAGGATGAAAGGATACCAGTCCTAGACAGACAGGAACTGAGAATAAATTGTCGGAGGAAAACAAAAAAGAGGTTGCGCAACATCGGCCAAAGTCATTATTTCTCAGATCCAAAAAGGTATTAAATACCCAGCTTCCGAAAGATGGAACAGCCATTCGTTAGGCCACCTAGAGACATCGAAATAGACAGACATGAAATCATATAAGAGATGTCATAAGAAGTCCAGCCTGTGATGAGCATGGTCTTAGCTGACAATTTCAAAACGGTATTAAGCAAGATTTAAGTTACTTTGATTTAAGCACACAACTGAGAAAACAAACCAAGCCGTTCAATCCCAACTTCTTTTTCCACGCAATGAACGGGATATAGCGAATAAAATATATACTTGTACTTGAAACCATTAAAAACGCAAGTGTTTACTTGTCATGTAGTCAGATTAAAAATAATGTCACAAGGCTGTGATTTATTGACTGCAACACGATGTCGACCGAGGCTGAAGGCCGAGGTCTATATTGGTTTCCACTGGTCGATATAACATCGTGTCAACCACCCAACCAGGCAATATTGTTAAGTAATGTTTAGAAAGAGGTTTCATAGTGGAAGAGATGCATGCGTAATTCTATTTGATTAGTATTTAACATGCAAGGTTTTACCTTTTCATATATTACAATTTGTCATGACGACAGTCTCTCAAATAATTAGCTACTTTTTAGGCAAAGCTGATGAATTTTCTGATAGATGAAATTATATGTTTTCATAAATAGTAACGGTACAATCAATTGATTTAACTTAATATACACTGCTCAAAATATTTAAAGGAACAGCTGATATTTTCCCATAGACATTACTACAACATATACCCAGTTCCACGGCCCATAAATTCGATCGCTAAAGGCCAAGAATTCACCATTACTTTGCAGCGGTTGCAAGAACAATCAAAGTTTTAGACAACAAGAACTTCAATACAACTGATACCCAGATCATTTCCATGGAACAGATTTTGCAGTTTTCCGATTTTTCTGAAAATGAGGCATTTTTCTGGAAGTCTATAAAATCTCATAAACTTGAGTTCAAAGTGATCCTTTCAAACAGGTCACCTTGTAAGACATTCAGCTTCATAGGCAAAGTGATTGTGTTGATTTTGGTTGTAATTTTCATGCTCTTCCCCTGTTCTGAAATAATGCAATTTTTTACCAAAATTTCATTTGTACAAAAAACAGTCCATGGGCATGAGCAGGGCAAATATTGGATTAACACTTGTGCTGTCAGTAACCGCGACCCTCTTTAAAAAACTGGCAAAAAATGGAAAAAAATGTCTTTGTCGAGCGAAAGTAAATGGCCCGCAAAGTGGGGATGCGTTGCACTGTCGTCTACGGAAAAATATTTGACGTTCCATTAAATGTTTTGAGCAGTGTATTAACCCTTTCACCTCATAATATCTGAAATTTACTCTTCCATCGCTAAATTTGAACCGTATCGTTTTGACCTGCATGGCTTATACATTCCTAGAGGGTAAATGACGTCAAAATGACGTCAAACTAACGTCGATGCGACGAAATTACGTTACATCGACTCCAGTCCGACCTTATTTCAACGTCATGTGACTGTTGGGTTGAAAATGTTCAACTTGATAATTAACATGTTTTCGAGAAATTTATTTAGCCATTCTGTAAACAGGTTAATTCCTTTTTTTTTTTTTTTTTTTTTCTTGTTTACTATTTTTTGTATATCTCGTTTTATTTCCTTTTTTTTCTTGTCTGTTTTAATGAAGGAATGAATTTCATTTTTCAGAGATTTATCGAAGTGTAAACTACATTGGGTCACGTGCAAAGTGAGTGAACCCCGAAGGGGTTCATGTAAACTTTGCTAGTGACCCAATGTAGTTAACACTTCGATAAACAACAGAAAAATTAAGTTCATTGCTTATATTTACATACGTTTCAATCAAATCTTTCATGAGAAATCTTATATAAACGCTAAAATTGAAGAAATAAAACATGTACACGCAGTTTTTTCCTGCTAACAGCAGAACGGCATGTATGACGTCATGACGTTGCTGACGTCTAATCAGGTTATAGGGAGCTATTGTTTATTTTGACGTCATTGACGTCGCGTGTCTCAATGTAATTATTTATATTTATTTGATCTTCCATTTGTTGGTACGTTTGAGAAGCCAGCATGGTAGAATACTTTCCCAAAAAATCTTGGATAGTTTCTCTTCTTTCTTTATAAATATATCTTGTGACCTTATCAGAGCTCATGTTAACTTTTGTTGTGCCGTGTGGCGGCCTCAAATCGTCTCCCCGTACATGATTCATAGTGCAGATTATATTCTATTTTGTCTTTTGAGATCAGAGGATATATTCTGAGAAATCAGAAATATTTGATAGGGTTAAGACTCTTCATCTAGACCATCGCTTGTTTCGACCCTTTTTGATACTAATTAGTCTTTTAATTGACTGCCTCATTAAATCACTGATGAGGAGTGAGTAGCCGTAATTTCAAAATATGGCCCAAGTTCCTTCTTTTGAATGTATTCTCTGCTCTTCAAGAGACTCTTTAAGATTTTAATTGTACAGTGTTACATAACACTTGTACTATCTGCTTCCGAGGGATGATTGAAAAGTTTTTAGCCTAAGGTACTTCTAGTGAATCTGCGCAAGCATGCTTAACGCAAATGAAACTAGTTGTCATTCATTAGCTTTCGGCGGAAGTTTGGAACAAAAAGTTTTGGCAAAAAGTTTCTTTTTTACAGCGCCTTAAACACAAGAGGGGTGGCATATTTTTAGAATAACATTTAAAATCTATTTACCTTGCATTATTTTGAAAATTCATTCTTCACATTCTACAAGATTTAAACGGTTCTTGTTTTGGACATGAAAGTAAAATGTAGTTATCAATGGTTTGATGGAAATGCAAAATATTTTGGCCTCCGGTGGCTTTACCGTAAACCCTTAAATATTGCAGCCCCAAACTTTAGAGACCCAAATCCTACTTTCGTGTTTGTTAGGAACATTTTGAACAAACGAAGCAATGTGTACACACAAATTAACACTGACTTCTAACATTATTTTCGTCAAAAACAGTTAAAAGATATCCACTCCTGTGCACGCAGAGCACGCGACTCTGATTGTGCACTAGCTGCAGAAACTCTCAAAATAGACACTTCCTAAAAATCAAAATTTTGCTTTCTATTCGAGAGGGGTCCAAATCACGAGCTGCCGCTGCTGTCCCCAACAGCAGCTGCTGATCTCCCAACAGCAGCTGCTACTGCGACAATAGCTGCTGCTGAGGATTTCTCTGTAAATTATAGTTTTTGACTAAAATTCATGCAGGAAAGTATGTGTGAAGCCGTCATACTCTAATATATTGCAAATTCTACCTAATGAACGATTGCTACATGCCTGGATTTGAAACAAAAAAAAACAAAAATGCCAATCTATTGATATTTGAGAGTGCAGCTGCATGTATAGAAAGTGTGAGACATTAGCAGTTCTCGTTCATTTTACAAGTATTCGCTTTTAAAAAAAAATGCCAACGCTCATTGGGCATACCGTTTAAAAGACAAATTTATGTGTAGGGAAAGAGTTTTTTGTGTGTTATAATCAGCTAAGTGCTTGGGTGAAGCATTAATGCTAAACAATATCTTGCAATGATTTATGGTATTTATACACATGAAAATACTGAAAAAATACGGAGAGTCAAACGTCATGTAACATTTTCAGTAGTGTTGTCATTGGGTTTTTGCAAATTTCAAACTGTAAACTCTTCAGTGAAAAGGGTTTATCCTACCATCGGTTGTCTCCTCACAGCAGGCACACAGAGTTGAATCAACACTGACTCAACGTTGATTCCACGTCGTGACATTGAATCAAGGTTGTGTCAATGTTGATTTAACGCGAGGTGCCCAGCTAACGCTTTTCTGTCCAGTCGGAACGTATAGGGAAGCTAAATGCAGCGAGTTGGATTCACGGCATATATTTCATTTATTTTTTTTTCTTTCTTTTTGTGATAAATACACGTAACACAGACCAAGGATTGATTCGGAGACAAGTCTTAGAATGTTCGAATGGGTCATCTGCTTAAGAAATGGCATTTTCAGGTTATATTTTTTATTCTTTTCCCACTTTTTTCTCAGAAAAGACCTGCGATTTTACGATCAGTTCAACAGGTTTCAGTCATACATGTACATGTATCCGGTCGATGGGAGGGTGATGATGATAGGTTGTGGGCTATGGAACCCCGTTTACGATTAAAAAAGACATTTTTTGCGAGAACTTAGACGTTGAAACTATGTCGCCTGATCATGTCCAACTGGCCAGAGCTCACAGTTGTAAGAGTTTGATTTTGAGAGAGTCTTTATTTAAAGATTGACAATTATAAGCAATTCCAGCAATGCACCATGTCAACTAGACTACATGTATGAAGCTTGCTTAAGGGTTCTTGAGGTATATGATAATATATTCCGCAACACCTTTTGTCCATCCGCCAGTCTATGCGTCCGTCTGTCACCAGCGGATTTCCTATATCTTACGTAAGTAATATAAGATAGATATCACCGAAATTCTATGGGGTGCCGGTTAACTATTCATTATCGTTTTATGATATCGATAAGTGAAAAAGTGCTATCCACTATACAAATAAGCGACATCCATAATTATTCATGAATATCCGTGATTCGACTTATAGATGTAGGGGAGACCGGGGATAGTTGATGCACTTTTTAGACTTTTTGATATATCTCGTGACTAGACTGGCCAATTTTGATCATCTTTGCATATACTAAAAGATCTACCTTTTCTGCATTTAAAATCAAATAGTAATCTTTGAATTTTGGTATATTTTCCCTCCGTTTAAGTAGATTTCTTTGGCAAGTCAACTGCATCAACTTGCCCCAGTAGTGGGGCATGTTGATGCAATGCTTGGGGCAAGTTGATGCAGACATTTTTTTTTTTGCCTTTACAAGCCCATGCAACGGATACTACAGGAAATTGACCGTTTCTATGGAAAAATGGGGATATTTCTGCTTTCTTTATAGTTAGATGCCGCGATTTATCAAAATTATTTTAGCCATTGAAGTTATCTCAAGCGAAATATCTCTATAAGGAATGTTTGTACATGAGTAATTGAACTATAAAATATCAAAATATTCTATAATTTTATTTATGAAACTTAAGAACATTTTAAACAGGAAAATATCATTTCATTGTTATAGTTGCTATATTAAATGAGCCGGGCTCCCAGCGATTCGTACAATTTACATATGCGTCCAGCGAAGACTCAGACCAGCCTGTGCATCAGCATAGTCGGATCAGAGTCTGCGCTTGCCATACAAAAAAGGTATGGGACCTTAGATATCCATAGAGCGCACAGCAAAGACTCTCATCAGACTGCGCGGATGCGCAGGCTGTATCGAGTGTTCACTGTGCGCACATGTAAATTGTTGGCATTGCTGTGACATCGCTTGAATGCTATTGTATGTATTTTTTTAAATATTATAAAAGAGATACTACAAATCTGAAATGCTTAATAGTCCTACATCAGTTAGAGATCAAGCCCATCCAAATATTGTGAACAGCTCATGCAGTCCAATAGGATTTTATGGTGCATCAACTTGCCCCATGCTCATTGCATCAACTTGCCCCAACCATACCCCACGTGACATTCAGCAAGGTAGACAACTATTACACAATGTTTTCCTTCAGAAGAGAGTATGATTTTGAAGATTAAATATTTGTCTACCTGTGTGCATAAATGAAGTATGAACAACCAGAAACAAATGCGCGCTAAACGAAAAATTGCGAAATACCTGTAAATTACTTAGATGTGTCAAAAATGAACTTTTCTTCACCAAATTCTAATTTATCGTCCAAATTCCGCAATACTTCAGGAAAAGATGGCGGCAGTCAATTACTGTCTTAATTCGTCATTTCTGACGTCCATAACGACGTCATTGTCTTTTTATTGCCACTGCATCAACTTGCCCATGCATCAACTATCCCCGGTCTCCCCTACAGTATTCGAAGTATGAATATCAACTAGTCTAACTACTTTATGGATATCACCGATTCGATTCATGAATATCCATAAATCGATTTATAGATATCAACAAATTTGCCCATTTATGGATATCACTAAGTCATATTATTGATGTCAATAAATCGAAATTGTGATATTTATAATTCGAATTAGTGCTATCCATTTCTCATTTAGATTATTGGATATCCACACTTTGGATTATTGATATCCATAATTTGTGGACTGCCTGCTGTTGAAGTTAGGTAGTGATAGTGGTATCTGCTGCTACTACTGTAATGATATCTGTATTTGCCATCTATTGGTGGACTGCTTGCTGTTAAAGATAGGTAATGCGAGTGACAGCTGTTGATACTGCTGGAGTGATATCTGTATCTGCCATCTGTTGGTGGACGGCCTGCTGTTAGAGAAAGGTAGAGAAAGTGACATCTGTTAATACTGCTGTAATGATATCTGTATCTGCCATCTGTTGGTGGACGGCCTGCTGTTAAAATATAGGTAATTAGAGTAACTTTAGTTTTATTGCTGAAATGATATCTGTATCTGGTGATGGTAATGATAACAGGGGCTGCTACTGGAACAAAACTTACCGTTGATAGTGCTACTGACCACCATCAGCAGCTGCCAAAGAACCATCAGCAGCTGTTGCTTTCATCAAATGATGCAGCAAAAACTATTCTTACTACTTATAGTAGCCGATGATGCCCCTCTGTTCTTCCATATCATCAGATGATACGGTAACTTATGATAACAGCAGGAGCTTCTAATGCCACCACCATCAGCAGCTGCAAAACCAGCATCAGCAGCTGATGCTTTTATCAGACGCAGCTGCAGCAGCAGCTGCCATACCGCCATCAGCAGCTGATGCTTTCCTCAAAAGCAGCATCAAAAGTTTTCCCTACTACTAATGGCAGCAGCTTATGTCCTTTTTGTTCTCCGATATCGGCAGATGATGGTGTCATTAACAGTAAGAGCAAAGCTGCTTATGTCACCACCGTCAGCAGCTGCAAAACCACCATCAGCAGCTGCAAAACAACCATCAGCAGCTGTTGCTTTTATCAGACACAGCTGCAGCAGCAGCTGCCATACCGCCATCAGCAGCTGATGCTTTCCTCCAAAGCAGCATCAAAAGTTTTTCCTACTACTGATGGCAGCAGCTTATGTCCTTTTTGTTCTCCGATATCAGCAGATGATGGTGTCATTAAAAGTAACAACAGCAGCTGCCAAAGAGCCACCTCCATCAGCTCCTGCCAAACCACCATCAGCAGCTGCTTAACCAACATCAGCAGCTGATGCTTTTATCAGACGCAGCTGCAGCAGCAGCTGCCATACCCTCATCAGCAGCTGATGCTGATTAACAGTAACATCAGAAGCTGCTTATTGTACCACTGATAATAACAGCAGCACCTGCTTGTGCCACCAGCATCAGCAGCTGCCAAACTACCATCTGCAGCTGCTCAACCACCATCAGCAGCTGTTGCATTTTTCAAAAGCAGCTGCTGCTCGCCATCAGCAGGTGATGCTTTCCTCAAAGCAGCATCAAAAGTTTTTCCTACTACTAATGTCAGCAGCTTATGTCCCTTTTGTTCTCAGATATCGGCAGATGATGGTGACATTTACAGTAACATCAGCAGCTGCTTAAGTTACCACTATCAGCAGCTGCCAAAAAACCATAAGCAGCTGTTGCTTTCATCAAACGATGCAGCAAAAACTATTTTTACTACTATAGTAGCCGATGATGCCCCTCTGTTCTTCCATATCGGCAGATGTTGTAGTCACTGATGATAACAGCAGCAGTGGCTTATGCCACCACCATCAGCAACTGCCAAACCACCATACAGCAGCTGCTAAACCACCATCAGCAGCTGATGCTTTTATCAGATGCGGCTGCAGCAGCAGCTGCCATACCGCCATCAGCAGGTGATGCTTTCCTCAAAGCAGCATCAAAAGTTTTTCCTACTACTGATGGCAGCAGCTTATGTTCCTTTTGTTCTCCGATATCGGCAGATGATGGTGTCATTAACAGTAACATCAGCAGCTGCTTATGAAACTACCATCAGTAGCTGCCAAAGAACCATTAGCAGCTGTTGCGTTCATCAAAAGGTGCAGCAAAGACTATTCTTTATATTTATAGTAGTAGCTGATGCCCCTCTGTTCTTCCTTATCGGCAGATGATGTGGTTACTGATGATAAAAACAGCAGCTGCTTATGCCACCACCATCAGCAGCTGCCAAACCACCATCAGCAGCTGATGCTTTCATCAAAATCAGCATCAAAAGTTTTTCCTATTACTGATCGCAGCAGCTAATGTCCCTTTGTTCTCCGATATCGGCAGATGATGGTGTCATTAACAGTAACATCAGCAGCTGCTTATGTTACCGCCATCATCAGCTGCCAAAGAACCATCAGCAGCTGATGCTTTCGTCAAAAGATGCAGCAAAAGCTATTTTTACTTCTAATAGGTAGCAAGTCTCCTTTTGTTCTTTCATATCGGCAAATGATGTGGTCGCAGATATTAACATCAGCAGCTGCTTATCACATCACCACCACATCACCACCAACAGCTGCCAAACCACCAACAGTAGCTGCTGATGTTTTCATATAAAAAGCAGCAAAAGCTATTCTTTCTCATGATTGCAGCAGCTGATATCCCATTGTTCTCCAATATCGCCAAATGATGTTGTCAGTAATACGAAAATGAGCACCTGCTTACGACACAACCATCAGCAACTGCTAAACCACCATCAGCAGCTGATGCTTTTATCAAACGCATCTGCAGAAGCTATTCTTACTACTAATAGCAGCAGCTGAGTGTCAGCTGTTGCTGCTGTTGGATTAAATATCTGTATCTACCATCTGTTGGTGGACTGCCTGCTGTTGAAGATAGGTAGTGAGAGTGTCAGCTGTTGCTGCTGCTTGATTGAATATCTGTATCAGCAAGTAGCTTGTGGATTGCCTGCTGTTGAAGATAGGTGGTGACAGTGACAGCTGTTGCCGCTGCTGCATTAAATATCTGTATCTGCCATCTGTTTGTGGACTGCCTGCTGTTGAAGAAGGGTAGTGAGGGTGACAGCTGTTGCTGCTGCTGGATTGAATATCTGTATCTGCAAGCAGTTGGTGGACTGCCTGCTGTTGAAGATAGATAGTGAGAGTGACAGCTGTTGCTGCTGCTGGATTAAATATTTGTTCATGCAATCTGTTGGTGGACTGCCTGCTGTTGAAGATTGATAGTGAGAGTGACAGCTGTTGCTGCTGCTGGATTAAATATTTGTTCATGCAATCTGTTGGTGGACTGCCTGCTGTTGAAGATAGATAGTGAGAGTGACAGCTGTTGCCGCTGCTGCATTAAATATCTGTATCTGCCATCAGTTTGTGGACTGCCTGCTGTTGAAGAAGGGTAGTGAGGGTGACAGCTGTTGCTGCTGCTGGATTAGATATTTGTTCATGCAATCTGTTTGTGGACTGCCTGCTGTTGAAGATAGATAGTGAGAGTGACAGCTGTTGCTGCTGCTTGATTAAATTTCTATATCTGCCATCTGCTTGCTGTTGACGATAGGTAGTGAGGGTGACAGCTGTTGCTGCTGCTGTACTAGATATCTGTATCTGCCTTCTGTTTATGGACTGCCTGCTGTTGAAAACAGGTGGTCAGAGTTACAGCTGTTGCTCCTGCTATATTAAATATCTGTATCTGCCATCTGTTGGTGGACTGCCTGCTGTTCAAGAAAGGTGGTATGAGCGACAGCTGTTGCTGCTGCTGGATTAAAAATCTGTATCTACCATCTGTAGGTGGACTGCCTGCTGTTGAAGATAGGTAGTGAAAGTGACAGCTGTTGCTGCTGCTGGACTAAATATCAGTATCTACCTTCTGTTGGTGGACTGCCTGCTGTTGAAGATATGTAATGAGAGTGACAGCTGTTGCTGCTGCTGGATTAAATATCTGTATCTGCCATCTGTTTGTGCACTGCCCGTTTTGAAGATAGGTATTGAGTTACAGCTGTTGCTGCTGCTGGACAAATTATCTGTATCTGCCATCTGTTTGTGGACTGCCTGCTTTTGAAGAAGGGTAGTGAGAGTGACAGCTGTTGCTGCTGTTGGATTAAATATCTGTATCTGCCATCTGTTGATGAACTGCCTGCTGTTGAAGATAAGTAGTGAGAATGGCAGGTGTTGCTTCTGCTGGATTAAATATCTGTATATGTCATCTGTTTGTGGACTGCCTGCTGTTGAAGGAAAGTAGTGAGAGTGACTTCAGTTGCTGCTGCTTGAATTATATCTTTTTTCTACCATCTGTTGGTGGTTATACTCATGATACCAGGAGCTGCTTCTGGAGACGAAACTAACCTTTGCTGCTGCCTTCTGTTACGAGGGTGATAGCTGCTGCTGACAGTGGACGGAGTGATATCTGCAGTAAGTTTTAGTGAGAGTTACTACTTCTTGTGGTGTACGTGACTAGAGTGATATATTGTGCTGTTGTTTATCAACGAGTGAAAACTGATGCTGATGGTTTCTGTGATATTTGCTGTGACAACAGCAGCAGCTGTTGTATCTTCAAATTAACAGCAGTAGAAGTTATTTCATTCCTCCCATTAGACAACAACAGCAAATCTTACTCTCCACCTAGGTTGCAGGATGCGGCTCTTTTACAACCAGCTGCAGCAGCGTGTGAATTAAAAAACCCCATAAAATCTGCTACTTCTATCATCAGAAAAGAATAAGACAAAAGCGATAAGCCGTACTAACTGCAACTGCGGCATTAGCAATTGTACCAATTAAAAACCACCATCAACAGCTAATGCTTTCGACAGATGGTGGTGCCACTAAAAACAACACCAGCAGCTGCTTATGATACCACCATCAGTAACTGACACCACCATCAGCAGCCTATGCTTTTACTTACAGCAACAGCAAAATGTACTCTAAACACTAGTGGCAACAGCTGACATCCCTCTGATCTCCGATATAGGCAGACGATAGAGTCATTTACTAAAAGCAGCGGCTGCTTATGACACCACCATCAGCAACTGACATCACCATTAGCAGCTAATACTTAATCAACAGTTTCCGTAATGGTTATTCTCAATACTAATGACAGTAGCTGATATCCCTCTGTTCTCCGATATCGGCAGATGGTAGGGTCACTGTCACTAATAATAACATCAGCAGCTCATTCTGACACCACCATTTGCAACTGACATCACCATCAGCAGCTGATGCTTTCATCAACAGCAATAGTTATTCTAAATACTTATGGCAGCAGCTAATGTCCCGCTGTTCTCCAATATCAAAAGATGGTGGTGTCACTATCACTGATAAACAACATCAGGAGCTGCTTATGACACCACCATCAGCAACTGACTACATTATCAGCAACTGAAGATTTCATCAACAACAGCAGCAAAAGTTATCCTGAATACATTATGGCAGCAGCTGATGTCCTTCTGTTCTCCGATATCGGCAGATGGTGGTGTGACTATAAAAAAACACTAGCAGCTGCTTATGACACCAGCATCAGGAACTGACTTCTCCATCAGCAGCTATTGCTTTTACTTACAGCAGCAGCAAAAGTTATTCTCAGTACTAATGGCAGCACCTGATGTCCCTCTGATCTTCAATATCGACAGATGATGTGGTCTCTGGTACAAACATCAGCATCTGCTTTTGAAAACTGGCGGAGCAGCAGATGTTACTCCTGTCAAACCACCAACATTAGTGTCTGCAAATACTACACACGGCAAAAACAGTAATATAAGCCTAAATCCTTACTATAAACAGTGGCTGACACTTTTAATAACATCATTATCACAGGCAGCATATATCAATCTTAAAAAAGAAAAGAATATTGAAAACATCAGCATCAGTTGTCACTATCATACCACGAACAGAAGCAGCAGTGTAACAGCAACAAAGTAGAAAAAGTTGCAACACTCTCTATCAACAACTAGAAACAACAAATATTAGGCCCCAGCACAAAATATCAAAAGATGTCAGTCTTGCAATAAAAAGAGTGTCAGGAGTATCGAATCACTCGTAAGTTATCACCAATTTTTCTCACAAATGAAGCAAATATTTTTTACCATTGTATTACAGTCATCAAGTTAGATCAATGGCAAAGAGCAGGGTGAAAAAATTGATCGAAATTTGCGGCTGTGAAACAAATCAGAGTTGTTGAAAAGCTTGGCCCCTCTTCAGCGGCGCTTGCATTTTGCCTGATGCTCGTTAACCCCAAAATAGATTTCGGTTATTTAAACTACTTTATCATTAGGCGATTGAAACCAATTTTGCTTTGTAATGTGTCCTAGTATCCCTAACATTGCAGGCAGTCATTATTTTTGTGACATCCCAGTATTTGATGAAACTAAGGACTTGAAAAGTGGGGCACCGATGTGCGACAGTAACGGATCATCATATGATTTGAACTGAATAGAAGCCTCAGCTGGAAAACTGCATGTTGGATGGATGGTCTGATGCTGAAAACAAATCAAATCAACTACCTGAGTGGCTGCTGTGTCTTCTTTCAAAGAAGATCAGTATAAAACTAAGACAACATCCTTTTTGTAAAACATTCCCCATGCCACGCCCAACATGCTAGCATATAATAATGAAGGTTATGCTTAGCACAAGTAAGCTTCTGCTTAACATTCTAAGAAACATTCGAGATCAGCTCGCATGTGTGTTGTGAACCCAATAATGACCGGCGTTCATCGGATGCACATCTACACTGTGTAGACTCAGATTAATGCCGGAGAACTCGTTGAGTGATCATGTAGTGTTTATACACTGATTGCACTGAAAGGCGGAAAATCACCGTATATTTGTTGATCCTGATCAGACATTACGGTCTTATCAGGATCTACACTTAGCAAAGGCAGATTATGATCTTTACTGATTGAGTAGTTCCGTGTTATGGGGCGCAGGGGATTACTGAGTTAAGAATTTTTGGCATGCTTGTACTTTTGTATACATTTAACTTTTATTTAACAGACATAACCGTTGCTGGTGAAGGACCACATGAAAAATATCGTTGAAAGGCCGTTAAAGTTTTCTCTGAGAGTTTGATAGGTCCAACTGTTTATGTAGCAAAATTATTGAAGCTAGGAGGGTTGGCAGTATGTCTCCGAGAAACTCTCCTATAAAATAATATCATATGATCCGATACTGTCGCAACTGATTCGTTACTGTCGTAAGACCCTCCTGTAAGTCTCGATAAGTTATCTGCCCTTAAAGGAATAAATTTCGTAAACATTTTGACATGGATCGATAGAAGGGATATTTTGCAATTGTTATGTGTCATAACATACATACTTTTAGCATTCACATACAACAAAACAGGAGTTTTATTAAACTTGATCCGATACTGTCGCGTCCACTGTAGGTTATGTAGCCCTTGAGCATATACATGTACATACATGCAATACAAATATAAACGATGTGACAGGTAGTACAAGAAGTGCATAATATCACCTTAATAAATACAGAATAATATGTGAGTCACGAATCATTAATACTTAAAGCTATTAATTTCTTTCCTCTGAGCTATATCCTAACCTATCCCACTTAGACCTTATCTTTGCTTGGTGAAAACTGTGTGACTCTTCTTGTAATATCCATTCGGGCACTATGCCTAACCTGCATTGAACCAGCGTCGATTCGACATCATGACGTCGAATCGTCTTCGGTTCAAAGCTGATCAAACCCCATGTGCCCGACGGGTTATTTGTAAGGTAACTTAATTCGTTGCGACCCCTAAACTACATATAAGGCACATCTGTCATGCGAATTGGAGAGAACTGTTTGACTCTTCTTGTAATATCCATTCGAGCACTATGCTTAGCCAGCATCAGACCAACGTCGATTCGATATCATGACGTCGAATCGACGTTGGTCCAAAGCTGATCAAGCCCCATGTGCCCGACGGGTTATTTGTAAGGTCACTTAACTCGTTGCGAGCCCTTAACTACATATAAGGCACATCTGTCATGCGAATTGGAGAGAACTGTGTGACTCTTCTTGTAATATCCCTTCGGCACTATGCTTAGCCAGCATTTGACCAACGTCGATTCGATATCATGACTTCGAACCGACGCTGGTCCAAACTTGATCAAACCCCATGTGCCCGACGGGATATTTGTAAGGTAACTTAATTCGTTGCGAGCCCTAAACTACATATAACGCACATCTCTTATGCAAAATGGAGAGAACTGTGTGACTCTTCTTGTAATATCCCTTCGGGCACTATGTTTAGCCAGCATTGAACCAACGTCGGTTCGATATCATGACGTCGAACCGACGCTGGTTCAAAGCTGATCAAACCCCCATGTGCCCGACGGGATATTTGTTAGGTAACTTAACTCGTTGCGAGCCCTAAACTACATATAAGGCACATCTGTTATGCAAATTGAAGAGAACTGTGTGACGCTTCTTCTTGTAATGTCCCTTCGGGCACTATGATTAGCCAGCATTGAACCAACGCCGATTCGATATCATGACGTCGAATCGACGTTGGCTCAAAGCTGATCAAACCCCCATGTGCCCGAAGGGATATTTGAAAGGTAACTTAACTCGTTGCGAGCCCTAAACTACATATAACGCATATCTGTCAAGCAAAACACCCAAAGTGGCTATGTGAAAAAGCAAACACCAGTTTGAGTACCTAAACAAACAAAACAGTTTGTGTCAACACTGAAAACACATATTTGAAGGAAAAAAAAAGAGAAAATAAACCTTACGTAAATATATGGCAGCAGAGGGACATCAGCTGCTATATTTTTTTTTTTCGTTTATGCTGACAATGGCTTTCTGAACAACCCTAACGACCTTGCATATTCAAGGATTCTGTTGTTTTTATTTCTCTGTTTATACCAGTACCATGGTCTTGCATGCTCTTAGTATTAGTCCTCAAACACATACATTGAGATGACACTAGAAGCTCTAAATGCAGGAAAAAATAATTGTAATTAAATAAATAAACTTGAAAAATTAACTTCTGAAAATTAACTTTGACCTTGTCTTTTTTTTTCAAACATCTTGCTGATCTTACCCAACAAGTAGAGCCAAACTAAAAACCGGGGATAAATGAGCAATAAATAGGCAAATAAGAAGAGAGGGAAAAAGAGAAAAGAGTGGCCAAGATCTGTAGGAAAATTTAAAAACGATGAGAAAAAATAAATGTCATGTTGAATAGCTAATTATAGTATCTTCTGCGGGAGTCTCAGCTGAAGTTGCGGACCTGGTGTTGTCTTAGAGGCAGCAGCAGTTGTTTCTTTCTGTACAGCTGCAGTTGATAGTTGATGCCAGAGGTACTATTGACCTACCTTAAATTAACTTGCAAGCTGAGTGAAAACGGATTTGCGATATATCGGTATTACGGTACTGTGAGACAACTTTATCATGTTTTTTTTTAAGATACGTTTTCTGTAATAAGTACTTTAACTCCGAAATTCAACGCTGTTTAAGATGTTAATGGTCATATTTAACTCTGAGTTTATTTCATTTATAATAATTAATAACATTAAATAATACGCGGACTCTCAAACACTGTACACGTATCCTAGTGATAATTCGAATTATGAACATCAATATTTTTATAGATATCCATAATTCGAATTATCGATATCCATAATTCGAACTCAGGATATCCGAAAATCATAATTATTAATAGATATGATTTGTATCATGGATATCACAAATCCGATTTTTGGATATTCATAATTTGATTTATGGATGGTCATAAATCGAATTATGGATATCGGATATCACTTATTACTAATGGATAACAATAAATCAAATAGGTGATACCAATGTCGAATTAGTGATTTCCATTAATCATTAAGATTATTAGATATCCATAATTCAAATATTAAGTAAAATCCATAATTCGGGTTACGGATATCAATATTTGGGCCCGTTTATGTATAACACTAATTAGAATTATGGATATCAGATATTCTTCGTTACAAATAATAAGTTTAAATAACAACTGCTCTGCGATTATTTTTTACTATTCAAATTATGGATATCAATTATTCAGCCCGATTTCTTGATATAACTTATTTAAAATATGGATATCCCTACTTCGAATTACATATATGAGCCGCGACACGGGAAAACCAACAATCTGGTTGTGCACCCAGCGCAGACTCAGATCAGCCTGGGCATCCGCCCAGTCTGATCAGAGTCTTCGCTGTCCGCATGGAGGTAGCTAAGACCCTTAGCTACCCTTTGGGCACTAAACGAAGAGTCTGATCAAACTTGGCGAATGCCCAGGCTGATCTGAATCTGCACTGGGTGCACAAGCACATTGTTGGTTTTCTCGTGTCGCGGCTCATATGTATTTCAATAATACTGCCCATAGCTATCAATAACTCTAATTATGGCTATCCATAAATCGAAATAGTGATATCATAATTCGAATTGGTGATATCCATAAAATCAGATATTTGACATCCATAATTCCAAGTTGTGATATCCATTCTTTGAATAAGTGATATCAATAAATGGGCTGACCAAGGCCTGACAAATGTAACAAGTTTCTACTTGCTCACTGCGCACTGGGAAAGCAAATACTTTTATTTGACAGCAAAATTTCTTGCCTCTCCAGAATTATTGTTGTAACACAAATTTCCGATGAAAGAGATTACAGGTGTGATCTACGAGACAGGGCTGAGATATGTGATAAACTTTATTTTTCCGCATTTTTTACATGTATCAACCAAATAAAAGAGTGCTGAAAATGTCTCCTTCCCCACCCCAACCTGCATTCGCACAGCTGATTTTTTTTCATCTCTCGTAACGATGTTCCCAAAGTGGTTCAGCGGTTTCCATCTGTTGGATTTTATTGTATGTGTATTTCAATTCTCGTAACGACACTGGATTTGATGTACTGTTCTGTTTCAGTTCTCCTAACGACGTTCGCCAAGTGCGTACGTAACTATAGTTGCACACCCCTGGCGCCGAGTGTTCGTCCAAGTCCTATGTATATTGTTTTGTTCTCTTCTCTTCTCCTAACGACGTTCCCCATGTGGTCAGCGATACGTAACTATGACTATAGTTGCACACAGCCGTCCAAATTTATATTTTGTAATCGGCCCTATTAGCGCACGTAACCCAATAAGCGCATATCATGGGAAGTTCTGAGGCATATGATTTTTAGCGCACATATTTTTACTGGTTTATCCCTTTGATTGCTTGTTACAAGTGCTGAAAACACTATAAAATCTTACAGTTTTCACTTACAAAGCATCTCCATCCTGCATGACTATATGCAGCTTTTCTCTAATGATTCAGTTTATTTCTATATATAATAATTCTTTGAAATGTGCGTTTATTAGGAAGAATGTCTACTGAAAGTATTTAATGTTTAGCGCACAGTACAGTGCGCTAAACGGGTCGAATACGGTACACCTTTATTTTTTTGCTTATAATTTAGAAGCTTATTATATTTTGTTGGTATGTAAAGGAAGCAAACTATTCCAATTCAGTCTCTTATATGTACCATGTTTTAATCTTTGCCAAGGAAATAGATTTATTTATTTTTTGTATTTATTTGTTTTTAATTTATCTTTGTAGCTATGTCATTCTAGTATATATTATTCTCGCAAAGTAAATAAGTTAACATGTCTGTAAACTATATATAGGCACAAGGGAGAAGCCTGCGAAAGATAAATCCTATTATTGTATAACTGCAACTACAGTTATTCATTTTAAACACAGACGTTATTATTATTATTATTATTATCATTATTTGTCATTATTATTTTGGGATTTATACATCCCTTACAAGAACACTTACCTATATCGAGCCGATCGTTCCTAGAAAGTGGGCTAAAACCAAACTTACTGGGGTAAAACGTCATCAGCTGCTGCGAGGCTATCAGCAGCTGCTGCGAGGCTATCAGCAGCTGCTGCTGAGGCTAGCAGCGGCAGCTCGTGATTTGGATGTTACTGTTCTATTCTGGAATGGAATTAATTTATGTTTGCATATATCATCAGATACCGGGATGCTGTAGGACATGTATTTGCAAAAACAATTTCAAAATGTTTGTCTCTGCTAAAGTTCTGGTCGGTCAAAGAGTTATACAGTGCATTCGTGGGGTAACTGTAAAAGGTGAAGTGTCAGCCAATTGATATTTAAGACGAATTCCCGAAATTTGGTGATTGTGTCTCTGTAGAATGGCTGTTTAAAATCAATCGCTCAAATCGACCCTAAAGGTTTCAAAAAATGGTGAGGCTCAGAACTTTTCAATCAACCCTCGTATGCACTTGTACATTCTTACTAGAAGCAAGTACTGTATGTATGTATGTATATGTATGTATATGTATGTATGTATGTATGTATGTATGTGTGTGTGTGTGTGTGTGTGTGTGTGTGTGTGTGTGTGTGTGTGTGTGTGTGTGTGTATGTATGTATGTATAGTCTTAATTTTGCATGATGGCTTTTGATAAAAGCTTTCCGTGAATTTCTTGATCGTAACGTAAAAACTTCGCCCTGGAGTATAAGCTCAGCCCAACTTTGAACTTATACAGCGCTCTATTACAGTCCGTGTCCAGCGTGCACATGGCGACGCCAATTGCCTGCTTGGTATGCACTGAGAGCATGCATGCATGCCAAGGCAGACTGCATCACTGCATGTGAACAAGTAGTTGTAGGTTTGCACGTTTCCTAGACGCTTTAGGCGGCTAATTATCTCTGTACTTGGCTGCTGTTACAAATTTGAATTTTGGCCACCTTGAACTGTCACTTTCTTAATTTTTATTTCAATGACCGCTGTATTTTTATTATAAAACCTGACAAATATGATCGATGGACTTTATGGTATCTTTTTTACCGTTCACTGTGATCAAAGAAATGATTTAATTAATATCTTACAACGACAACAATTGCTGATACATGTAGCCTTCTGCTACTAGCCCAAATATCGGGACCGATATGTCTGCGCAAGCCGTGTAGACACAACTCGGACTGCTCTTAAAAGGAGCAGTCTGATTTGGGTGTACACGATACCCCATTTCACTATACATATTTCCACATTATTGTATATTGTATTGTATTGTATTATTGTACATACCGTCGGCTTGTTAAAAATTTTTGATGCTTAACTGTAATTGGTTGCAGCGTCCTAATATCTACGATAATTATAACGCATTTTTGATAGCAACTTAGATTTCAGCGTATAACAGAGATAGTTTATCATTTTGATTTGATACTTTTGATGTAGATTAGATGAATTGCATTTTTGCAGAATCAACATATTGAATATCAAATTGATAAACAGCAGCATAATAAATAAGATCGCGAACATAAGATATCAGTCAAAAGATGATAACCAAATACCGTAAAACCTCTAGACACTGTAACACCTAATATTTATACCGTAATTTTCCGAAAATGGTATTACAATGCATTAATGCGTCCAAAAGATACAGATGAAGAAGAAACAGTGAAAACCCTGAGTTCAAGGTTATAAAACTTGAGAATAATCTCAAACTCAAAATAAAGCACACTGATTGGCTGCTTCCGAGCATGTGCTCGGAAGCAGCCAATCAGTGTGCTTTATTTTGAGTTTGAGAATGTACTCAAGTTTTATGACCTCGGGGCCTGATCAAACAACAGAAATAAACAAATCATGAAGCACTGCCTTACAGATGGCCAACCAAATATCTTACTTAAGCACTGTGCTACAGAACCCTACATTTTTAAAGCACTCGACTCTACATAAATCGACATTAAGCGACATTGGGCAATCGACCTTACCTTACCAAGCAATAAGCACTGTGCTAATGATGCTGACTTTTAGCACTGTGTTACAGATACACTGAAGAGTACTTTGTTATAGATACTGTGTTACGGATACTCGGCCCGGTATTAGACATTAAGCACTGTGCACAAGCAACATGAAGCACGGTTACCGGTTACTTTGGTGTTCGTACTGTAAACACATATACTTGGTGGTAACTTAATTTTTGGCGATATTGGCAGTTGAGGCAAAAGTCCGCCAATATTACATACAAATAATACAGATACATACGCACAGCATAACAGAGCTTTAGATAAAAGGGAGTAACTTTGATGAGTAGATGTTTTCTATACCTTTCCATTAAACTATACATTGTGCAACCCATTAGAATCGCCTCAATCAGGTGATTCTAATAGATGCAACAATGTATAGTTCCATAGAAAAGTAAGAAAATTGTCACAAATTAACATCAAATTTTCTTTATTTTCTTGGACCATGGTAAATCTGACCGCCTATATTAACCTGCGCCAATGGGCCATTTTCATTAAACCGCGAACTTTTGATACGACAGATATTGAGTGTTTTACAGTATCCGTAACAGCCGTCACAACGAATTTAATGCGCTGATCTTGTGCACTGTTGTAACTAATATACAAAATAAAATCAAGAAGTTGAAGGTGTACAGTTTCTTTTGCCGTAGCATTGAAGTCACCTGTGTAGCTGTCAACTTTGCTCCTCATTTCTGAGATTTAAAATAGGTGAAAAAAATAGATGTTTTATATGTTTTCAGTATTTCGCGCGGCTTTTGGTGTTTGTTGTCCGTCTGTGGGTCTGTTATCGAAAACATTTACTGTTCCGTTTCGTCGTTTGCGGTACTCCTTCTTTTTCTATTGGTGTTTTCTGGCCTTTCCTGAGTATCGACATATTTTTCTTTAAAATATTTGGATACTGTTTATATAGTTATATTTTACATAGCATTAGCTTTTTATGCCCTAAAATGCCAAACTACAATGCCAAAACTGCATTTCAGTAAAGTCACGGTCTAATCTTGAACTGGAATTCATCAACATTATTGCAGTGATATAAATACTATTTCTAATTTGATAAAATCGAAGACGATGATTTAGGTTTCCAGTAGTTTGTTTTATTGATATTTTAAACGCGTTGGTGATCAACTAATAGCTATTTTCCAGAACATTAAATTTCTGATCGGTAAACTCCCTCTACATACAGTACTTTCAAGTCTGAATGAAAAGCTGTCGAATGTTCAGTTTGAGCTACTATTTTAGGCAAGGGCGTAGCTAAGTATGCGGCAAATACGCAAGTGCGTATTGAAATTTTGTCAAAATTGACAAAATTTCAAAACGCACCTGCATATTTGCATGCTGAAAATTTATGAATTAGACAAGATTTCAATACCAATTACCAAAGTGGCTGAAATACTAGCTTTCCCTTCAAGAAGTAGAGAATAAAACATGGTTGTGCGTATTATGAAATTGCCCCTAGTTACGCCCCTGTATTTTACAATGTTTTGGGGGCATTTGAGAAGAAGTGACAACAGTAGCAGAAAAATCTGAAGTATATTTAACTCATCAAAAGTTCCTATTCCAAACCTTAAAGGTGTTCTCGATGCATATTTACACAATTTTTCAAGCAAATCATTGACCACCTCTTTCGGTATACTTTCGACACACTGATAAAAGCAGTGCCCAATGCACTACGTGACTCGAAATGACGAACACGCATAAAAGACTTGATATGGGGATTCAGCCAAAAGTCACATAGAGCAAGGCTAGGGCCATTTGAAGGATTCGGTAGAAATTTTAAGATGCTGCTCCTTCAAGTAGTCAAGAACAACAGCTGAATGATGAGATGGCGCATTGAATGCAACGCACTCCTGTTCGTTGACGACTCGTAACATAGTGCTGAATGACACAAGCGAGAAGTTGTTCCTTGCATAATATACCAGTCATACTAGAGCGCTCAGGCATAGTGACCCTGGCAACGATCCCATTACTTACAAAACATAGGGCATATCTATATCCCGCCGCACAGTCTGGCTTCTGCTAGCGATCAGGGGTCGTTGACCATATTCTGCGAGCGTCAGGAACAGGAACCCTGGTAATGTTCCCATTACTTACAAAACATAGGGCATGTATAACCCGCAGCACAGTCCTGTTTCTGCGAGCGATCTGGGGTCGTTGACCATTTTCACGATCTGGGGTCGTTGACAATTTTTATGTGTGCTTCTTCACCCCCTGTATCCACGCTACTACCGAATTCCCGACTACGACGATCAGAGGCAACAAGACACGTCGCGCGCAATGGAGGCGACCGGTAAGAGATCCATTTTTTTCGTTTTGTTCCTATTTAGAAAAAGAAAGGTGAGCTGAAAGTTTTGGAAAAGCAAAGAATACTTCACTGCTATTTTCGTCAGCCCCATTCTATTAAATAGCTTCTCTCAATGCCAGAAAAAAAGTACATTTACCCGTGGAATGTCGAATGAAAAACACAAAACCCGTTTATAATCGCCGAGTCCTTAGACCCTGCTCTGTCAAACACATCGTGGCTGTTTCTGTACATGCAATAAACATTCCTTGTCTCATTACAGCAAAAGATATTATTCAAATCAAACGGGTTTTCATAGAATATTGTCCCAAACACACTTGGGGTCGCATCGTATGGATGCAATCGACTTCAGTATGTGTTTTGGGGGGATGCACCCGACTTAGATGAGCTTTCGCCAAAAATGATGCAACGGACTTCGTAATATGCGACAGAAAATAATGCAACGAACTTCTTGGAAATAAGAGTTACAGCCCAGAGGACAAAAAATTTGAATCAAAGCTATCAAAGCGAGGTGATTCGAATCAGATAACACAACATATATTGCAAGGCAAAAAGGACATTGTCAAAAATTCTTATCAAATTGATCCCTGATAATATGCAGAGTCTGCGGTATGCACTTAGAGGGTAGCTATCAATTTGATAAGAATTTTTGACAATGTCCTTTTTGACTTGCAGTATATATTATATTATCTGATTCGAATCGCTTAACTTTGATAGCTTTGATTCAAATTTTTTGTCCTCTGGGCTGTAACTCTTATTTCCCAGAAGTTCGTTGCATTATTTTCTGTCGCATATTACGAAGTCCGTTGCATCATTTTGGCGCAAACTCATCTAAGTCGGGTGCATCCTCCAAAAACTCATACTGAAGTCGGTTGCATCCATACGATGCGACCCAAGTGTGTTTGAGACAATGTTCTGTGAAAACCTGTTTGATTTGAATAATATCTTTTGCTGTTATGAGACAAGGAACGTTTATTGCATGTACAGAAACAGCCACGATGTGTTTGACAGAGTAGGATCCAAGGCATCGGGCAGTGGCCAAAGCTAATCTGTCTTCGCTGCTCGCACATGCAACTTTGTTGGTTTTGTCGTATCGCGGCTCATATAAAGGACACATATAAGTCAAGATACACAGGAAAGGTCAGAATCACAAAATACAAGACACCGAATGAAGAAGAAGGGAGAACCACAAACGACGAAACGGGAATAGAACACTCAGTCCAACACAGACGAACAACAAACATCGAAAGCCGTGCGAAATTCTTATCTTTTCCATCTCCCAATGATATATCTGTGCAAGTTTGGTTTAAATACTCTTGCCATTCAGAAGATAGAGTGTAGACAAGGCATTTTCAACACTATTTGACCTCATGTGACCTTGAAAATTGGGTTAAGGTCACCAATTTCTAATCAGTTCTTTACCCTTACGCAATATTGTCTCTGTGCAAGTTTGGTCAAAAGTCGTCCATCCCTTCAGGAGATAGAACGCAGACAAGAAGCTACGCAGACGCTGACGCAAACGCCGTCCGTATGGAGGTAGCTCGACCCTTAGCTACCCTTTAGACTTGGTGGCTGCCCAGGCTGATCTGAGTGTTCGCTAGCGCACCTGTCACTTTGTTGGTATTGTCGTGTCGCGGTTTAAAATTTTAAAAGACGAACGTCCTGGCAGCGGTCCTTTACGGTGGTCCACTCCCAGGATGTATCTGGCTTATACATGTATTAACATTGCACTTAGCCTTCGTTTTCCGCGAATCTTTCAGAATGCCCTTTCCTACTTGGGATAGTATTATCACAATTTGTCACCATTTGACGAATATGAATGACCATTTTGATTTGAAAACGGACCCTTTCTGATACTAATGAGTCTTTGAATCGACTGCCCAATTAAAATTAAGAAATTACAGCATGGTTTTTCACTGGTTTCGTCACCAGATATCGTCAGGGTTACTGAGGAGGCTTTATTAACCGAAACTACGTAGTCTGGCCCATGTTCCTTCTCCTGAATGTGTTCTCTGCTCTAAAAGGAACTCTTAAAGATTTTGATTTTACTTTACTGCAACTGGTGTTGTGCCGTGTGGCGGCCGTAAAACGTCTCCCCGTACATCATCCATAGTGCAGATTATATTTTATTTTCGTCCTTTGAGATCAGAGGATATGTTCTGAGAAATCTGAAATTTTTATTAGTTTCGACTTTTATTCTAGATCATCGTCTTTTATATTATTTGGACCCTTTTTGATACTAATCAGTCTTTGAATCGACTGCCCAAAAAAATTAAGAAATTACAGTATGCTTTTCTCTGGTTTCGTCACCAGATATCGCCAGGGTCACTGAGGAGGCTTTATTAGCCGAAACTACGTAGTCTGGCCCATGTTCCTTCTTCTGAATGTATTCTCTGCTCTCGAAGGAACTCTTTTAAAAGATTTTAATTATACCCATGCGATATATGAAAGGTTGAGGTTTATTGTGATAGAATTAGCCCATTTAATTCGAAAATTTTTTCTTACATCGGATGTTTTTCACAGAATTATCAGATAGTTCTCCCTTTTTTGAGATCAAACTGACGTCTAAATGGCACTTTATACCCTTACGCTCGTCCGCCCAGTGATTTGACAAGCAATATATCATTAGATTTTACCATTGGCAAAGCAGGCGACCAGTGTCATTTGTTTAGAAACTGCACTGAGATTAGGATGTTTGAATTATGGATTAATATGCATGCACTCACTATGCTCAGACCATCTGCATTTACGGGTGGTTGGTAAGAGCATAAGAATTTTGCCTAGACCATAATTGAGCCGCAACACGACAAAACCAACAATGTGGTATGTTCGCCCACGGAAACTGACTCGGGTCGTCCTGGGCAGCTGCCAAGTATAATCAGGGTCTTCGTTGTGCGCTTAAAGGGTAGCTAAGGGTCTAAGCTAGCTCCATTCGGAGAGCGAAGACTCTGATCACACTTAGCGGCTGTCTATGCTGATCTGAGTCATCGCTAAGCGAACTTGCCACTTTGTTGTTTTTTGTTGTTTTTGCAGCTAAATTTGAGTTTGCAATTTAACATAAAAAAACACATGTCCTAACAAGACTAAAACAGTTCAAATGCTGGTCTGGCCAAACGCAGTTGGCATATACCATAACGAAAAAGTCGGCACAAACATTAAATCAACATTGAACCAACGATTCAGTATTGATTCAACGTTAGGTGCCTGGTAAAAGTTTTATACCGATACAGCTTATAGATCAGTATTCTTGTTTTGTCCTTCTCCTATATGGCCTAAGCACTGGTTTTGCAAACGAAATGATGCGTAAGTTCGTCTTGTTACAGAAAGACCATACGAAATAATTGAGCCGCAACACGACAAAACCAACAATGTGGTTGTGCGCCCAGCGCCTGGGCATTCGCCCAGTTTGATCAGACTCTTTGTTAAATACTCAAAGGTTAGCTAAGGGTCTAAGCTACCTCCATGCGGACGGCAAATGCTCTGATCAGACTCGACGGATGCCCAGGCTGATCTGAGTCTGCGCTGGTCGCACAACAACATTGTTGGTTTTGTCGTGTCGAGGCTCAATTATGTATTCTCTCTCATTGTAGTCTCTCTCTCTCCCTCTCTCTCTCTCTCTCTTATTAAAAAGTCAAGCCATTATGTTTTAAATTATTTTTTTCAATATTATTTTAGTTTTTATTTCATTTAATAAAATTAGAATGATAAAAATGAAACAAACAACAATATTAAAAGACAATAGAACCATTTTAAACATCCCATGGCCTCCAAACGTTTGTTTGTGTATGCTTTTCAATGTCATGAAACCGATCAACAGCGCAATGTGGGTGTGTGACAAAATTTCTATTCTGAATATCATTTGAATCACCCCTGAAAGTGTTATCTGTGGCAAGTGTGTTACTGGAAAGTCGATGGAACTTTGGTGACAGTTCTGTTTGCATCAGGCCATACGTGTCACAGTTTGAGCCTATAAATGCTGAATTTCTGAAGTTTGAATCTGTCTCTGCATTGTTTTCATGAGTTCGTGTTGCAATGAATTTCTCTGAACATGGTACATATGCGTATTGTTTGTCCACAACATCCGTTTGCCTTATACTACTCGCAGAACTTTGATGATGGAGTCTGCTGCCTTTACACTGGGAATTCCAAACACTGTTATTAACAACCGTCGTAGGAGTATCATTGCTTTTTTCAGTAGCTGACTGACAAGCTGATTCATCTAAATCACGACTATGAATACAAAACTGTGGCATCAAATCTGACATTTTGTTTGTTTTTGTCTGACTAGCATCCGACTTTTCCAGATATGGTGAAAATATCCTTTCCAAATCACTAGTTTGTCTTCCTTCATAAACAAGAAGACCGCCCCTATCACTAGTTTGTCTAACATCATTAACAAGACCGTCTTGGGCGGTCTTGTTTATGCTGCCGGGCATGCTGTTATCATTTGGTAAACTGTTTTCATTTTGGCAATGTGTAAAACTTCCTTTGGTATGCTCTTTCACTGGTGATGGAATAATTTCGTTGTTTGTGTTTGTGAGAAGGATCGGACTTAGATTTTGCACGGCAAGCATGCAGTTACTACCATTTGTTATCACATTAGAGGGTACCAGTATAGTCAGCTGCCCATTTACATTGACTGGACTCGCAAACTGCACTTGCCTTGATGAAAACTGTGTCATATTTGGCCCAATTACGATGTTTTTGTTTTGAAGTATAGGACTAGCTACGACTGGTGGTTGTCTTGTTTCAGTTTGTAAATTTTCTGTGTTAGGTTTCGGAAACAACTGAACATTATTATTCTTATCTAAAACAGAGTTAGCAGGTTCAGTTCGTCTCATAAGTTTAGGCGCATGTTCCACAAAACCTTCATCCGGGATGGTTCTCTTTCTACATTTCGTTTCAGCACGTGAAGCTGAAGCAGTTGAAGCATAATTTGGAGACTTTTGACTGATAAATTTCTCAGATAGATGACTCAACACTTTAGTACGTATCTCTGGTTTGCAGGAATCTGTAGAACTAATGTAATTGAGAACTTCTGTGAAGCAGGAATTAAAACCATTCCTATATTTTTCATCTGGTGACATAGTCTCATCTGAAGTAAAGAAAAGTTGAAATAAAAAGTATGCTAAATAGACCTTAGGCAGGAGATATTAGATTTCCAGCATCTAAGCAAGTTACACACCTTGATATAATTAACACAAAATATAAACGATAAATATATATCATCCCAGTAAGTATACGAGTCTTGCTACCACCTGTGACTTTATTCAATTTCTTTGTTGCGTTTAAAACCGAGACTCATTATTTTGTTATCCTACATTTTAGTAGAAGGATCCCTTACGGAATCCCTATATTGAACATTCAACTAATAAATTTCTGCAGTACACATAGGAGCCCTAGATTTTGATTTTTTATCATAGTTATATATTGGTAAATCCCACTTGTTCCACCAAATTTACAGTGTCATTTCAGTTACAAATTATGTTTTACCTTTGAACGGGACTGTCTGAAGCTGTTTCACATACTTCACAGTTAATTCCAGTATGTCTGCTTTCTCTAGTTTGTCAAACTTTTCCGTCTGCAAAAGATAATCAGAAACATGGATAGGTAGGTGAAACATTCGTTTTAAAATAAAAAATGAACAAAGCACGAAATTCTTTACTGAATCAAAATATAATTATAAAGACCTTCTCCACTTCATTTTCCAACGATTGGGAACTGTCTCAGTGCGGAGCCATATTCGTGCGCAGTTTGTATATGACATTATACGGATTTCACGCCGGACACACCTCATATAGATAAGGAATAATTTAAGAAAGTTTTTGTTTTAATTACATTCTAATCAAGTTTAATTAGACCTCAATATTGCATAATTAATGCATATTGTGTTAATTAATGACCATTTTAATTATTTATTGAAAAGAAAATGGAAATGGCAGATGTGACAAGGTTTTAAAATCGACTTGATTTTTAGTTCCGAGTTTTATATTGATTTTATAAACCCCAGCATCTCAACTTGTCATTTTCGTTCTGTTTAACCAGAGTTTTTTGCTCCATTTACTTGTTTAGACTGGCAATACTTCGCGCTTCGCTTTTTTTGTAGGCGTTGGAATTGTGCATTGGAAGTTAAACTATAACAAACTTAATACCCACGTAATACCGTAAGTGGTTTGATGTTATCTCCTAAGGTAACCCTTGTAAGATTGTTTTCTTTAGATTTATGTTGGCATTTTCATATTCATAAGCAGAGAAAATTTCATACTCGGCTAATCTGAGCAGGAAAACAACTGTACTTATCAGTAATTTGCTATTATTAGCAGGTAAAATTTCATGCTCAGCTGAGTTGAGCATGAAAAGAAGTTTTATAACCTCGGGGCCTGGTTGTTCAATAGTTGGTTGTGCAACAGTCTTACCTTTTCGGCAATCATTCCAGCCAACATGGTCTTCAGCTCCGTCAGGCTTGTGTTGATTCTAGCACGCCGTTTCTTTTCCATCACAGACTTAGTAATCTGAAATTTTAACAATATTATCTATAGTACATTATTATACTAATCTAATGTGCAAATGGAAAATTGAAGTCCTTTTTTAAGTGTCCTAATATTAAAGCATATCAGGATTAGTCATCACTCACCGTCTTCCACTAAATGGTAACAGCTTATTTAAGAGTGATTTCATCAGAGAATTTCCGGTATATTTTGAACAGCTTTGGGGTTGTTTCTCTACAGAAGTGTCTGTGTTCAGATGTACCCAGAAAGGTACGTTACTTATATAGATTCATAGTAAAACATTTTCAAGGTAAGACATGGCTGGAGATCTTGTTTTCCGGGGACTATTAGACAAGTAGTCTATTATTTAGAGGAACAAAGTCCAACTGTTCAGCCTACTCTAAGAACTTTGTTTACTTTCAGTAATAAATGCAAATGGCATCTTCAAAGACTTAGTTTTTGTTATTGTTATTTCCACAAATTGTATACCGAAATCGAAACAATCGTTGAATTCAGTGACTCTCGATTAATTTTTCTTATATCTGGTAAACATGAAAAAGTAGTGACATTTGTCAACGCCAAAATAAAACTCACCCTTCTGTTACCAAGGTTCCCAGCGATACTCCTCCCAACATCTGATTCCGAGCTCTTTTCAACTTCCATCATCTTCAGTTGAACTTTTCAAAAAAAAATCGTATATATAAAATCTGTTGCCTTAATTTCGCTTAGTATCGTTATAGTCCATTTGCTTAGGTTCCGTTGTGTGTTGTTGCTTTGCTTTATTATTGCCTCATTTGTTTATTTGACCATGATTTTTTCTTCCTTTCCTTCTTCTTTCAAGAGAAAAAAAATTCCTTTCAAGTTCAAGCTTAGTCATACGAGTTTTCCGGTAAATGTCTTTAAGTTATCCTGGCTCGTGCGGTCTGCGTGCCCGTTAACACGTCTGGACAGGTCACTTGACTGTCGCACTTTTGTTTTAACGTTTAACGTGTCGTCTGCTTTGTCGAGTGATAAATGAAAACAAGTTAAATCTTGCCTACAGTTGAAAAGCTTTATACGCTCAAAAAGAAAGAAAGTACGTAGGAGTGTCAATGAGGATCAGCCAGGCAGAAACAAGACATAAACTGCTGTTTCAATTGGAGGAAAATGGTGGTTATCTATTTCTCTTGTCAGGCGACACCGGATGGTAATAAACATAAAGTAATATAAAACTCGTGTCACGCGCTTGATTGACAGCGACGGCGCGTGCCATGCATAGATACAGAGTGTGGGAAATCTCCGCCTATTTGTACAGGTATTTTGAACAGGTAGATGTGGTTGTTCGAAAAGTATTTTAGTTGATTATTCACTTACAAACCAATTTTCCTCCTTCAAACTGATGCAGTGAACACCTTAACATCCGTAAAGCGTTGCAAAAAAAAATCTGAAATTGCGATTAAGGCCAAAGGTTCTTGTTTCTCTTTTAGGTTGGCTGATTTTGGACGTTTTTCCGGATACATAGATACTATTGGATGCCAAGGCGATACGAAGCGTTTCGTATGGCTTGGGTATGAGCGTTATTGCCTTACGTCCAAACGCATGAACAATTTACACTTACATAGTAAAAAAGATAGACAATGATCAGGAATTAATATTATCAGAAGAAAAGAAGTAAATACATAAACTGACAAAAGTTCAAGAAAAATATGCACTGTAAACCGAATGAACAGCTCTTTCCCAAACAGGTAGTCATTCAGCTGCCCAATTCAAAAACAGCAGTAACGTCTATTTTTACTTACTTTCTGTAATTTTAAATCATAAAATAAAACAGGAAGCAAAATGGGCAGCTATACAGGTGACCAACTTGCTAGAAGACCATAGACAAGCGGACAGTCCTCCGGGTGGATACCACATGTGCGAACAATATGTATAGGGCATCTTCAAACTCAAACAACCATGATACCTGAGCTTTAAAATGGATATGACAAAACGTGCCATGAAAAGTAAGGTTCTGAAATACTGAATACTGAACGTGACAGGTACAAACATACTCATATGAGCCGCGACACGAGAAAACCAACAATGTGGTCGTCCGCCCAGCGCAGACTCAGATCATCCTGTGCATTCACTCAGTCTGATCAGACTCTTTGCTAAGCGCTTAAAGGGTAGCTGAGGGATTAAGCTACCTTCATGCGGAAAGCGAAGACTCTGATCAGACTGGGCGGATGCCCAGGCTGGTCTGAGTCTGCGCTGGGCGCACTACCACATTGTTGGTTTTCTCGCGTCGCGGCTCATATACTGATTAGGGCACCATGTCAAAGATATCTTAAACATAAGAATTATTTAAGCAACAATACTGAAATTTGGAATACAAAATTCAATTCCCACGAGAAATTACCACTAAATATATAGTCATCTATTTCTTCTCCACATATCACCTTTTTCGCAGTGTAGCTGATAATATAAAAAAAATCACAGACAACTTCGGCACCTTTTGAACTAGATTTCTATCGTATACATGTAGCTCTAGTTTTATTTGTTTTTGTCTTCGTATTCCAGCGAGAGGTATAAAGTTGGAAAGCAGAGAAAAAGTGTGTGTCATGTGGCTGAGACATACAACATACAAGGTCTTTATTACGAATTTTCAGCCCTCATAGGAGCACGAGCACATAAAGTGGCACAGAATGAACAAACAAACAAGGTAAGAATTCCAAATGACAAAATGTGAGCATGTACCATAAATATGAAACATTGAGATAATATAAGATGCTACTATATGTGCATTGCAGTCAGCGAAACGGTCCTGATGCATCAATCTTTGTTATATCAAAGTGGATATCAGGGCTCCAGACAAGAAGGGTTTACAGGCCCGATTCTGCAACCCTACCCCCCCCCCACACACACACACACCACTAACTCCCTACCCCCCCCCCCCACCCGCCCCCCCCCTCCCCCCCCCCCCCCAAAAAAAAAAGGAAAGAAAATAAACATATCTGAGATCCTGTTTAGAATCTTGATTCGCTTCATTTTGCAAAGGAACCTGTGGGGCGACGTCAGTATTGACAACAGTGCAGGCCATGTTTCATTCCGTCCTCGTAATCATGATAGCAAAACGTCTGTGTTCCTTCTCATCCGTAAAAAGGAAACTTGCTTTTGAAAATAGAAAGTTTTTGAACAACCCAAATCATGTCACGCGCAGCTTAGTCAATTTTGCATTCCATAACAGCGTAAAGAGGCAGGTGAAAATTTAACCTGTGACAGTATTTCTTTTTCACAACCGTGGGAAAGATCTTCAAAATTTACCTTTATAACCACAACCGTATACATTATGATGTTTTATGTCGCTCAGATTGCGTTAGATCATGGTTTAAAAATAAATTTACCTATTAATAATGTACTCTTTATCTTTTCTTACCTTTATAAGGGAAAAAATGCTGCGCATGAGAGAAGAAAGGTACTTTATGGCTGTTGCAAACAGCGAAGAGTCAGTTAAGCTTGAGCATCCGTGCAGACTGATAAGAGGCTTTTTAGCTGAATTAACAAGGGAAAAACTAACAGTCTAATCTTTTACGCAGTGGCGTATGCTGAGCTGAGTCTTGGTTAATGTAAGGTACAATTCTTGCACCATGTCGCTGATAATTTTCGCAATAAAATTGGCGTAAGAAAATCCAGAAGACATTTGCAATTAGTGACGTTTTAATGGCAAAGTTTATATTTTCTGTCAAACAATTTTTCTGTCAAACAGAAATCATTTTATAATTAGGCTATCTTTCTTTTATTTATGAACGAAGTTAATGTCAAATTTGGCATATATTTTTCTGTCTCCAAGGTATAAGAGGCTGTATATCTCTCCACGTTTCCTACACATTGTAAAGAACATTTTCAGACGCTCGAATCAAATTCAAGCCTGCTAAATGCATCAAATATAACGGTGCTATTCGACTCGTGCGTGTGAATATATTAAACCCATTAATGCCTAGCGTTCCATGAATAGGACACAGGCAAACAGTGTAGCCTATATCAGACGCCGCAATACACGGCGTCTGATCAACGTCTACACTTTTTGCATGAAACAAATGTGTATTTCTCCTTGAAATAAAATAAAAATGATAAAAAAAATCTTAACTAGACACCCCTTAAGTGACAAATGGACTCATCCATTTGATAAGGATAGAGGAGTCCCCTGGGCATAAAAGGGTTAAAACAATTATAGCTTTGTAAAAGATTATCACAAAACTCCTGAAAGTGCCACAAACCAAACTTTGGCCTCATCAGAACTTGATGCCTTCATTGTCTTTAAACGGAAAGTTTAAATCAGTACAGATATCATTTATAGAAATATTCCTTAGTCCCGCATTAGACATATAAGCAGCGATACGCCAAAGCCAGCAAAGTGACATGCGCGCCCAGCAAAGACTCAGATAAGCCTGTCCAGTCTTATCAGAGTCTTCGTGGAAGCTATCTTAGACCCTTAAATACCCTTTAAGCGCATAGCAAAGACTCTGGTGAGACTAAGGGGATGCCCAGGTTGATCTGAATCTTCGCTGGGCGCACACACCTTTTTGTTGATTTTGACATGTCGCGGCTGCTTTACAGAACTATTCCTAAGTCCTGTTGATTCTGCCAAGTTCTTAAATGGCTTGCATGCCACAGCAATAGAAATGCCAAGAATAGCAAAATATTCGAAAACCTACCGCTCAGTTGCTATTAGGTTGTTATAGCAGAAACTTTGTAGAAATGCTCTCAGCGAAGATCTCTATAGAAAATTGATCCGCGACACGACAAACCAACAAAGTGGCATGTGCGCCAAGCAAATACTCTGAGTCTTTTCTGTGCGCATATAGGATAGCTAAGGGTATAAGCTTCCTCCATGTCAACAGCGATTACTCTGATCAGACTGTGTTGATGTCCAGGCTGATCTGAGTGTTCTCTGGGCGCCCATACCACTTTATTGATATTGTCATGTTGCGGTTCAAATACTTTTTCATGGCTGTGGGTCCAGTACCTTCAAACGGGAAGTTGAAAATGGACTTTTGCTGTCTAAAATGACATACTCTTTACAGAAGTATTCTACTAAAAGTCTTCCATCAGAGACATCAGCTTCTTGATTGGCTTTGTTGTCATAGAAATCGAAATGCCTAAAATGGCAAAATATGAGAAAAATAATACTAATAATAAATGTATAACTTTTCTGTAGGTAAAGGTCTGGAATAAAATAGTCCATGTACTTCAAATATACTGTTTCTTGGGCCAACTGGTCTAGAACTTTAATTGCAACTTGATATTTAATTGGAAAACAGAAAGCTGGGTTTACTGTATTCACGGTGCAGATATAATGCCAAGTCTTTCAAAGAAAATTTCGTAGATAATCAGGCACATGGTTTTGATGCAACTTCTCAATTGGCTTTATTGCGATAGCAACCAAAATGTTGAAGTGGCAGAATATGTATAAAACAATACTTTTCATGGCTATTGTTCTACCACTTGCTACGGCAAATGAAAGTTGCCACCGACTATCATTGGGAAAGTTGAAAATGTTCTCTTATTGCCTCATCAGTGCAGATATAGTATCATACCCTTTACATCAGAAGAATGGTTTAAGTAGCAACCTCCTTACTGCCTTGGTTGGATGCCTTAGGAATGCAGACATAATGATGAAACTTTTACAAAAATGTTTTTAGATAGTCCTCTATCAGACATGCAGTTAAGGTATAAGCTTCTTCACTGGCTTGGTTGTCATAGCAACTGAATAGCTGAAAATGGCAAATATTACAAAAATCAAATCTTCAGAAGCCATACGGCGGAAAGGCTGAAACTTTTCAAAGCAGTCTTAGCGTAAGCCTTTTCAAAACGGGTGTTTTGATTTCTTCCTTTTTTAAAGGCTTCGGGGACTTGAAGTTCTTACTTTGCATTTCAATGGGTTTAACTGAAAATCTACTTTTATGCCTACAGCTGTGCAGACATTTTAGCATCAATACATATTCTAAGTTTAAATCGATCCTACACAGTAACTGATTTCAGCTGGGGCTTCATGGGAGCTATGCAGGACCTCATGTTTCTCTTGTCTGGTTCAAGGAATACTCTCCATCAGGAGATGGCTTATATATTCAGGAGATGGCTTATATACCCAGGAGATGGCTTATATATAAGCACTTTGCTTACTGTCATATCCTGTACCGTCATGTATTGTATTACATATATGTATTTCTACGAATAAGATATGAGGAATATTCAACATATAAATGATAAAACCAAAAACGAAGATAATGTTACGACAACCAAAGACCTGAAACAGCCTTGGTGTTAACTTTGGTTATCCCAACATTGAGCCTTAATACTGGTACTACTAGCAAAATGACGATAGTGGTTAAAAAAGAATAAGTATACGAATACTCAACATATAAAGAAAAAACAGATATTGCTATGACAACCAAAGACTGCAAAAACATTGGTATTCATCTTGGTAAAGGAAATACTAAAATACCAAACTTGAACCTTAAAACTGTTACTACTACTGGCAAAATATACAATAGAGTTTGTATCCCTGCGCGCAGTCCGTTCAAAAGGCTGGGTTGCCTATAACAAGCTGCAAGGGCCCATGTCAGAATGATATGCTTCGCTGATCGGTTTTCATCTGGGGGGTTTTTGGGTTTTTTGTTGGGGTGGTGTGTTTTTTTTTGTTGTTTCTTTGGCATTTGATTTGCCTCTGCTTTGTTCATTCTCTCAATGAACCAGTCAAAAGTGGTAAGTCTGTAAATGTTTGAGATTTTCAATAACACGGAATTGAAATAATATGAGATAAACTATTATGCAGCATAATGCTTATTTAATTTGGAAAAGATCGCCGGCATAGAATTACAAATAGTATATTTATTAATGCCACGCTGAAGCCATTTACTGTCTAAACTTTAAGATTTGGAAACACGATTTCAATAAAAAATCTCAAAACACACAAAAGTCGAAGGGTGATACGGACATAGATATTTTGTCCAATTTATCAAAATGAAAATTATTTTGTTTGACATTTATCTAAAAAAAGAAAAAATGAGCACCTGCTGTGGGGTTCAACACCGTAGTCGCGCAAAATGTACATTTAAACGTGTCGTTTCATGAGAAAAGGCGCCTTTTAGCTCGCTTGACCGGAAAGGATCAGATCAGCCTTCGCATCCTCGTAGTCATACTAGAGTTTTCCATTTTTGTATTAATAATGCTTCTGCTTGACGAACAGCGAGGACTCATATAAGCTTGCTGCGCAAGATGATCTGAGTGTTAGTAGATCGAAAAGGTCATAAGGTCGATTTGCTGACTGCAGGCTCATGTGAATTATATTTTTTTGGTTTTTAGGGTCATACTCAGAGTTAATAAAATACATTATTTTTGATATCGATGGTGGTCAGTCTGACCCGGTCATCTTTATGATAAATCCATTTTTGACATGTCAATTTGACTAAAATACATCAGATAGCAAAACCAGCAGGTGAAAAAACGAGGTCTGGTCTGACAAAAAAGAATGATTGACTGTGTAAAGGTACCTTACGTTATATATGTACAGCGAAGAGTCGGATCAACACACGCGTCTGCACAATGCCCATTTCGCACGTACAATCTATGAGCCAGAATTCCGCGGGATGCTATGTTTCGCCTGCCTTACAGTATCACAGTAGCGGAGATCATGGTGGAAAGAAACTGTTTTGCAGGATTTGGTGTATATATTAGAGAAGTTGACTTCTAAACTAGGGTTGTTGTAGTTATGAAGATAAAAAAAATCGGAGTCAACAGAACGTAAAAAGTAGGAGAAGGGAACAACACAGGCATCCATCAAGGAGAAACTTTAAATCAGATTAGTAATCCCAGGGTATAAACCAGTCCGCCAATTTTCGCTTCCTGCAGAGACTGTCTGTCATATTTGGCTTCCGCCGAGACTGTCCGCGAACTCTTAATTCCTGCAGGGACTACTGTCCTCGAAAAATGGCTTCCTGCCGAGACTGTCCGCTTTACTCTGCTTCCTGCCGAGAGCCTCGGCAGGAAGCAGAATCACGCGGACAGTCTCTGCAGGAAGCCATTTATCACGTACAGAAGTCTCTGCAGGAAGCAAATGATCGCGGACAGTCTCGGCGGAAGCCAAATATGATGTACAGTCTCTGCAGGAAGCGAAAATTAGCGGAATCGATTATACCCTGTGGTAATTGAGCTGCAAAACGACAAAGCGAACAAAGTTGTATGTACGACCAGCAAAGACTTAGAGCAGCCTGGACATCCGCCCAGTCTGACCAGATTCTTAACTGTCCACAAGGAGCTAGCTTAGACCCAAAGCTACCTTTTTAGCGCACAGCGAAGACTCTGGTCAGACTGGGCGGATGCCAAAGCTGATCTGAGTCTTCGTTTCGCGCACATGCCACTTTGTTAGTTTTGTCGTGTCATTGTAGGTATTGTGGTTTGTACGATTTGTGAACGAGTGTAGGTATGTTGTATTAGAAAAATGAAAGAACGACCTTTTTGACCCAAGATGGCCCATTTTCAAAAATACTAGGTGCTCTCTGGAATCTTACTATAGGTCTTATACAACTTTTAAGAACAGGTCTGATGCGTAACCGACAAGTCCACTTTTTTGCTAAGGTTGACTGCCAATTTTAGCACCATTGAAAACCTATTCTGCTACAGCTGACTGCTCACTGATATAACACCTTATCATGGTAGCTTTAATATTAACAGAAGCCATCTCTGCAGCAGATGCCATTGTAAACCTAAATTATGTTGATTTTACCTTCACTGTTTGACTGTTATCAATTTGGCACAAAGGTGCTGGAAGAATGGGAAATACTACAGCAGTCCCTGACCAGTCTGGCCTTGGTCTACAGTGTTTGCTCAAACATTCCTGTCCAAATATTTATTGAGGTGGTACAAGTTTTACAGATTATTATGGAACATTTATTTGCTTGTAAGACCAAATTCGTACCTGTGTCAATATATCACTTTGAGTTAAAATCCAACTATATGCATGTACATGGTAAAAGATAAAGAGGGAAAGATACCAGAATCCAATTATGTCTATGCAAAGAGATATATTAATAAGCATCAGTTCTGGAAAGCCTAAACTGCCATGGTGAAAGCCAATCAACAAGTTCTTATAGTTTGAAAACTGTCTCAAGACCTAGTATTGCTTATATGTCGTTTATTCAAGGTCTTCTGAATAGCTGTTTTAGGTCCAGTTTCCACAAATATCTAGTTTTAGTTAAGAAACCAGTTTCAAATATTTCAACAGCAGGGTATTGGCATTCGAATCATGAAGTTCAGAATTTAGCCTTTTCCGTGCTTTCATTTTAAGGAGTCATAGGACGGCTTTTATGCATGTATTTATGCACAACTAGCCAGGTAAGAGATTTTGAACAAGATTGAACAGTGCACTGATTGCACATGCATAGTATGCTAAACCATACAGGTGTGACATCCCTTATTTAGTGAATAAACCTTACCACCACCAGTCTGGGAACTTATGGATTTCCATAACGCATATTTGTGATGGTTAACCATGCATTTTAAATGAACTGACATGATGGCTTACCATAACATAATTACTGAAATTTTTACCACAAGATGTCACTACATGTCCGAAGGATGAAACGTGATGGAAAGCCATAACATTGGTTTCTTCTGGTGTTATGGCTGACCATAACAAAGGCTAAAACCCCCAAGTACTTTTCTGTCGAGTAACTGGTGCAAAACCTTGAGTAACTCGTACAGTTAGCATCCGTTACAAAAAAGCAAGCATTGTAGACAGTTTTGATCGTAACACTTTATAAAAAATAGAAAGTAGATATCTATTTTTCTTGGAAATAAAACAAGTCAAATACACAGCAATATTTGCCTAATTTTGACCATAATTCTGCAGACATAACCAAAATAAGACTGTTTATACTGAGAATAGTTAAGGGCTGGACCAAATATCAATTTTAAGTGTAGACAGGTCATACTGAACATTGCCAGTAGGTTAATTTGCCATTTTAGTGAGTTTGACTGAAAAAATGTAAGAATTATGGCTGACCATCACAAATATGCGTGATGGAAATCCATAAGTCCCCAGACTGACCACTGAACTAGAAAGTGTAAACAGTTTTTAAAATTCGTAGAAGAGCTATACTGACACAGTTCATACACTGTTACTCACAGGGTAAATAAGAAATATCTTTTAGAAAAGATAATCGGCTTAAATTGAATAGAAGTGTTTATTGTAATATGTATGAGTCCGGTACATTTAAGATTTCGAAAGTGCTGATCAGATTGTACGAATGCGCATGTTGACAGGCATATTTGTTGTTGGTGTTGGGGTTTCGATTTCTGAAATACTGTTGAATTTTGATTGGGGTCTGTCTGTCTTGCACATAACCATAAGGATTGGTTCACGGACCGCCTCGGATAAATAAACTTAAAAGTGTAACACCACAACAACAACAACTAAGGCAGCAACAAATACTTTATTTCGTCTTCGATTCCTGTGTCAAGTTATTTTGTTGGTTTTACATTTTACGTGAACGACATAACAGGCGAAATGTTCTTTGGCAAAAAGCGATTTGGACCGAAAAGTCTAGATTCATCACGACACAGTTTATAGGCCAACAGTCAAATGAAACTGAAAGTAGAAAGAGAAAGCAAAAGTAAGCTACTTACATCAAAATCCCGGGTGTATTTATATTAGCCAATGAAATACTTAAAATGTAGGTCAATAGTAAGGTTATACGGCTAAAACCGAAAAAGAAGATCATATTTGATCAGTTCACTGCAGTAGTTTAATGGATACTCTGATGCCAAATTTAGTAAAGGAGGCCCGAATCTAGACCACAAGTTGGCAGGGCTCTCTCTCTCTGGACAAATGGTGGTGCTTAGGAAGGCCATAGTCAGGGTTCCAGAAGATAGAGTTTTCGATTAAAACCCAATATAATATCATGCTTACCATTAGATAAACGTTATGACATCTCCTTAGAATCGCCTCGGTAATGTGATTCCACTGAAATGTCATATATTTCAATCTAATGTTATGGAATATCATCTTAAATTGTCATCAGATGCTCCTTATTACCTACATTTCTGCATAATGTTAGACACAGAGCCCCAGATGGCGGGGCTTAAGCCCCAAGGCCCGAATCTGGGGCTGTAAAAGTTAACTTTAAGAGGCGTACGGACGAAGAACAAATAACGAGCACTTAGAGCTGAACAGGGGGACTCAACGCTACCATAAAAGCTTTATACGGAGGGAGCTCTATGGGGTGTAGATAACGGCGATACTGCCCACGGTGGGTAGCCATAAAGCCACCTTTCGGGGGAAACCTGCGTTACGTGTGCCTTACGGTGTGACAAACGAGATTTTTCGGAGGAAATTGGGGTGGCGGTCATGTCTGTCCGCTTATAAATCCAAAACAGTTGTTTAATTCGAAAATTATTGATGCCACGGAATATCCAAATGATAAAACCCTTTTTACAAAGATAAATGCTCACCACCAGCCGCATCGTGAAAGTGATTTCAGTAGCATAAATTCGACCATTTTCGTTTTGCCGTAGAAAAGCGCAAAGCATTTTGCTCTTCAAAGGCACTTCCCAGCATCGTTTGCTACAGTCTGTTGTGGTACCATATAAAGTCTACTTTATTTTATCAAATAAAAGCGAACCTTCATTCATAAATGCCGTAATTCGTTGCAATAAAAGCTTCAAATTTACCCGGAAAAATATCTGTAAGTACCGGTTACTTTCGGAGAACGTCCAAAGTGGCATTTTTGTGACACCGGCTATATTCGGAGTTTCTGACACCGGATCTTTACATGAAAAATGTGCATTTCAAAACCATAAACAGATGTAGCGGATTTTGTTGTACTAAATCCATGTATATCAAATTATTCAATTTCAAAGTTTATTTTGCAGTTTGAATTCACAATGTCATGTTAACCCTTCAAGCGCCAAAAAGCAGACGACAAAATATACGTCTGCAAAAATTTCAAATTATGTTTCATCCAAGCTGTGTCGTATTGAAAATTCAAAAACTAGAGGGCAAACAGTGTAGATCTAGATGAGGTGGTTCATGATAAGCCACCTCATCTGGATCTACACTGTTTGCAAATTCAACAGTTTTTCATTTTTAGCGCTTTAAGGGTTAAAGGTAGCTTTACCAGACCGTCCACAATTCTAGAGTCTATAGGACAACGTGACGATGGTTGAATCTTATCTTCATTCCTAATTTAGCTGTTGCAAAATAAAATGCAGTTGCTTCCTAATGTGAAACAGAAAACTGAACCTAACATAGAAATCAACACGATAAAAGATCATAAGATACAGTCAGGCCAACAGGTAAGATAAGTACATGTATATATAGCGCTCCCAAATAAGGCAAAACTCCCGAATTCTCAAATGTGCACGTTTTTTATGCTATTTATATTCTAAATCATAGCAACTGGCGTTAATCTTCATAAAGGAACATAAAAGAAACAGAACGACTATACGTGTATGATATTTGAGAAATGATGTGTTTCGCGATGTCGCATGATCACTCCTGGTATTGGCATACTTTATGAAGGCTGCAGAAAACCTGGCAGAGCAAATCCGGACCATTCATTTTATGAATAAAAGTTCTGAATATTATTAAAGTCTCCATAGTCCTACATGTATAAGTGGTAAAAATCATCAAAGCACAAATCATGATAAAACTGGTACAGTCTTCCGAATTGAAGATAAAATGTCGGTTGATGTACTTTTTCGTGTCATATAACTGGCAAAAAGGAGAAACAGATGTTTTCGAAAAAATGACAAGTCTCTCCATAAAAAAAATATTGTCTTTATTTCTGGTTCCCTGTTGAGCAATGAAATTACGCAACATAAATGGAATCCTTTCCGTACATTGTATTTAAACCACCTATTAAATACCTGTACGTTGTATTTTTATCTACTGTACGTTGTATTTTTATCATGCAAACGAAAGTTGTGAAATCGAAAGTAGGTCATTTTAGTTGGCAACTAAAATGACCTAGATATTCTTTAAATCATTTTTATGAGAATCCCAAAGATGTTTCAATATTTTAAAGCCGTCCAATCACGACCATGTACAGTGACGAAACTGTAGTGAAAAGCATGTAGCGATACTTCACAATAAAATATTTCCTGCTGATAGAGCTATGGGGCCTTTAACAACCTGAACGAGTTTTGTCATTCATCTAAGACTGTCAGGAGGACAACAGGAATACAATACAGTGAGCATAAGCCTTACGGATTTTCTAATGAAAGCAGAGCAAACGAGGACAAAACATGACATGCAATAATTGTCTACAGTCTGTAACCGCGCCATCTGTATGATATATACATTGTATATATCATACAGATGGCGCGTCACAGACTGTAGATAATCATATTTTATGTTAGAAGTCTGGTACTAATGGTCGGCTTCAATGACTAGTCACAGAAAATCTCGCATGGTGGAAATAGTCAGTTTGCATCGGGCATACACATAGTGATTCGACTACTGACTAGTTCCGGAAACCAACTGTAATAAAAAAAAAATCTTGTACTTGGGTCGAACATTTTCAGCGTGAATACTCAATCGGAACACCCCTCACCAATTCCGTGAATTGGCCGAGCGTGCTCCGATTGCGTGAATACTTTGTCCAACTACTTGGTATTGATCCTTACTCCGAAATGAACCCATGCAATAAATCAGTACATTTTCCTCCGAAAGCATCTGGTGCCATACTCTGTAAGGAACCGCTGCCATAAATAATGAGATATTTGATGAGAATTTGGTTCATTTCTTAGCCTCGGAAGGTTCATCCCATAATGTACTCTTTATATATTTGGCATACAGTTACAGACTAAGGTGTAGATGAGCCCATTGATATCCCTTCCTGAAATACATTATGGGATGAACCTTCCTTAGAGGCAAGCATACGGTTGGGGGGCAAAGTGTTTCATAAACACACTTTCTAGTCTTAAAATCAAATTCTATTTCTGTACAACGACAGATTTTTCAATAATTTTACGGTTTTGAGCGTGTCGCTATTTTGTACAGGAGTGCAGTTCCATGCCCGGCGGTTATAAAACTTGACTCTTTCTCAAACTCAAAATAAAGCACACTGATTGGCTGCTTCCGAGCACATGCACATGCTCGGAAGCAGCCAATCAGTGTGCTTTATTTTGTACATGCTCGGAAGCAGCCAATCAGTGTGCTTTATTTTGAGTTTGAAATTATACTCAAGTTTTATAACCTCGGACCCAGGGATCCTAATTGTGTTGTCTGTTCTTCATTTGGTGCTGTTCCCATATGCTAGATCTGTGTTACCATGCTCGTTTATATTAGTTTACTGTTTTTTGTGTGTTTTTTTCTGAAGTTTGAAATATATTAATTTTTTCATGTGAATAACTTGTTCTATGTAGCTTTTTTCAGTACGGCAGTAATCAATAAACAACACAAAACAATATGATATGTTCAAATTTGTCAAATATCATTTCATGGCGTCAGAACGATTTATTAATTTTGTCATTTATTAGATATTTAACTGCAAATTAGTAGTAAATTACTTGTATTTGTCAGTGAGACAAGAAAACAGTCTGTTCCGAGACGAAATGTCGTCTGCATGCAGAAGTCGAAAAACTACTGTAAGTCCTGTAACAGTCCCTATTTGTTTTGGCAGTTAATTCTTAGTCTCCTCTTTCTACATGCTCACTATCAAAATTGTAAGCCTTGGGACAGACGGGTCTGGGAAAACAGTGCAGAACCAGATCAAACTGTAGTCTGATCAGGTCAGACTGCACACTGATCAGGATCTACAATATTTGTCATTCAGTAAAACTAGTTTTCCATTTGTAGGTCAATAACGATATTAAGTACTTTAGGTGTCCCTTTTTTTGTAAATTCCTATGGTATATATTTGAAAGATGCAGACTGATCCGAACCTTTTCATCATAAAATTTCCTCCGTATGCCAAGACTGCGGTTGCGCACCATGAAGAATCTGATCAGAGTGCGCTGATGAGCAGGTTGGTCTCAAGATTTTGCTGTTACTCTATGCGATCAGCTATTGAAGAGAATGGGTTTTCAAACTGATAGGGTCTGCCTACGCATGGCTTCTATAGCACAGACGTAAATGCACTAAAACTGGCCATTCAGTCCCTGAAGCACACAACACAAGGTATAAACCAGTCCGCCAATTTTCACTTCCTGCAAAGACTGTCCGTCATATTTGGCTTCCGTCAAAACTGTCCGCGATCTCTTGCTTCCTGCTGAGACTTCTGTACATGATAAATGGCTTCCTGCAGAGACTGTCCGCGTGATTCTGCTTCCTGCCGAGGGCTCTCGGCCGAGGGCTCTCGGCAGGAAGCAGAATCACGCTGACAGTTTCGGCAGGAAGTCATTTTTCGAGGACGGTAGTCCCTGCAGGAAGCAAGAGATCGCGGACAGTCTCGGCGGAAGTCAAATACGATGGACGGTCTTTGCAGGAAGCGAAAATTGGCGGTCTGGTTTATACCCTGTGCACAAATAGCCTTAAAAGTATCATGCGCAAGCATCCGTCGTTTGTCACATGTCCCAGCTTGACCCATGATGCACATATCCGCGAAAGGAAAACATTTCTCAGCTTACTATTGTCTTTTACAGTCAACTCCCGATATCTCCAACACTGATATCTCACAGTATCTTCTTATATCAAATAATATATTTTCTATTTTAATTTACATTTCAACTCGTGTTTTCTCAAACTACTGATATCTCAAAGTATATTTTCTGGTACCAGAAAATTTACTTTGAAATATCAGTAGGTTAGGCTGAAGTTCGACTTCGAGATATCGAGAGCTGACTTACATTGCACCGTTGACGGTAGGAAATGGAACAAGCCATGAAAACCACCTTCCTTGCTGTTTTTCTACATGCATGCCCACCCAGGCTTCAGTGGTCCCTTTTGCTATTGTTGTTGTGTTGTTGTTTACGCCCACGGTAATCAGCCATGGTCATGTCGGGACGGTCAGTTAACCTAACCACACTATTCCTGGGCAGGCTTAGACCTCCTAAGCGGTTAACCACTACTAAGTGCACTTACTTTCACCAGTAACTGACAACAGCCCTTCTTGAATCAGCGGAAGGAGAAATGAAAGTAAGTGGCCGGACTGGGTATCGAACCCAGGACCTCTGGCTTATAAGTCAGGCGCCCTACCGATTGCGCTACGCGGCCCGGCAGCCTTGTGCTGTTGTTGCTTCATTATGTGACCAGTAACTGACAGTTATCATTACGATGTATGACTTAAAGTATTGATATCAAGTTGGCGGTAATAAAACTTTAGGTCAGGTGAGTCTAAATGGCGCGATCACCAGACAGAAACTTTCTTCGAGCATTTCAGTTTGGCTAATTATCCAGCCTCCAGGTGGCATTACGGTAAAACAATGGCCACAGCTCAAAGTGCAAAATACGCTGGTCTAAAGTTTCCTAAATGAGGCATTGCATTGAATAGAAAACAAACAGTTTAAAAATAGAGGGAGGGGCTCACAATGAAAAATACGGTAAAGTCGTTGCATTGCCAATTTATTCCTGGTCTATTAGTGTTGTTAGGTAACAGACGTAAGGTGGCAGAAGTATTACCAATCTGCGGTTTGCCGATGACACTCACCCTCTTGCAGAGGAAGAGCAGGAACTAGAAGCCCTAGTTGAAAGTCTCGACAAAACCTGCACAAGGTATATATAAGATAAGTGCTCAGAAGACCAAGCTAATGACATACAGCACCAGCGGCATTCAGAAGATCAAGGTTAAAGAACAGAAGCTTGGAACAGTTACAAGCTTCAAGTACCTTGGAGCAATTGCCTCGGACGATGGCTCAAAACCGGAGATTCTTTCATGGATTGCATAAGCAACTGCAGTTCTGTCAAGCTGAAGCCAATATGGAGAGATAGCAAGAAATCTTATGGATCAAAGGTGAAACTGATGCGCTCCCTTGTCATATCCATTTTTCTGTATGCCTGTGAGTCGTGGACCTTGACGACAGAGTCAGGCCTTTGAGATGAGATGATACCGAAGGTTGCTGAACATCTCGTACAAGGATCATGTCACTAATGAGGATGTTCGCAAAAAGATCCAAGCAGCCATTGGAGAATATGACGAACTCCTGACCTTGGTCAAGAAACGGAAACGGAGGTGGTTTGGCCACGTCTCAATGTCTACTGGTTTAGCAAAGACAATTCCACGGGGCACAGTGAAAGGAAGAAGAAAGGGAGGTAGGAAGACAGAAGAAAAGGTGGGAAGACAATATTAAAGAGTGGACAGGGATAGATTTTGATTAATCAGCTAGGGCAGCTGAAGATAGGGCTAGGTGGAAAACATAGCAGAATTGTGCCCCTTTTCAGGCATAGACACCTTCAGGCATATGGGTTGAGGCATAGTATTTCACACAGTTTGAAGCTGACTTTGTCCCTGGTATAGCGACTTTATTTTTATCGCAACTTATTCAAACTTGACAATAACCAGGACAAGAAAAAAAACTCAGATCAGTATGAAATTTGGCCATTTTGTACATTTGTCTTAGAGTTACTTGCCCTTGGTCGCTTAAATAGCCCATAATTGACTTTGTCGTGTGCGTAATGCATGCTAAGACTCAGATGGACGACTTATATTCATGTTTGAAACGATAATTTTTTTCTGAACTGAAAAATCAGCCCATATTTAAAATTATTAAACTAAGTCGCCATAAACTTCAGATTCCGATAGGTCTAGATTCAAAAGTGTTCTCGATCCGACATTGAATTGGTTTCTGTTAATGACAAATTCCTTATTGCTGCCTTTCCATCAAAACTTGCACCAGGAGCGACGCATTACCCTGATACATATTTGAGCCGCGACATGAGAAAACCAACAAAGTGGTTGTGCGCCCAACGCAGAATCAGATCAGCCTGAGCAGCCGCCCAATCTGATCAGAGCTTTCACCATGCGCTTGAAGGGTTGCTAAGGGCCTGAGCTACTTCCATGCGGACAGCGAAGACTCTGATCAGACTGGGCGAATTCCCAGGCTGATCTGAGTCTGCGCTGGGCGCACAATCACTTTGTCGGTTTTCTCGTGTCGCGGCTCAATTATTCATATCCAACTTCATGAAATTCAATGGATTGGTACAAAATATGGTTTAGTCATCAATTTAAGGGCAATAATTTATGCTTCACTGAGACTATTCCAACAGAACTTGCATGTTCACTATGTCAGTATTAGGGTTCGAAATTAACACAAGTGCCAAATTTGCCATTTGAAAATCTCATTTGTTAAATTGTACCACCTTAAGAAAAAGCGGGTAGCAAATAGTTGCTGCCTACGAATTTGAGAGTAAAAGTTTATTTCTTGGAAGTACTAGTCACTTTTCATTGAAATACTGCTTCTCTTTGTAAGACTAAACACAATTCCATAATCAATGCCTTTGACTATATAGAATTTTGTTTGGACATAAATCTGACAACTACCGAGTTGAGTGGCAAATGGACTTTTCTAGATATATTATACCTAAGAGGCAAACATATGACATATGATTAAGTTATAATAAAATGTTTCGGAATATTGTTGCCATGGCATAATGCCTAAAAGTTGTAAGGGTTTAGTCTCTAAAATTTTGCAAATTTTCATGTATATATACACTGCTGATAAGCACAAAGAATGGATAAAAGCTTGTTGTGTTATGATGGCTTGATCTAAGTCTCAGATACTAAAATACACATGTATATAGTTATTCATGACTTGCCCTCAAACCTGGCAAAAATACAGATTGTGAAAGGTTTTCAGTTTATCAAAATGTGGCGTTTTTCTGCTGCTGTTAAGCTTAAGGAATCAAAATTGTGACGTCATTGCACTTACTTGGGACAATGGTGTAGCAGACAGATCCAACATTATTCTTACTTGACAACCGATCAATTAACTTCAGAATACTAAACATTACGGAATTAATGCCAAAATCCGTAGAAATCAACTATTTTAAGTTTAACCCCTACTTTGCTTTAATTGATGCCAGATTTCATAACATTTTCATAAACAATCATTATATGTGTGTTTTAAAGCCAAAACCTTAGTTAAATCGAAGGTGTTCGTAAATTTTCAATTTCTTCTTAAATATCCTACATAATAAGCATAAAACAAACAGATCCTTACCAAAATGACGTTGAAAAAAAATCAAATGTCGCTATCGGGTAACACGTTAATAAAATTTCAATTCAAAACATTAATTTGAAAGCTCAAATGACACTCTTTGGTGTTACATGAAGGATAGTTATTTATTTATAAAACCTATCTTCAAAGGTGTTGCCATTATTTACAGATCACCTCTCGTACCAGGTAGCAAGGACTCACGGAGCCCATTCTAAAACTGGTGATATATACATGTATGTATTTGAAGTTGTATCCATCTGTTACTTAGTTATGGCTCATTTTGTGGATTTAAAATCAATTCAAGGGCAAAAACTCATGCATTGCATAAGCCAGTCTGACTGAATTTGCATATGCCTCAGCGCGATTTGGTAGTACATATATTCTCATAAGCTCTATGAAATTATGTTCATCGGTTACTTAGTGTGTTTAAATCAGTTCAAGGGCAATGGCTCATGCATTACTGAAACCATTCCAACAAAGCTTGCACGGGCATCAACGCACTATGGTGAGAATATGAGCCGCGACACGAGAAAACCAACAATGTGGTTGTGCGCCCAGCGCAGTTTCAGATCAGCCTGGACATCCGCACAGTCTGATCAGACTCTTCGCTAAGCGCTTAAAGGGTAGCTAAGGGTCTAAGCTACCTTCATGCGGACAGCGAAGACTCTGATCAGGCTGGGCGGATGCCCAGGCTGATCTGAGTCTGCGCTGGGCGCACAACCACATTGTTGGTTTTCTCGTGTCGCGGCTCACATTTGTTTTAAATTTTATCACAGCATAATTTATAAGCTTTCGTTATGATCCCTTTTCAGTGTGTAGCGATTTTGTTTGTAATGTTAATTCTTGAAAATCAAACATGTTTAAACCAAATTTTATCATATTCCTTTTATTAGTTACTTATATGTGGCTCCGGACGAACGGACAGACAGACAGGCAAAAAAACATTTATCATATTAGTGATAAAGGTCTATTACAAACATTGGTGATAAAGGGGTGATAATAAAATGCAGGCATGTTGCTAGCGGGGTAAACTGAGTGTGTTTTTCATGATGGATGTATTTGGTCCATCGTTCAAAACCATTACCATTTTGGGGTCGGATTTAGCGTGTATACATCATGCAGACAAAAGATGACATTATGTTCTGTTCTCATGTATCAAATTTAATACAATAAAAACAGACACATAAATATTATAACAATATATGTGACAATTCTGCACCCTGCTGTATGCCCGCAAGACTGTTTAAAAGTCTCCTCAAGACGTCTCCAACACAAATTTCATGTCAAACGAAACCTATTTTAATGGACCTTTACCACCAATGTGATAAATAGTTGCAATCAGTTACTTTGAAAACTAAAACTTAGACTTTTATTTTATACATTTCTCATACACTCATTTTACTTATAAAAGAAATACAAGCCGAGACAAAGTAGTGGCATATGTCGTAAAACGAAAAAAGAGACTCTTGTCGTTAATTTGAAAATCTAAACTGCCATAAATCTATTTCAGTTCTAATCTGCGATCGTGTTTTAATCTATATTTATTCTTATATTATTTTTATTTTCATTTTTGAATTCTACTTCAAGTATTGAATCGAGAAAATAAAGCATTATCCCAGCGGACAAACATGAGCACCACAAGAGGGACAATATGCCTGTTATATGTGTGGAAAGTTTGAACTGAATCTGTCAAAAATGTGAGAGGAGTTGTTGACACAACTTTGCAACCCTATGTTAGTGCATAGATATTTGAAACAAGAAGGCCAGGACGCCCTGAATTGCTCACCTGAGCAATTGGCCAAGTGGCTTTTTCTTATGTTTGAAATTGTCAAAATATGAGTCTTGGGTAAAAAGTCACCTCTTGTACTCATAAATCTTCATGTACTCATTAAGACACCGTTCATACCATTTTTAGGCCAAAACCTTCAAAACTTTCCATGAAATCTTATGTTCTAGCATTTTCCCATATTTGACCATGCCGCAAAAAGGTCAAGGTAAACCCAAGGTCATCATTTGAACAGTCTTGGTAGTACTCCAGTACTCAATGCGACTTACTTTCCGAGTATCAAGGCCATAGGTGTATTGGTTCTGGAGAAGAAAAAAAAAAGGTTTATACCATAAATTGGCATGGCGGCCATGTTCGTCATGTGACCTGGACCGTTTGAACAAATTTTCTACCTTCAACCCCTGGAGACCAAATAAAGAAATTTGGTTACATTTTGGCTTTTGATGAAATGTTTGAAAATGTCAAAATATGAGAGACCTGGGTCAAAGGTCAAAGAATGACCTTGACCCCTTTACTCATAATTCTTCATGACCTCATTAAGACGACTGTATATACCAAGTTTTAGGCCAAAATCTTCAAAACTTTCCATGAAATCTTATGTTCTGGCATTTTTCCATATTTGGCCTTACCGTAAAAAGGGTCAAAGTCAATCCAAGGTCATCATTTGAACAATCTTGGAAGAACATGTGTACCCGATGCTACTTACCAAGTTTCAAGGCAATCGGTCAATTGATTCTTAAGAAGGAAATTGAGGGTAACGGACAACTACAAAATATTTAAGGACGATGTATGTCATGTTGTACAAATCTAATTCCCGAAAGCATTATAGATGTCTAAGAGCAGTTTACCGTTCATGGATTCGATAATAGACAGGATCGGCATTGACGTTCTTCTATCTCTTTCTTTAGAACTGAAATTTGTTATACTACTTTCAAAATTTATGCTTGTTTTTTTTTTTTTTTTTTTTTTTTTTTTTTTGACAATGTGTATTTTGCCGCTTAGGAGGTTGTTTTTAGTATTATAATGTACATGTGTATACTAATTTATTCATTGAATTCTGCATGTAAAAATGTTAAAACCAGTTTATATAACACATGCATAGGTATTGTAGTTTCTTCGATCCGATTAATATTGAATTTAAAAATGAACATATACGAGGGTTGTTCATAAAGTTCTGATTCTCGCCAAATAACTTTGTTTAGCGGCATGCTGGGGGCAATTGCTTTGCATGTATTGAAAGCAATACATTTTGCCTTTACTGTGATACCAAACACTATACAAAGATACATTTTTTTATGGAGGTACAACGCGTTTTATGAGGCCCCAGTCATACCACTGGGTTAAAGTCATATGTGAATTTATTTTCAGTGATTCATTCAAGTAAAAAATCATCGTAAATACAAAATGAATTTTTGTCAGCTGTTTGTCAGTCGTTGCCGTCAATATCCATTTAAAAATTAGAGGGGTAGCGAACGTTTACAATTCATTCCTTGCAAAGCAATGCGCAGTTCTAATGACGTTATTGAAATCGACGCCAACGTCATTTTCTAAGGCTGTGACAACTTCGATTTTTACATTAATTTTAATTATTCGACAATTTCGAATTGGGCCATGCAATAGGTTTTTCTGACAAGATTTTGAATGCTAAAGCATTTGTTTTCGTTTCAAAAAATGATGACTTTAGCAGACAGGGGGAATTTCCTACCACATAAAATGTAGATAATCCAAATTCAAGGGGCAGTATGGAACCTACATTAAATATAATTTCTGCGATATTTACAGAACACGGTTGCCTAGGGTTTGTGTTTAGGTAGCCATGACGAAAAATAATTAAAGACTGCTTATATGTGAACTATGACCTTCTAAAGTAAAAATTCGCAGTGGCTGTAGGGTATACATCTTTCAAAGACGTTCAAAAGTATGTCCTTTAGAAAATATACACTGCGTTTGCACAGTTGTCCTGACATATTACAACTTTATAAAGTTTCGCTATCAGAAGTTTTGTATTTATGATGCTTATCAAAATATGACATCACGATCAGAACTTTCTGAACATCCCTCGTATTTACTAACAAGTTATATATGAGAATATGTATTTTTAAAATCGGATTAATCCTAATTGTCTAGGAGTTATAGGACATGTAATGTGTCTTTTTCTGCGTGTAAATCAATCGTATATACATAAGAATATCATATAAAGTCACTTAAATTATGCTTGATGCACAGTGTGTGCAATCCTATTAAAGAGTAGTACAAGTATATAACGTAGCTTACTTGTCCATTTACCCTTGACCTTTGTAGTGATATGCATTTTCGCTAAAATGCATCCTGAGTGCAGAGGTTTTAAATTATGCTTCGCAGTACATATTTTTATGCATAGAATAAAGAAAAAAGTTTTTCTATAAAAAAAAATATTTTCATGTTTTTGTTATTTTAACTGATCGTCTATTCTGAGAACGGATGTGAAATGGTGGGTGGACCATAATTCCCCAAACAGGCCATTGTACTGCGACATGAAAAAAAAATCCATTTTCTTTCCAAACAAATGATTGTTTCTAACAGCTTTGAAAAAAAAAAGTTGATCATTAGCTATAAATCCCGCGAAAATCTCGACAACTACATAGAAGTAGCTCATTTAATCTGAAACTATATATTTTCTTACATCGGCATTTTTAGAGAGAAAAATCAAGTAGGCTACGGTCCCCTTTCTTAAAAGCGTGCAAAAATGTTTTTGTTTAAGGTGGGTTTAATTTGTGTTGTTACGCGAAAGTAATTGTATGCAAATATTTTAGTATGGATACGGTTTGCATTAAGATATTTCGTTTTATTCCCCAACGGACCATATTCCCCCAAATTCCCCTAATTTCCAGACCACTGCCCATCCAAATCCAGACTACATCCCGGATTGTTTTAATTGAAGATATCAGAATGCCGAGAGAATAGGCCTACGGTAGACACATTTTTCAGCTTGTGTGAGAGTGGTGTCACTCATAATCACCTCCAATAAACGCATCCTTTCCAAGTTCCCAACATCAAAGGATTTTCTTATCTAAGTGATTATGAGTGTCATAAAATCCCTTCGCTGTAGCCTCTAGATCTATCTACCTGTATGAAATAAAAGGTCTCTTTAGGAACCCTGTCGATTCCTTATCTCATATCTCCATATTCCAATAAATGGGCATTAGGGTGTTATGCAATCAAAAATGTGTCTTTATCGTTTTTTTTTTTTTTTTGTAGATCTAGATAGGCCTACAAAATTATTTTAGAATGAACAATTCTCTAGGCCGGAACTCCAGGCCTCTGGTGTTTTTTTTTTTTTTTTTAACAGTATAGAGATAAACCGAATGCGGCGGGAAGTGACGTTTTTGCGCGCTCAAGTTTTAAGCGCGCGCGTTTCAAGATTTGAGTCGTGTGCAGAACTCCAGGAAAATCGCGGTTTATTTCAGCAATCATGATCAAATAAAAGTTTACGATTAATTTTACCAGCAATAATGAATGAAAAGTTCAAATAGAAGATTTCAACATGTTTTATAGCCGTTTTATTTTGCTTGTAATATCAGCATGTGGTAAGTTTTTTTCAGGAATACGGCGATGCGATTCAAAGTCGCGGAGATGCCGCCATTTCATTTTGAAAAAAATGAAGATTCGTTCGTTTTTAAATAAAGGCATTGATCGCTAAAACAACGATTTTTGAAGTTCAATAAAATTTTGAAAGAAATAATGATGAATTTGAGGGTGTTTATTATTCAGGGTGGCCACAAGCTCTGGAAAACAGGGAAAATGATGAAAAAAAATTCCCTGCAGGGAAAAATCAGGGAATTTGAAAATTTGATGAAAATCAGGGAAAAATCAGGGAATTTTAAAAATTCCATTTTGATAACATGAAACTTTTCAAGCAGGTATCATGGTTACTGGTGGTTTCTTTCTGCAATAAAACAAGTGTAAGTGTCCTTCTGACAACTGTATGATATACATGTACAATTTAATTAGTTTAAGGTGTATAGTGCGAAGTATTGAATAAGCATTTTTCTTCCATAAGTTTCGAACTTTGTAATGAGCATTTATCTGAAAGCAACGATTTGTAAAATCTTAATACAATAAGAGATTTTACTGTAGTGGAGAAGTGAAAACAATCTAAATTGAAATATGAATGTCCAGTTTGTGCGGTTACGGCCATGTGTGTTACATAATTCAGTATTGCATGCTTCTCTGAATTAGCGTTGTATGCTTACCTACTTATTTTCTTGAAATTATAAAGCTATTTTTGAGCTTACAAAAAGTAGTTTTAGGGAAAAAAAAACACTGAAAGTATTCTATGAGCAGCAAGTTTTCAGCTACATTTATATGCATGTGTTAATTTACTTTATGGTTCAAATAAAGTATAAAATAATGTGTATGGTAGACTGTCAAATAGCCAAATGTTGACATCAAAATATGATCCTTGATGCTGAGTTACTGACACTGTAATTTGATGAAAAATTAAGTATAATTCTTGAAAGTGTTAAGTATTGTTTGTGCCTCTAAGTTCAGTTTTAAGTAATCTATACACACCAGAAATGTGTAAGATATAGAACATTTTACACCACTGGTTTAATGTTGTGTAAGGAGACCTTTTGTATTGTCTGAAGTTCTAGGGTCATATTGTTAATAGTTTAATAGGTTTCAAATGGTCTTTTTATTGTCTTCAGGACTCAGCTTAGGGCTCCTGGAGAAAGGGAGAAGCTTGCTGAATAGCTTTGAGAAATTTGGACCAAACTTTTTGTCTTCCCTTCTTTTCCATACATGGTGGCTTGTAAATTCTCTGAACTGAAACTCAGAAGGAGAAGCATTTCTTTTTGACTCAATTACCCTCAGACTCACTCACTCGGAGTCGGAGCCTTGGTCTTTGTTTGCACAACACTGCTGTTAGCTTGGAAATGGCAAAAATCTTAAGACAGTCTACCATGTACCAAAACATTTATAAATAAATAAATAGATGAATAAAATAGAAATAAAATAAGACAAAATAAATGATTAAAAAAACATTAAAACAGTGGTGTTTGTAACATTCATTTGGAGGTGAAGGTATGGCTATGAGGGAAGATTAGAGGCCATATAAATATTTGACCGATTGATTTTTGTTACCATGTAAGTAAATTGAAAATTATTAACATTATGAAGGCATTATATATCATAGTTTGAGTTTTTTTTTATGAAAAATGGAGATACTTTCTGTCATAATGACTTCAAAATGAAGGCTTTTGTGACAGTATCAGGAAATTTTATCAGGGAAAATCAAGCAAGATCAGGGAAAAATCAGGGAATTTGATTTCCAAAATTTTGTGGCCACCCTGTTATTATAAATGCAATTACTGTACCCGCTGTATGCAGTTGCGGGAAGTGGCCCGACCGAGCTAATTCCTGTGCCATTTCAACAGCGGCTAGCAGCTGTGATGTCCATTTAAGAAGTCTGGGTTCGCAAGCCAAGGTTTATGCACTGAAATACTCTTAACTCGCTGTTGAGACTTGAGTTTGAGTGTTGCTGCAAACGACTGGCACGGTCGTCATGTCAATAGCTTTTACCATCGAGCGAACCGCGAGAAATAAAAAGAGGACAGTCATCAAATACGCTTACAAAAATACAAGATTAAAAACTTTGGCTTGCTCGACAGCGCGGATGTTTTAAATTTTCGTGTGAATGCAAGAATTACGAAAAAAATCAACTACATCATGAAGTTTATCTTATTTAGTTACCAAAATAGCATTCAATTATGCTTGTTGTCGAATGTAACTAATTTTCGGACAGCCTGCAGGAAAGGGATGTCTGTTCCATCATGGCTTGTTGAAATGACGTGCGAACGGTAAATAAATACCGGTCCGTGGAAACACCCCAAACCACCCCAAAACATACCAAACAAACCACCCGAAACCACTTTCATACCACCCCAAATTAGCCTCCCTGGGTACAAACATGAAACAAGAACCGGCCGCCCCCTCCACCCACCAAGACACCAAGATCTGAGGTCAATTTGCGAGTATTATTTAACATATAGTTTTTTCCTTCACTCCATCCCACTTCATTCTTTTGATTAATGTGCCGTTGCGCGAGGGGTGGAGTTCTAGTTTGTATCCAGGGTGGCTGTTTTGGGGTGGTATAAATGGTCGCTCCCTCCTCGCCATACCCTGCGTGACATACACAAACGTACAAAATAATTTACTTTATTAATTATTAATTTTTCGTTAATATTTAAACCTGAAGTTATTGAAAATGATACATACATACATATCATGGGACAACCACTTATAGAAGTGTTCTTGTCATTCTTCTTTCTATTTTGAAATAATATAGATACTGTTTGGGATGGGTGGGAGCGGTGTTGGTATATGTGTGAAGGAGACAGGGGATGATTTGAATCCGGGGAGGCTGGTTTGGGGTGGTTTGGTAGAGGTTTGGGGTGGTTTTAGGTGTTTTGGGATGGTTTGGGGTGTTTCCACGGACCCAATAAATACTGTGGTACCCAGCAATTTCTTGTTTCCGTTTTGTTTCAAAGCCCTTATTTTCCATGCTATCTCCAGTATAACAAATCAATAGTGGCTATGGCACTGTAACTCTGGCCCCTGCCACCAGGGCAGGGATCTTCCCAGGCCATTAAGGCATGTCGCTTCCTCTTCAAATTACCTTTGCAACATGCCGTAATCTCCAATGAAAATTTATTAAAGTGCTATTATTTTCATTCCTCAGCCAGTAAAGTATGGGGGCGTATAATAGTAACATTCCTGTCCGTACGTACATAACGTACTTAACCTACATACATAACCTACGTACGTAGCGTACAAAATGGTTGCCGTTTGATATCTTTTGAAAACATTGGTGTATTGAATTCATATTTAATACACAGCCATATATTAAGATAAGGTCAATTTCGATGTTGGGTAAAATCCGTCTATTATTGTGGGAGTTATGGACCTTTTTAAACTTCATTTTGTATGAAAAAATGGTTTCCGTTTGCAGTGTCTATTCTAGGATTGAAAAAATAGGGGGGATTTTCGACAGAGAAAAGGTATCACTCACATTTGTAACTCAAAAATTTGGCTTAAACTACATAAAAACAATTGTACCTGGTATTTTAGCTATAATTTAATATCAATGAGTACACACAATGCTTCTAGATATCATTTAAATCTATTTTTTTGAATAAAATAAAGAAAATAATTCCCCCCTTCTGCTAAGAATTAGGGGGGAATTGTCAGAAATGTGGGTGAATCCCCCCATCCCCCTCTCTAGAATAGACACTGCGTTTGCAGTGTCTATTCTAGAGAGGGGGATGGGGGGATTCACCCACATTTCTGACAACTCCCCCCTAATTCTTAGCAGAAGGGGGGAATTATTTTCTTTATTTTATTCATAAAAATACATTTAAATGATATCTAAAAGCATTGTGTCTACTCACTGATTCTGAATCATAGCTAAAGTACTAGGTACAATTGTTTTTATGTAGTTTCAGCCAATTTTTAGAGTTACAAGTGTGAGTGATACCTTTTCTCTGTAGAAAATCCCCCCTATTTTTTCAATCCTAGAATAGACACTGGCCGTTTGATATCTTAAATTATCTTTTGAAAGCATTGGTGTATTGAATTCATATTTTATACACAGGTATATAATCATCAAATACAGGTCAAGTTCAATGTTGGGCAAAATGATCCGTTGATTATTGTGGGAGTTATGGCCCTTTTTCGACTTCATTTTGTATGAAAAACTGGTTTTCGTTCATTATCATTTGAAAACATTGATGTATTGAATTCATATTTTAAATTATACACAGGTAAATAATCATATTATACAGGTCAAGTTTGATGTTGGGCAAAATCCTTCGATTATTGTGGCAGGGTTTGAAATTAAATTTTTTTCTCACTTGCTAAATTTAGCAAGTGCTCAATTTTTCTACTTGCTTAAACAGGAAGTCCACTTGCTTTTTCTCTGAATGCCATAATTTTATGTAATTATACCAGTAAATACCCTGTATTGTTAGTTTATGCAATTAGTAATGTATCCCAACTGGGTGGGCTGTCTTTTTAGCTTAAAAAAAAAATAGGGCATATTGACCTAGTGGTTCTCATTCATTATACTCCCTTTTTCCCTATCTCAGAGACAATGTAAAGTACATGTATCTTACCAATGAGGCTTTACCTCACAAGGGCCATGCCTACACACCCTACCAGGTTCTCTTCACAGCTACTAGTTTCATATTCCAAAGCAACTCTGAGCTCTTTCTCCCACTTCTGTCAGTTCTGTGCAGTTTTTATAGGGACAGTTTGGGGTTTTGGGCCCATAGAGTCAGTCTTGATGGGTTTATTTTCAGAGGGTTTTTCTTCCTGATCCCCCGTTTTGCCGTTCTATCCATGTTTATTGATTTGAGAACATGTGCTTTTTGTTCAAACTGAAAACAGACGCTTGCAGATGCGGGTTGTCACAGACGCTTGACGAGGGGCACTGTATTGGGGAATCAGTATAAGGCAAGCACCTGGGTGATCAAGACGAGTTTGCAACTGCGCATCTTGTTCTGCACATAAACAAAAACTTTACACTCCCGGATTAGTTCTTTGCGCCGAGAAAACTTACACTCGCAAAGAAAAGCAAGTGGTGTTTTCTTGGACTCGCAGTCTGTAAATTTTGGTCGCATTTTGCGAGTATGCAAGTCTAAATTCGAACCCTGTGTGGGAGTTATGGCCCTTTTTTGGCTTCATTTTGTATGAAAAACTGGTTTCCGTTCATTATCTTATGAAAGCATTGATGTATTTAATTCATATTGTATACACAGGTATATAATCATAAAATACAGGTCAAGTTTGATGTTGGGCAAAATCCGTCGATTATTTATTGTGGGAGTTATGGCCCTTTTTCGACTTCATTTTGTATGAAAAACTGGTTTTCGTTCATTATCATTTGAAAACATTGATGTATTGAATTCATATTTTAAACACAGGTTCATCTCTTATTGTGGGAGTTATGGCCTTTTTTCGACCTCATTTTGTATAAAAAAATGGTTTTCCTTTCATTATCTTTTGAAAACATTGGTGTATTGAATTCATATTTTATACACAGGTATATAATCATAAAAAAACAGGTCAAGTATGATGTTGGGTAAAATCCGTCAGTTACTGTGGGAGTTATGGCCCTTTTTCTACTTCATTTCATACAATAATGGTTTCCGTTTGTTAGTTTTTAGCTCACCTGAGCACGAAGTGCTCAAGGTGAGCTTTTGTGATCGATATTTGTCCGTCGTCCGTCCGTCCGTCGTCAACAATTTCTTCAAACGACATCTCCTAGACCAGTAGGCCAATTTCAAAATAATTTCACACAAATGTTTCTGTTATAGCCCTGAACCAAAATTGCTAAAATGGTTCCGCTCCGCTGAACAAAATGGCCGCCAGAGCTAAAAATAGAAAAACCTTTAATCGACATCTCCTCAGAAGCCAGTGGCTTGATTTCAAAAAAATTTCACAGAAATGTTTGACTCATGGCCCTGAACCAAAATTGCTAAAACGGTTCCACTCCGCTGAACAAAATGGCCGCCAGAGCTAAAAATAGAAATCTAAAAATAGAAAAACCTTTAAACGACATCTGCTCTGAAGCCAATGGCTCGATTTTCAAAATAATTTCACAGAAATGTTTGACTCTTGGCTCTAAACCAAAATTGCTAAAACGGTTTCGCTCGGTTGAACAAATGGCCGCCAGAGCTAAAAATAGAAATAAATCTTAGAATGACACAGAGGGCACAGTTTTGACCCAATCTTCATGAAACTTTGTCAGAATGTTTATCTGAATCAAATCTAGACCAAGTTTGAAACTGGGTTATGTGGGGTCAAAAACTAGGTCACTAGGTCAAATCTTAGAAAAACCTTATGTACACTCTAGAAGGCACAGTTTTGACCCAATTATCATGAAACTTTGTCAGAATGTTTATCTTAATGAAATCTAGACCAAGTTTGAAACTGGGTCATGTAGGGTCAAAAACTAGGTCACTAGGTCAAATCTTAGAAAATCCTTGTGTACACTCTAGAAGGCACAGTTTTGACCCAATCATCATGAAACTTTGTCAGAATGTTTATCTGAATGAAATCTAGACCAAGTATGAAACTGGGTCATGTGGGGGTCAAAAACTAGGTCACTAGGTCAAATCTTAGAAAAACCTTATGTACACTCTAGAAGGCACAGTTTTGACCCAATTATCATGAAACTGTGTCAGAATGTTTATCCTAATGAAATCTAGACCAAGTTTGAAACTGGGTCATGTAGGGTCAAAAACTAGGTCACTAGGTCAAATCTTAGAAAAACCATGTGTACACTCTAGAAGACGCAGTTTTGACCCAATCATCATGAAACTTTGTCAGAATGTTTATCTGAATAAAATCTAGACCAAGTTTGAAACTGGGTCATGTGGGGTCTAAAACTAGGTCACTAGGTCAAATCTTAGAAAAACCTTGTGTACACTCTAGAGGGCACAGTTATGATCCAATCTCCATGAAACTTTGTCAGAATGTTTATCTTAATGAAATCTAGATCAAGTTTGAAACTGGGTCAAGTAGGGTCAAAAACTAGGTCACTAGGTCAAATCTTAGAAAAACCATGTGTACACTCTGGAGGACACAGTTATGATTCAATATTCTTGAAACTTTGTCAGAATGCTTATCTTTATGTAATCTAGACCAAATTTGAAACTGGACCATGTCAGGTCAAAAACTAGGTCACTAGGTCAGATCTTAGAAAAACCATGTGAATGCTCTAGAGGGCACAATTTTGTTCCAATCTTCATGAAACTTTGTCAAAATGTTATCTCCAACAAATTTAGACCAAGGGTGCAACTTGGTCATGTTGGATAAAAAAAGTAGGTCAAACCTTAGAAAAACATTGTGTATACTCTAGAGGGCACAGTTTTTGTTCAATATTCTTGAAACTTTGTCAGAATGATTATCTTAATGAAATCTAGGCCAAGATTGGAACTGGGTATTGTCGGGTCAAAAACTACCGGCTCAAAAATTACCGGTGGGTCACTAGGTCAAATCATAGAAAAACTTTGTGTACACAATTCTGTGTTTATTGTGCATTCAATCTTCATGAAACTGTCAGAATGTGTATCTTCATGAAATATAGGCCAAGTTTGAAACTGACTAATGTTTGATCAAAAACTAGATTGCCTGGTCAGATCTTAGAAAAACATTGTGTACACTCTAGAAGGCACAGTTTTGATCCAATCTAAATGAAACTTTGTCAGAATATAGATTAGAAAGTGCAAAACTGCTCCAATTGAACCATCATCAAATAGATGATCTTCCATGTTATTTCATCATAACTCAGGTGAGCGATTTAGGTCCATCATGGACCTCTTGTTGAAAAGTAACTTGTAAGTCTACAGAAGTCTGCCCATGTGAACCTAGTTATGCTACAAGTGCTGGTACCTTAAACAAGGCGCCATCTTACTTAAGGCACTAGGCGGGGGCATCTGTTTCCTATGGACACATTTCTAGTTTCTCTATATAAGTGGTGCCCATAAAAGGCACCAGTCCCAATTCAAAATAGTATCTTTTTTCCCAACTGCAAGCAGGGCTCAGCCTAGAGGGCGATTTAAGCTGGATGACTTCTCCCTATTTTGAGCTGAGAGAGAAGTGAAAATGTATAGAATATAAAAGGGAAATCCAAAATTTGGACCAAATTTTGAAAACTTCTCCCTAAAGTCCAGAAAATGTTGCAAAACTTCTCCCTGTCTGAAAGCTCTAGGATGACCCCTGTGCAAGTTGAAAAATTCCCAAATGCAGTAAGAATTTTTCTAGGGACCATTCTACAAGCGCAAATTTACTTGCTTGCTAATAGAGAACTGGCAGATATATAGCTATAATTGAATTTATATATTATATATACAGTTTCCTGTCTCCTATTCCACCACTTGAGCCAATAAAGGTGTTTCTGAAATTCCAAATTTAAGGAGAATATTCTGAATATGATGCGATTTTCCCCAATTCTGTGGACACAGGCACCATTCCCAAAATAGTGAAAAAAAATCACTGCAGTGAGCTGACAAGCAATTCACTGCCTTCTGTGGAATTCTTGTTCAAGGAATTGATGACACAGTGGACACATACATGTGTCCACTGTGTCATTGATTCCTTGAACAAGATGCTTGCTGTCTATCAAGAAAGTATTATTTACTGGTTTTCTGTTTTTCTTTCAGGCTTTTTCACAGTAATCCGTGGACAAAGTAAGACATTTTCTATCTTATTTTTATATGCAAAACAGTACAGAGAAAATGCTGCAGCATGTGACAAAAAGACAACCTAACAAGTCCTGGCTGGCAGTGTACTGATATTTAGCTCCCCTGTGCTAACATCAGGGTCGCACCAAGGCACCAACATTAAAATTCAGCATCAAAGATTTTTTTTTTTGGCCAAGGTCCAAAAGTTGCTAGACATTTGATTGTTATTTTTGACTTGAAACCTATTATGTCCTTTATAAAAGCTCACTTGGGTTTTGACATTTACGAGAACCTCAGGGAGCATAATTACATGTCAAATAGAACCTTAGATTGCACAGGTCCTGACATTGACAGTGGGAATGAGAAGAAATGCAGAGAGCAAGAATTTCAGAGGTATTGACCTAAGCCTTTTTATTGCTTGTTCAGAGCACATTTAAAAGTATTAAGAGATTAAATGAAACGACTTGTTAATGTCATTTAAACCAACAATATTTACACTTGCCACCGACTTCCCATAGGTGAACCAATTAGAGCAACTACCTTCATACACCGAATAGTCACCGATGAAGGACAATTGACCATGTGACGTCGTCGTCAAGCGACGTATGTAAACAAACGTCTTGATTGGTTCTTGTAATGTTAGATTGACGCCACGTCAGGGCGACGGCTGTTTAACGTCATGGCCGAACATGACGCCACGTCAGGGCGACGGCTGTTTAACGTCATGGCCGAACATGTCGTTACTAACTTTTCTTCGGCCCTTATTTTGCCTTTTCTACACCAAATTACCACAAAAACGGCACAGAGAGGTTCACAAATAAAGTGTAAATATAAGAATAAAAATTTGATTTTTCAGCGTTCATCGTGTGAAGAAGCCAGTGGTCGTTGCTAAAATTCTACAAGAAGCGCTTCGCGCTTCATGGAATTTTAGCTCCGTCCACTGGCTTCATCAGCGATGAACGCTGAAAAATCAAATTTTAATTCTTAATTGACTAAATACTACAGTAGAATTTCAATGGCTCAAACCCTGATGGCTTGTTTACTCTGCCTGGCTAGAACTCATTCTTGGGTCACAAGTCTTGAAGAGGTCAGTTGAAAAAGAAACCCAGGATGGCTAGAACTACTTTTGGCTGGAACTACTTTCTTGGTCCCAAGCCTGTTTGAGCCATTTAAGTTCTACTGTACATGGAAAGACTTCAAAAATATGTTAATTTATCAATTTACAGCTTACCATCTTGATTATGATCTCACTTTGAGTCCTCCACCCTCTATACCACTGGACCCAAAAGAGAGAGTCTACAGTGTTGCTATAAACTCCATGACATCACGACCATTGAAAGCCTACGTGAGAGATGCCTCAAATAATGTTCCAGATACTGGTGATTTTTATAATGTCCTTCAGTTTCAAGTTGAAACTCTTGATGTAAATGCTGTTTCTAATCCAGCCTACGTAGATACATGGCTGGACAGTGGTGGTTATCTGACTATGTGGGGTAGACAGGCACCGGTTCCAGGCCGAATACAGAGAAAATATTTCAAGTGAGTTATTCAATTTTTTCTTATTTGTTTTTTCAGACATGTATTCTCGGTTTCTGCAACTAGCAGAAGCAAGAGTGGATTGAAGTGAGACATATGTATTACTGACTTGTTCTGTGTTATCAGGGGCGTAAAATGGGCATTGAGTTTTCTGGTTTAGCTGTGTTATGTGACTTGAGTGGAATTTTTGTGTTAACGATTTAGTTGTTTAGACCCTATGAAACTGGTGACATTGTTTCTGAAACTTGTCTTTGGGGCTTATCTTTTGAATTAATGCAGGAATTTTCCTACCATTCTGAACTTGGTGCCCAGGACCCTTGAATTCGGGAAAAACAGTACGCGAATCATTGGAATTGGAAAAAATTTAAAGGGATAATAAAAACAAGTTCTCTGTTTTAAATTCAGTTAAATCATAACAAAATAAAGCTTTAACATACATGTTAAAGGATTTTGAATTTACCTAGTTGCTACAAATGTGAATGTAAACATCTGTAACTTTGCTATTTTTGGTCTGTTTTTCATGAAATTTTCACCAAAGTGTAGAACTAAATGAGGAATTGGGAAAGCTTTTATGTATTTTGGAAAATTTTAACTCTAAATTGGGGAAAATAGGGGCCGATATTTGGCCCCAAGTTTGGCCTACCTAGGAAAATCCCTGTAATGAAAACTTACTGAGCACCTTTCCTACAAAGCTAAGCTTCATGATGTTGCAGGATGCTAGGGTTCTTCAGACTGTTAGAAGTGAATCGGTACACTTCCAGGGGAGGCAACTCTGCCATGTTGATTGTTGACCCCTCTGAATAGTGGTCAACACTAAAACAAAAGAATTTGCTCCATTGCAGCAGATTTTTTCCTGTAAAATGGAGCAAGTCTTCCTTTAAGAGTTGGTCCTTTTTGGAAGGGCTTTGTCGTCCAAAATTTTGATTGTCCGGCCCTGTTTTATGATTATCATATGGCTAATATAGTTGGTCCTGACAGTTTTTCACAATGTGTTAACGTATATAAGTCCATGTTTTTCTGCCATTTAAAGCTTGCCTGTTGTCTACAAAAGTACAGAAAGAGCTATTGTTGTGACCTTGGTGCCAGCATCAACAAGAAAGTTAACTATGTAATTGGCAAGACCCCTGTCAGGAGAGGCTGAGCTATCCTGTACCGTATGTGAACAATTCTTGTTGCAGTTGAGTAGGAACAACTTTCATGATTTCCTGTTTGCTTCCCTGGATAAAGATCATGGGTATACTTCTAACGAAATTGGCTCCTAGAGGAGCAAATTCTTTTAGGAGTTGACCCCCATTGAAAAGGGAGGCAAAAATGAATATGGTAGAGTTGCCTACCCTGAAGGTATACCCATTCACCTTTACTTCTTTTTAATGTGCCAGGTTTATCACAGAGCATACAAATCGCATCAGAAATTTTACAATAGACAGAGGAATGCTGGCTGTGGATGGATTGATGCATAGTCATCCTACTGGAGATATACCACCTAACAACAGAGTGTACAGACTCACCCTTACACTCACTGGTGGCTCCACAATCCATGTGGACTCTAATGAAATTGAAATCACAGGCAAGTAATATTGAATTAGAGTGCACATTTTAGTACAGTTTCGTATCAGGAATTTAGGGACCTGTCCATACCTTTTTTGTTTGGAGTGAGTGTGTGTGTGTGTGGGGGGGGGGGGGGGGGGGGGGGTATATAAGTGAAGTTTGTTTAGAATGGTTTGTTTTGATTTGATTTTTTTTGGATGGGGGGGGGGGATAAATGGTGAAGTTTGTTTAGAATGGTTTGTTTTGACTTTTTGTAGATAATTCTAATGTTCATTACCTTTAATATTTACCAGATTAATTCTATCTTCCAAGGGAGTGAATAGATTTTAAGCAACTTTGTACAGATACATTGTTTGGAGAAGGGAAAGCTGATTAAATTTTGGGGACATTTACAGTTGACACCTTTTTCTATTGCACAGGAGTCTTAGACTGTTGAAAAATGCTTTTCTGTACCAAATCTCTTGTAAGAAGGGAAAGATGGATTTTGACTAAACATGTGCAGATATATGGAATAGGGCTGGAACAATTCGAGGATATATCAGTGCATTGCGATACGGACTGTGCCGATACCCATAATGATACGCTTGGTGCTGTATCGCAATATTTTCTAAAAATAGAACAGCAACAAATCTTTAATGCTGAACCTCAAATAAGTCATATTACTTTTAATTTGTTCACTAATTTGTTTTTAAAGCTTGTTTATCTTTTGTACAATGTCTCCTCAATTTCCATTAAATAAGAGAAATCAAGGAAAGAGATTATATGTAAAATGAATGGAAACAAATTTTGCTAACTTATTTCTGTAAGTACAGAGATATTAAATGATCAAGTCTGAAAATATAATCTAATGACATTATAAATTGAAGGATTATTTGTCATTCTTAGCACATTCTTTTCTTACATGATGAGCGCTTTTCTTTCAAAATAATGATTTTATACATGAGAAAAATATTTTGTTCAACTGTTCATGCAGGATTGCTTACTTAGTATTTATAGATAGCTGCTTTGTCATATGTAGAGAAGTATCGTGATACGTATCATATCACACTGCCTGTATCGCGATACTTATCGTATCGGTTGACAGCTGCATCGTCCTAGCCCTAATATGGAAGAACCTGGCCTAGCTACACCCTACCTTCTGAACTATATGTTGGATTTATTCTTTTCCACAGGCGGGGAAGATCTCCTGTAGATGAACCGGGCCGCGTAACGCAATAGGAAGGGCACCTGACTCATAAGTCAGAGGTCCTGGGTTCGAAACCCGGTCTGGCCATATACTTCCGCTGAATCAAGAAGGGCAGTTGTCATTTACAGGCAAAAGTATGTGCACTTAGTACTGGTTAACCGCTTAGGAGGTCTAAGCCTGCCCAGGAATAGTGTGGTTAGGTAACTGACCGTCCCGACATGACCTTAGCTGTTTACCGTGGACGTGAAGCAACAAATCAATCAATCAATCTCCTGTAGATTGCTGCTGACCTGAAAGAGCACTGTTGCTGTGCCTAATGTTTAGCTGCTCGGTTGATTAACAACTTGCATCTAAACACCAAAATCAGATATGACAATTTTAGCCCTCCCGAGCGCCTAATGTACTTGTACCAAGTTGTGAACTGTTTGTGTTAACCTTGGTACCAGTCCATCAGACACCCTCAAAGGCCAACATCATGAACGCTTATCAGGTATCATCCAAGGCCCTGTGAATCCAATGATTATTATTACAATTAATTGAAACATGTAAAACCATGATTTAGCTGTTTGAAATAAATACAAGTACCAGTATCAATTTTCTCTAAAGCTTTCAGGAAAAAAGTAAGATAGGCTGGAGCTGGCATTACCTAATTTCAACTAGTGTCAGAGGCAAACTTTTTGTAAAAGCTGTACTTTTACTAAACTAACATTAAATCATCATTAGGAAAGGATGCAGAACTGATTAGGTTATTGTGACCTTGACCCCATTTTTCAGGTAACAGCAAGACTTAGAATATTAAAAGAATGACTTGTACACCCTGTCTGAATCAAATGTGAGGATCTTACCAAAATAGATGGAATCATTATAGGGAAAAGGTGCAGCAGATGTTAGAATTTTATGGCCTTGCCCTTGATTTCAAGGTTACAAAAGGGCTTTGAGTGATAAAATTTCCTGTCATGGGATGATATCTTAAACAAGAAGTTGGCTGTTTGCATTACTTGCAAGAAAATACCACTCTTGCAAGAGAAGGTTATTGTGACCTTGACTCCATTTTCAAGATCACAGGAGGATTCATCCTTAAATGAAGATACCTCTTGAACCAATAAATGGATTTTAACTAAATTGCAAAGGTAGCTCCTTTGGACAAGCCAAAGACTTAATCAGGTTGTGGTGGCCTTGATCCCATTTTTAAGGTTGCAGGAGGAGTTTCCCTAAATTTGAAGCTGCCTTTTGAACCAGTGGACTGTTTGGACAAACTCAAGCTGTGATCACAATGTAGTTCATGTACTGTTTTTTTCAGATGAGGCAAGAAGTATAGAAATAGTTGCACCCTTTGTTCCTTCCACAATTGAAGCTGGAGAGCCCTTTGATCTCTCATTTAATATTCTGGACAAAACTGGCTCAGTGCTTACTAATGGTACAGACTCTGTCCTCTTTGGAGAGATGCAGATTGCATGGGAAAATGATACTAAACTCATCTATGACAGGATCAATCGAGAAGATATACAATTTAAAGAAATGGTAAATATTTCTGTCATGACAATATTCTAGGCAGAAAGCTGTCAGTAGTAAGAATGCTCTGACAAAATTCTGGATCGAATCCTATTCCCAGAATTGTATGCAGGGAGTGCTAAAATACACCACAAAAATAAAAAGGGGTTTCACAAAGTTTCTCTAGTGTGACAAAAAATTTCTGTAGTGTGTGACAAAAGTGTGATAAAAAGTTTAGAGTTACGTGATAAAAATTGGGTTTGGTCATGGACCAGATTTTTAGCTCCCCTGAGCCGAAGGCTCCGGGGGAGCTTATAGGATGGTTGTCTCCGGCGTCCGGCGTCAACATTTTCAAAGGACTTCTTCTCTGAAACTACTGGGCCAATTTCAATTAAACTTCATATGCAGCCTCCAGGCAAAGGGGGAAAGAAAGTTTATATATTTGGGCCAGGTCACATGACCAAGATGGCCGCCATGCCCATATATGGTAAAAACCTAAAAAAATCTTCTCCAGAACCACTGGGCCGATTGTCTTGAAACTTGGTATGTAGCATCTGGTACACTAGTACTACAAAGTTTATATAAATGAAGACCCTGAGTTGACCTTGACCTATTTTATGGCAAGGTCAAATTTGGTCCCTTAGGCTTTTGAATGGGAAAAACTGAAAAAGTACATATTTATGTTGCTATTGTGCTATGTAATATGGAAATGCATTCAAATTCAACCCCTATGAAGTTCTAGAGGTCAAGGTCATCTAGTGACCTTCGCCAAAGGTCACCTGCCTATTGTCTGTCAACATTTTCAAAGGACTTCTTCTCTGAAACTACTGGGCCAATTTCAATTAAACTTCATATGCAGCCTCCAGGCAAAGGGGGAAAGAAAGTTTATATATTTGGTCCAGGTCACATGACCAAAATGGCCGCCATGCCCATATATGGTAAAAACTAAAAAAAAAAAAATTCTTTTCCAGAACCACTGGGCTGATTGCCTCGAAACTTGGTATGTAGCATCTGGGACACTAGTACTACAAAGTTTATATAAATGAAGACCCTGAGTTGACCTTGACCTATTTTATGGCAAGGTCAAATTTGGTCCCTTAGGCTTTTGAATGGGAAAAACTGAAAAAGTACATTTTTATGTTGCTATTGTGCTATGTAATATGGAAATGCATTCAAATTCAAACCCTATGAAGTTCTAGAGGTCAAGGTCATCTAGTGACCTAGGCCAAAGGTCATCTTCCAGTGTTCCCACTCAAATTTTAAACTGAGGGTTTTTATACCCCCTATCTATAAAATTTGCGGATATGAAGTAAAATTTACGGGTATGACTTTTTATCTCGAAAAAGTTATGGGCCGAAATGGACATGGGCCGAAATGACCCGGAACCCTTGGTCCGATTCTTTTACAAACACTAAAGTGCCGATGTGTTTCCAATTGAAGCCTGAAAAAACGAAGAAAACGGCTGTCATGCCTTTTTCCGGTCCTCGTTTTATCCAATATTAATCATTTGATGGATTCCTTTCCAAATAAAAAATAGAAAGTGCCATTTCCAAACAGAAACAGCGAAAATAAATGCAAAAATACGGACAAATTCTGTCGGCCATTATGACAGTTCTAGTGTGCAACATGACCGCGCATGTCATTAATATTCATGCAGCCGATTAGTGGTAGTGTTTTCCAATAATGGATTTGATTGGCCGTAGAACGGATGTGGCGGACGTGAATGAAAGCATGGTATCTTACTACGGCCCGCATTTCAGATCAAAACAGCGACTTCTGACTCTCTTCTTGGCTACAAAAATCATCTGGCCTGGCAGACTCGCAATAGAATGAAGAAAAATGATGATTTTTGAGAGAAACATATGCGCGTGAATGCGCGTTCTTGCCCCAAAATTTATGCGTGATTAGAATGATTTCCGCGTGATTCACGCACAATTCTACGTGAATCGGAACACTGGTCTTTGCCTCGAAACTTGGTATGAAGCATCTGGGACATTAGTACTACAAAGTTTATATAAATAAAGTCCCTGAGTTGACCTTGACCTATTTTATGGCAAGGTCAAATTTGGTCCCTTAGGCTTTTGAATGGGAAAAACTGAAAAAGTACATATTTATGTTGCTGTTGTGCTGTGTAATATGGCAATGCATTCAATTCAATCCCTTTGAATTTTTAGAGGTCAAGGTCATTTAGTGACCTTGGCCAAAGGTCAGTTGTCTATCAACATTTTCAAACGACTTCTCCTCTGAAACAACGGGGCCAGTTTCAATTGAATTTCATATGCAGCAAAGGAGGAAAGAAAATCTATATATTTGGTCCAGGTCACATGACCAAGATGGCCACCATGTCCATATATGGTAAAAACGTTAAAAAATCTTCCTCTTCCGAGCCACTAGGTTGATTGCCTTGAAACTTGGTATTTAGTATCTAGGACTCCAGTACTTCAAGGTATATATAAATGATGATACTGAATTGACCTTGACCTATTTAATGGCAAGGTCAAATTTGGTCCCTTAGGCTTTTGAATGGGAAAAACTGGAAAAGTGGATTCTGCTGTTTCTATTGTGCTCTGTGATTTAGAAATGCATTCAAGTTCAATCTGTATGAATTTTAGAGGTCAAGGTCATTAAGTGACTGTTGCCAAAGGTCATGTATCTGTCATCATTTTCAAAGGACCTCCTCTGAAATGTCTGGGTCAATTTCAATTAAATTTCATATGCAGCTCTCAGGCAAAGTGGGAAAGAAAGTGTAAATATTATGTCCACACCACATGACCAAGATGACTGCCATGCCCCTATATGGTTAAAACATAAAAAAATGTTCTGTTCCAGAACCACCAGGCTGATTGCAAGTTGGTATGTAGCATCTAAGACTCTAGTACTGCAAAGTTTATATAACTGATGATTCTGAGTTGACCTTGACCATCTATATGGCAAGGTCTAATTTACCCCCTCAGGCTTTTGAATGGGAAAAGCTGTAAAAGTGCATTTTTCTGTTGCTATTAGACTCTATGATATGAAAATGCAACTGACCTCAATTCCTTTGAATTCAATAGGTCAGGGTCATTTAATGACCTTGGTCAATGGTCACTTGTACTGAATGTTTAAAGTTCTTTTTCTCAAAAACTATTAGGTCTGGTTGTTTTGCTTATTACCAGTTTGGCACTGTTATTATATGTCTACAAAAGATGGGTAACTTCATAGCGAAAACAGATGTCCAAAAAGTCCATATCACATTGAAGTCTCAGGGCTCAGGGGAGCGATCAGGACCTCATGGTCCTCTTGTTTTAGTTCAGGAATGCAAATATTCAGTAGAACTTAAATGGCTTGAACCCTCATTGATTGTTTCCTTCCTGGCTAGAACAAGAACCCTTACGGCTTGTTAACCCTGCCTGGCTAGATCTCATTCTTGACCCTGGAGGTCAGTTTTTGAAGAAACTAGCCTTGGATGGCTGGAACTACTTTTGGCTGGGACTAATTTTCATAGTCCCAGCCATTCCTACCTTATTTGAAGGGTCGCCTTATCCAGGAAGCGAGCAGTCGCAAAAATTGTTTTCTTTGTAAAAATATGCCACTTTTTGTTCTTCACTGCAGGGAAATGATTGCAGGCTGATCAATGGCTTTAGATCTTGAAATTACATTCTACCTTGTAATAAAAAAGGATTTCATACATGAGCCGCGACGCGAGAAAACCAACAATGTGGTCGTGCGTCCAGCGCAGACTCAGATCAGCCTGGGCATCCACCCAGACTGATCAGTCTGCATGAAGGTAGCTTAGTCCCTTGGCTACCCTTTAAGCGCTTAGCAAAGAGTCTAATCAGACTGGGTGGATGCCCAGGCTGATCCAAGTCTGCGCTGGGCGCACAATCACATTGTTGGTTTTCTCGTGTCGCGGCTCACATGTATCTTACGGAATACTGTAAAAATTCTAAAAAATGGGACAGTCGAAAAAATTAAAATAATTATAAAAACGAGGTAGTTTGGGTTAGAACTGCATAATGCATTTGAAAGATGCAGATGGAATGGCAAACAGTGTGGACCCTGATTGAACTGCTCCTTCAGGAGCAGTCTGATCTGGGTCTGTACTGTTTTACTCAGACCTATCTATCCCAATACTTAAAAAAATTTATGGTAGGATTTCTACTAACTAAATCTGTTTTTATATCTTTCTAAAGGTTAGACTGAGAGGTCCTCATGTTGTTAGGAAGAGAGCAACTGAAATCTACGTGCAGCGAGTTCAGTTTACAACTGGAAATGCAACCTTTAGAGAGATGGCAATTCTTGATGTTCATCCAGCTGTGAGACTTAACCTTACAATTTTCCTGTCAAGATTTCCATGGTCCAGGCGACCTGATAGTTACTTGGACAAGGCCTCCAAGGTGGTATATGCTTATGGCGGAGGAGATACTGTTCTATTTATGAATACATCATATCCACAACAGGACCCTGCTGTGTATCTTTCACCTCCAATTGAAGTGACACGTAAGTTGCAATACATTATCCAGGGCTGTGGAAATAGTATGCCTGACTTGTCCTGTTTGACCCCAGACGACCAAAAAATTTCAGTTTACTTGCCCGGGAACACAAGTACGGTATGTAAAGGATCATCAGTTTAAGTTAAAGGATAGGAGAAATATTTGAGGACAATTCTGTGATACTTTTCATATTTTCTCATGTAAACATACGTTGTCGGTACCTGTTAGACTCACCTCACAGAGGCGATTCTAACGGATGCCAAAAACTAATTCAAAGTTTAGTGACAGTTAGCCAAAAAGTGTCATCCGTTAACCTTTCTTTACTCTTCTTCTATTCATTATCTACTATTTTTTTCCTCATTTCATGTATGCCTTTTGTTTCTGGGCAAATTAATATTTGTTCAGACAAGTTAATTTCATCTGTTTACTTGTCCATGGACAAGCAGAAAATTTTGGTATTTCCACAGTCCTGCTTTACCTAATATTCAGCTATAAGATGGGGCTGTCTTTCTCCAAAAGTACAGAACTATGTGAAACAGTGTGAAATTAAACAGAGTATCTTACACGAGTGGTCATTTCATTTGAAATTTATTAAACGCTTTTTAATGGAAGAAAGATGTTAATGGCTGTTTAATGACCGAATGTTAAAAACACATGTCAGAAAGCAAATGTCCGTGATAAATGTGCCAAATACAAAGAGCTTGTTTGAATTTGTATGGGCCTAGCTACAAGAAGCACACAGTCTGACTATGTAAGAAAAGAAACAATTTTTTTCAAAGGATACTTAAGAAGATACATGATATATTTCTCAGTAATCAGTCATAAACAACCAACATTGCGTTTTTCAGAAGGAAATGAAGAAATGAAATAATTCAGGGGTACCATAAGGGATTAATAGGGCAGAGCTCTAGATAAGAGGGCGTATTTGGTGATAATTAGGGATAATTTTTGTTAATTCTGCATAAAAACATATGTTGTGACCCCTCATCTGAACCGTCTCGACGAGACGGTTCAGATTAGGGGTCACAACATATGGTTTCGATGAGAAATAAAAAAAATTATCCTTAATTATCATCAAATACGCCCTCTTATCTAGAGCTCTGTAGGGTCTTTACTTACACCAAGAAAAATTTTAATTCACTGTCAGAAATGTAATGAATTATTAATACCGTTTGATAGCCTGCTTGTATTCAAGCAATTTATACACTTGCATTATTTACAGCATATAGTAAGCTGCTTTTCGGGAAGACTCTTAATAAAGAGTGGACAGGTATTGACTTTGCCAGCTCAACAAGGGCATCTGAGAAGAGGACAAGGTTGAAAGGAATTGTTACCAAGTCATCTGTGGTGTCTTAATGACCTTGCAAGATTATGGGAAAGAATAGAAAATGAATAAGCTGCTGTTGGGAAAGCATAAGATTTTCTTATATGAGCCGCGACACGAGAAAACCAACAAAGTGGTTGTGCGCCCAACGCAGACTCAGATCACTCTGGGCTTCCCCCAAATCTGGCCAGAGTCAACGCTTTGCGCTTAGATGGTAGCTAAGGGTCAAAGCTAGCTCCATGTGGACAGCAAAGACTCTGATCAGACTGGGCGGATGCCCAGGCTGATCTGAGTCTGCGGTGGGCGCACAACCACATTGTTGGTTTTGTCGTGTCGCGGCTCATATGGTAATCTTGTCTATTTTTTTTTGGTATTTTGAAACAGCTCAGAATGCTACTCAACTTGTTATCACAACGAAGGCTAACATCAAACCAAGACAGAATGCTAATTTCCCCATAGAAGGATATATTGTTATAGAAGCTCAAGATGCTAATGGCAGAAGAGTTTATTCTGGACCAGATTCTACTTTGGTGAGATAAAATTTGCCAGGATGAATGGTTATGGCCTGTGTGATTGGCTTATTATAATAAACTGGTTTCTAAAGTTTCTGATGTAAAAGTTATCATTAATGTTTCAAAACTGCATTTCTAGTTTTGAAATGAATCTGAATTATTTGAAATATTAATACTTTATTTTTTTTTCCTATGTGGTCACAAGAGTAGAACCTTACTTTGCAACCTATTACATGAAAATGATGGAAGTATGCATAAAAAACAACAACTTTTTTAACTTTGATACATTTGAGCCGTGTTAGAACAAAACCAACAAAGTGGCTTGTGCACCCAGCAAAGACCTAGGCATCCACCCAGTCTGATTCGAGTCTTTGCTGTCAGCAAGGAGGTAGCTTAGATGATTAGCTACCATTTAACAAGCAAAGACTCTGATCAGGCTGGGCAGCTGTCCAGGCTGATCTGAGTCATCACAAGGTGCACATTCCACTTTGTTAGTTGTGTTGTGTTGCGGCTCATATGCTCTGGCTTTGATGGTTTTCAAAACAAAATCCATCACCAGTGAAATTAAATTACAATGTCCTTAATTCTGGATAATGCATGGCTTATTGCCTCATATCATGACATCTATGAATTTGTAAAGCAAACATTTAAATTTTTAAACAAATAAAATCAGATATTAGATTTATGCAAATTTGTTGGAATCCTGCACAAACTGATTGTAGTGAACTTACCAGTGTTCCTTTTCACCTTTATGGGAATGGGGCGGGGCCCTTAGCATTGGGAAAATTTACGGGTGAAAACACAAAATTGGGAAAAGATCATATCCAATGAATAAATGTATACTACAAAGTGGATTTCATCTCATGTAAAATAATAGGCAAAAGTTGACCAAAACAAGTGCATTATTTTTCTAAAAACAAATTCTATCATTAAATATGTTTTTCTACAAAATTAAGAAATTAAGAATTAGTTATGTGCAAGATAAAATCTAGAAATGCTACTCATTCTTTTTGTCATTTAGTATGTTTTCCTACAAAATTAAGAATTAGTTATGTACAAGATAACATCTAGAAATGCTACTTATTCTGCAAAACGTAAACTATTTAGCAAAATGACAGCAGAGGCGCTTTACATATGTTACCAGTATTTTGTTGGTGTTGTTGTTTTTCACAAATCTGTTCTTGTTACCCACTAGACAAGTGTAAAATCGGCCTGAATTCTGTGCAGAAGAGAGAACCCAGACCAAAATAATGAGTGCTTTATTGACTTCAGTCTTGAAAATCAATATTTACACAAATCTAACATCATCTGGGCATACTCTTCACACCAGGAATGGTGAAAATTGCAATTTCATATATTTTCATAGCTGTCATAAAAACAGACTTTTTTTTCTTCAGCTTCTAATTGGGAATTTTTCCAGCCAATTGGGAAAAAAAGAGGTGTTTTGTCTTTGGGAATGGGGCTGAGTTTGGGTCCCAGAATGGCCTGAAAAGGAACACTGCTTACCTTGTACATCCTCAGGGGTCATCCTTGAGCTTTCAGACAGGGAGAAGTTTTGAGACATTTTCTAGACTTAAGGGGAAAGTTTTGGTCCAAATTTTCGATTTCCATATATGCAGGGCTCGAAATTTACACTCGTCGGCTCGTATTTACGAGTAGATGGTCGGTAAGGACGAGTGGAAATTGTTACTGACTTGCCCTGCCGGACGAGTAGGTTTTACCTCCATGAAAATTGTCTAATCATGCCGTTCAGGAAAAGCACTTTACAAGTCAATCAAATTGCAGCAAACAAATATTGATTGTAACGCAAAAAGCATGAATCCCATAGATTTCCGCATCGTGTTGTCTAAAAAATGGCAAACTGTAAATAAACAGTGCGCCTGCGCATATCCAACATTGTCCCGATGAGGATTCGCACCAACGCGATTTCACCTAAGTTGTTTGCGCTTTATAACTGCATGATTACAAATGCATAATCCAACTCAAATAGTTGTATAGGACATTATTTTCACGTCCTCTCTTGAATAAAGCAGAAAAAAAACCTACTTTGGTGCAGAAATCTTTATAAACGGAACCTCTTTGGCAAAACCGCTCAGTACGATCCTGAAGTGGGACAAAACCATACTACCTATGGAAAGTACCGGAAATAACCGAGTGAAAATGAAAGCGAAAGTAAAATACGTTCGAGGGAAAAATGAGTGATATCAGTTACTCCAGTCAAGAAGGACGAGTAGATTTTGGAAAGGACGAGTAAAAATTTGAAAGTACTTGCCCTGCAGGACAAGTACATTCAAAAAAATATTTTGAGCCCTGATATGTTCTATACATTTTCACTTCTCCCTAAGCTCAAAATAGGATGAAGGCAGCCAACTTAGGGAGACTTTTTCTCCCAATTCGCCCTCTAGGCTGAGCCCTGACATCCTACTCACTCCAGCGTTATGAATTTGTAGGAAATCTTTGCTGTGGTGAGTCCAGCTGGAACGTGCCTTTCTTTGGATGCAAATTTTACTATGGTTGACGGTCAAGGGACATTCATGGGCTCCATTTGTGAAGAGATATCAGCTGTCACCATTCAGTTTAATGCAACTAGTGCTGTTACAGGGCTGCCTTTAATAGCAGATGACACGGGACCTATTCAAATCACTAGTAAGTGTTGAAATTACCCCCGATAGAAAGGAACATGCAGGGTGTTGCTGGCCAGACGGCAGTATGATATGGATCACGAGCTGAGCATACTTTAGCCTTCTGCTGTCCAAGTTACCATAGATTGACAGTGTAGCCAGTAGGTGTGATCCTGGCCACTCAGGTACTCTAGGTATATGCTCCAATTATCTTCTCGTTTACAAAAAAAAATTAAATATTTGAGAAAAGACAACAAAAAAGTAAAGGTGCATGGAAACGCTTTTCAAGGAAACAACTTTTTTTTTCCCATTTCTCAATAGTGGTCATCTCTTAAAGGAAAGAATTTGCTCTTTTTGGAGCAAATGCATTCCTGTAAGAGTAGATCCATGTTTTGAGGAGTTTCATAATCCATGGAAGCAAACAGGCAGTCATGGTTATTGTTTCCCTTTTTAGCTCGCCTGAACGAAAGTTCAGGAAGAGCTATTGTTGTCACCACGGCGTCGGCGTCCGCGTCGGCGTCGGCGTCCGGATTGGATGTTTTGGTTAAAGTTTTTTAAAGACCTATATCTCCCTAACCCATGGATGGATTCTTTTGATACTTGCACTGTAGTTAGATATTGGTCCAAAGTTTAACAGGGTACCACCCCCACCCCACTCCTTGACCTTAATGTCAAGGTCATGGACTTAGAAAATTGGGAGTTTTTTTTGGACTGGATGTTTTGGTTAAAGTTTTATAAAGCCCAATATCTCCTTAACCCATGGATGGATTCCTTTGATACTTGCACTGTAGTTAGATATTGGTCCAAAGTTTTCCAAGGTACTACCCCCACTCCCCTCAGTGACCTTGATGTTTAGGTCATGGACTTAGAAAATTGTCTTTTTATTGATTGGATGTTTTGGTTAAAGTTTTTTAAACACACATATCTCCTGAACCCATAGATGAATTCTTTTCATATTTGCACTGTATTTATTTATTTATTTATTTTTTTTTTTTTTTTTTTCCCCGTTTCTGTTCTTTATTGTCCCCGTCAATAGGTATGTTGTGGGTCGGGGATCCATCCCACCGCACACCTTACATTCCTATTCCATGCTGTTTGCAATGAAACCAACAAAAAAGGAATTAACAATGATGTTAGCATGCTCTTAAAGAAAAATATTGCTTACATAATACAGGGAACTATGCATACATTTTATGTACATGAAATACTGGACAAAAGATTTTTTTCTGACTCAGCGTAAAAGCATATTCATATACAATTTTTAATTTTCTTTTTTTTATTTATTTTTTTTTTTTTATATCGAAAATTAGTGTTAGTAAATATAATGGACAGTGGGATCATAACCTCAACTTAGAATTTTTTATTCAAATTCATTTATTATTTACTAGTTTGCAAGTCTTAAAAAATTCTCAAGAAACTGCCAGTTTTCTAAAAAGATTTTTAATTCATTTTTATTTGCTGCAATTTGTTTATGGATCCAGTAAAACATTTTAAGGGTTCTCTCAAATGCAGTTATATTCAGTGTTTGTTTCATGCATCTTGCACTATATATATAATATTTCATTTCCATTAAAAGAAGTTGCCTCTCTGGAGCGTTTTTATAGTTTTCAAGCCCAAATATAAACTCTTTCTTAGAATCTATAACATTAAATTTTTGTTTAACACGATGTAAGAATTCTTGAACTTTATGGCAATCCCAAAATAAATGTTCAATGGTCTCTTCTTCATTTTTACAGAATGTACATAAACTGTCATTACTTGCATTTATTTTACAAAGAAAAGTATTTGTTGCCAAGATTTTGTGATTGATTCTAAACTGAAACCATTGAAGTTTTGAACATTTTGTGACATAAAAGGGCATTTCATAGATATTTTTCCAGTCTTCTTTTTGAATATCATAAGTCCTATTCCATCTAATCTGACCTGTAATACTTTCTTTATTTTCAGTCATAATGTTATATATATCTTTTGTCCCTTTCTTACACTTAAGAATAACATTAACATGATAAGGAATGACTGGTGTACACAGTTTTGTGGTAACAATTATTATATTTGCTTGTATTATGGATTTTAAAGAGGCTCTTAGTCCATGATATTGAAGAAAATTTATATTTATATTATATTTATGTTTTAATTGCTCAATTGTATAAAAGTAAAAAGTATGCAAAGACCAGGAACTGAAACAATCAAAAACCAGCCCTCAAACCATAGTTGGAAACAACTAAGATTACAAATAATCAAGATACAGAGAACATATGGCCAACCGAGTGAGCAGCTTGTTCCCAAAAGGTGGCCACTCAGCAACCCAAACCGAACCAAAAATAATAAGAACATACATAAGGTAAAACATCACAGAAACTCTGACACCAAAAACAGGCAACAGAGAACCACAACAGAACTACCGCCTTGGAACGGTCAGTAATGAATTACTGGGGGCTTAAATCGATTTTACAGGCCCAACCTCACCCTCAGTTTCTGATGTGGTACAAAACATTTAGTTGGTTGTTCGGTTCGCATGATAACCCCATCATCATTAAAGAAATCATTTATAATTCGTATTCCATTATTATACCAGTTTTTGTTGAAAAACCCATTTCCCCCTATGTTAATTCTATCATAGTAACAAGCACAGGCCAAAAGTTTTTCTTCAGTATTTGTATTAATTCTATAAATCTACCAAGTGCCAAAAATACATCTTTCCAAAACAAGTTTTTTATATCTTTACACTGATTATTAATAAATCTAAATCCAAAACTAAGACAATCTGACATATTAAGTTTCATATTAATAAATTGTTGCCAATTTCTATAGTCAGTGGTTAAAATTCTCCTAATCCAAGTTAGTTTCAATGCATCAAGAAATTTATAAACGTCTATCATTTTTAAACCTCCGTCAGTATAATTTCTTGAAAATACCTGTCTTTTGACACGTGGAGGCCCATTCCATACAAATTCTTGAAATAAATTATTAAGGGTTTTTAACATTTCCTGATTTGGGTTTGGAAGAGTCAGAAATAAATGATTAAACTTTGGTAATAAAAGGGATTTAATCACAGTTATCCGTCCTATAGGGGTCAAATTACGACGCTTCCAAAATAACAATTGTTTTTTCAATATGGTTATCCTTTCACTGAAATTTGTTTCTAACATACTATCCAAATTTACAGAAAAATCAATACCTAGTAATTTAAATGAGCTTTTACCCCATACTAGTTTGTACTTTGTTTTAATGGTGTCCTGACTATATTTTTTAAGACCTATCCAAATAACTTGAGTTTTCTCATAATTGATTTTAAGACCTGATACTGCAGCAAAAGCTTCTAGTTCTTTCAATGTTTCAATTAATGATTCCTTAGAACCGTCTAAGATTAACCCTGTATCATCTGCGTATCCAAAAATTTTTAATGATTTGTTCCCTATTTTTAGCTCACCTGAGCACGAAGTGCTCAAGGTGAGCTATTGTGATCGATATTTGTCCGTCGTCCGTCTGTCCGTCCGTCCGTCTGTCCGTCCGTCCGTCAACAATTTCTTCAAACGACATCTCCTCCTAAACCAGTGGGCCAATTCTAAAATAATTTCACACAAATGTTTCTGTTATAGCCCTGAACCAAAATTGCTAAAATGGTTCCGCTCCGCTAAACAAAATGGCCGCCAGAGCTAAAAATAGAAAAACCTTCAAACGACATCTCCTCTGAAGCCAATGGCTCGATCTCAAAATAATTTCACAGAAATGTTTGACTCATGACCCTGAACCAAAATTGCTAAAACGGTTCCACTCCGCTGAACAAAATGGCCGCCAGAGCTAAAAATAGAAATCTAAAAATAGAAAAACCTTTAAAAGACATCTCCTCTGAAGCCAATGGCTCGATTTCAAAATAATTTCACAGAAATGTTTGACTCATGGCTCTGAACCAAAATTGCTAAAACGGTTCCACTTCGATGAACAAAATGGCCGCCAGAGCTAAAAATAGAAATAAATCTTAGAATGACACAGAGGGCACAGTTATGATCCAATCATCATGAAACTTTGTTAGAATGTTTATCTGAGTAAAATCTAGACCAAAATTGAAACTAGGTCATGTGAGGTCAAAAACTAGGTCACTAGGTCAAATCTTAGAAAAACCTTGTGTACACTATGGAGGACACAGTTATGATCCAATCTTCATGAAACTTTGTCAGTATGTTTATTCTTATACAATCTAGGCCAAGCTTGAAACTGAGTCATGTGGGGTCAAAAACTAGGTCACTAGGTCAGATCTTAGAAAAACCTTGTGTACACTCTAGCGGGCACAGTTATGATCCAATCTTCATGAAACTTTGTCAGAATGCTTATCTTTATGAAATCTAGACCAGGTTTGAAACTGGGCCATGTCAGGTCAAAAACTAGGTCACTAGGTCAGATCTTAGAAAAACCATGTGAATGCTCTAGAGGGCACAGTTTTGGTCCAATCTTCATGAACTTTGTCAGAATAGTTATCTCCAACAAATCTAGACCAAGGGTGCAACTGGGTCATGTTGGATCAAAAACTAGGTTACTAGGTCAAACCTTAGAAAAACATTGTTGATACTCTAGAGGGCACAGTTTTGGTTCAGCCGTCATGAAACTTTGTCAGAGTGATTATTTTAATTAAATCTAGGCCAAGTTTGAAACTGGGTCTTGTCAGGTCAAAAAGTAGGTCACTAGGTCAAGTCATAGAAATACCTTGTGTACACAATTGTGGCTTTATTTTGCATTGAATCTTCTTGAAACTTTGTCAGAATGTTTATCTTCATGAAATGTGGGCCAAGTTTGAAACTTAATAATGACTGATCAAAAAACTAGATCGCCAGGTCAGATCTTCGAAAAACATTGTGTACACTCTAGAGGGCACAGTTTTGATCCAATCTTCATGAAACTTTGTCAGAATATAGATTAGAAAGTGCAAAACTGCTCCAATTAAAACCATCATCAAATCAATGATCTTCCATGTTATTTCATCATAACTCAGGTGAGCGATTTAGGTCCATCATGGACCTCTTGTTATGCCTTTTATTTGTTCATTTTTTCTAACTTTCAGTGCTAGTATCTCTGCACACAAAATGAAGATATAAGGAGATATTGGATCTCCCTGTCGACAGCCACGTCCTAAATAGAAGAAGTTTGACAGATGTCCTGACTGGTTTATTGCTGACTTTGAATTTTTATGAAATACATTTATCCAGTTTATAAAAGAGGATCCAAAATTTAGTGCAATCAAAAATATTCAAAACTTTGTTTATGAATGCCCAAGACAATGAGTCAAATGCCTTTTCAAAATCAATAAGTAATAGTAGACCAGGAATATTATTTTCTTCTGTATATTGCATTAAATCATAGACAAGCCGAATATTTTCTCCTATAAATCTACCAGATATGAATCCTGTTTGGTCAGTATGTATAAGCTTATTTAGAAATGGTTTCATACGATTTGCAATACAGCCTGAGGCAATTTTAAATACTACATTCAAAAGAGTAATAGGCCTCCAATTTCGAAGAAATTCCCTAGGTTTATTTTCTTTGGGGATACATGTAATTATGCCTTCTCTCTGAGTAATGGATAGTTCACCATTATGGAAACCATAATTCAATGAACGTACCACAAAATGGCCTAATTTTTGCCAAAAAACTTTGAAAAATTCCGATGAAAAACCATCAGACCCAGGAGATTTATTGTTTTTCATATTACGGAGGGTCACTGATGCCTCTTCTAAAGTTATGTCCCCTTCCAAAGTATTTGATTCCTCATTAGTCAACTTTGGTATTGTATTATCTTGCAAGTATGTATCAGAAAGCAAATCCTGTAAATCTGTGTCATTATTTTTATACAAATTAGAATAAAAGGTCTTAGCCTCGTCTAAAATTTGAAACTGATCATAAATTATTTTTCCACAATTAGAATTTAATTTGTACATTGTTTTATTCACAAAATTTCTATTTTCCAAATTACAAAAAAATTTACTTGGCTTTTCCCCTTCCTCAATCCACTGAGCCCTTGACCTTATTACATACCCCTTCATTTTGTCATGTCTCATTTTTTCCAGATCTGACTTTAAATCCTCTAATTCATCTTGTTTGTCTTCAGTTAGATTTGCCTCAATTGTTTGGATATTTTGTCCAAAGTTTTCCAAGGTACTACCCCCACTCCCCTCAGTGACCTTGATGTCAAGGTCATGGACTTAGAAAATTGTCTTTTTATTGATTGGATGTTTTGGTTAAAGTTTTTTAAACACACATATCTCCTGAACCCATAGATGAATTCTTTTCATATTTGCACTGTATTTAGATATTAGTTTAAAGTTTTACAGAGTACTACCCCAGCCCCGCTCAGTGACCTTGATGTCAAGGTCAGGGATTAGGAACTTTAGTCTTTATTAAAGTTTTCTAATTGCATACTGATTCATAATGCTTGGCAGAGATTTAGTTTACACTTGAACTGATGTTAGACACTTTTTTGAGTTTTTACAAAACACTATATACTTACCCCACTGGATGACCTTGATGTCAAGGTCACGGACTTTGAGTTTTGTCTTAAAGATTTTGGTTAAAGTTTTGTATTAATGAAGACATGATTTCACAGTGCCATGATGGACTCAGTTGATACTAGTACTTGGAGTGATGTTAGATAATGGTTTAAGGTTTTGATACATCCTGGCCCCACCCTCCCCCTCCCTACCCCTTAGTTCTTTGACCTTAAGCTCATGGACTTTGAAATTTCATGCAGATTTTTTTTATTTTTATTTTTTATTTTATTTTATTTTAAGACTTATTTCTGAGATAGCTTTTGTTTATAAATGTGTTGTCATTATGGACATGCTTGCCTGAAGTTTTATGCATAGCAGTCCACTCCACCATAGCGACTGTATGATGGGCAAGCACCTATTCAGGCGAGCTATGCTGTCAGGCGACAGCTCTTGTATAAAAATTGCAGTAGTATTACTTTGCCAGTGCCATTGGCATATATAATCGGTATTGAGATTGGTATACAACATTGGAATTAATATGCTGTCCGCTTCAAGTGATGACTCAAGGATAATCATTGACCTATTTACTCGGTGAGTGCACATTCTTTCGTTTCTCCTTCCGCTGATTCAAGAAGGGCAGTTGTCAGTTACTGGCGAAAGTATGTGCACTTAGTACTGGTTAAGCGCTTAGGAGGTCTAAGCCTGCCCAGGAATAGTGTGGTTAGGTTAACTGACCGTCCCGACATGACCTTAGTTGTTTACCGTGGACGTTAAGCATCAAATCAATAGGGATGGGTATTGCCAGAATTTTCGTATTGCGATATATTGCAATACACTCACACTGTATTGCAATACGTATCACAATATATTGTGACATTTGTTTTCTACATGTAAAGTACACTGGAGGGCTTTGCATGGAAGTAGATATAAGATAATAAAGATGTATTATCAGCAGGAAAACTTTGTAGTTACTTATTAACTGTAAGTATACCGTTTATTTGCATGAATGTTTGACAACCATATCGCATTTGCGGCACACTGCAACATTTTCAGTAATGGTAGAAAGGCATGTACTACCCGCAGAATTATGCCTCAGATTTTAGGACTGAAATAGCGGCGCGGCTTATACAGCAGAACAAGTTTTTTGAGTGAACATTTTCTCGGATAAATTCACTGTTTGAAACGCCCAGTTGGTGTTTTCATCTTTCGATAACTTGTAACGTTCAATCAAGAGATGTCTAGCCCATATAAGTTATATTACCTATCAGCCAAAGCATGTTTGTACGGCTGATCCAACTATCAAAGTCAATTTTCATCTTTAGAAACAGAGAAATACATTTTCAACACGTTTTTCAAATACTGCGAAAGTTTACCAAGTCACGCGCCCTTCCTGTCAATCAATCTATTTTTAGCCCTGACTGGTTGCGGTATAATTTGTGAAACGAATTCGGGTATATTGCGAAGCTGATGCCGAATTTGATGCGTGATAGTTCCCTTTCGTAACACATTGCTCTCGTAAAGCCGAATCCGGATTCGGCTAATTTGACAAATCTTTAAACGAAGACGGAAGAGTCCATTTAGGATGTGTCTGGGCGATAAGAGACCGTATGCCATGTGCGTATAGAGAATATATATATCAAACCTGCGCAACTGTGCTTGGCAAACAGCGTTCCTCAATTTTTACTAGATAGAGTCCCCAGGATTCATAATATGCGAACAAGGAAGTCTGTTGCCAGACAGAGATCATGCGCAGGGTGATCTTTGTTTTTCCGATAGTTACTTTATCTTGCGAAGCCAATCACACTAAACCTCGTTGTCCATGTGAGTTCTTAAACTACTCAATTAACGCTTATTACCGCTGATTGTGCAATTATCAAAGTTTTTAAGCCAATCAATTTTTATTAATCTTTTCATGCCGTGCGGTCAAGCGATATATATTTTTTCCAGTGACTGGTTTAAACCGGTTGATCAAAGCACCGCCATTAGGTCAGAAGCGTTAGGCGTGAAATATAAATTATGATTTTGATTTTGTAAACGATCTTTTCAGTAACGTTTTAAGGAATAAGAAAAATGTTTATATAACAATAAAATACGTTATGGTTTTTATATCATGTAGGAGCTAAAATATCGTCAGCGTATCGATACGGGCGGACCGTATCGCAATACGTATTTTTTTCTGAACGTATTGCGATATACCGATATATCGATATTATTGCGCATCCCTAAAAATCAACCAACCAACTCAGGTGAGTGACTGGTGGCTGTCATGTTTCTAGATTTCCAGCCAGAAAGCGAGATGAAGGTATTGCTCTTCCATCGACACTGGCATTTGGGATGGCATAAACTTTTGTTGAGTTTTTTTATTTAGATCTGTTGTTTGACAATGTACAGACAGATGACTATGCCTTCTGCAGAATGCTTGTTTTCAAATGTGTTTTATGTGAATTTTTGTTTCATCTTCATTTTACTATATATGGACATTTCTTGGTTTTCCTTTGTAGATGAAATTCATTTAGCCAGCTTTGCAGCCTTTGGTTACAGTGGAACTGGTCAACATATCGGTGGTCACTTAGACGGCATGTCACATTTTGCTATCAATGATGTTAATTCTGGATTGTACTATGGAAATGTCTTGCAAGGTAAATTGATTTTCAGGTTTCTTGGGTTTTTTTGCACACAGTCATAAACAGTACAAGCCTAGCAGCTGTAGATAACTTTTGTTGTGATGTAGGGCTGCAGTCATCAAGTCCAACTTTCCAGTAAATTTCACACTGCTGCTAAGATCACATTCAGGGGTCATCAGCTCAAAAAACTACAATCTTGCTTCTGCTGGCCACATTCAGGGGGGCATCAGCTCAACAACTTCAGTTGTTGAGCTGATGCCTCCTGAATGTGGTCATAGCTTCTATTGCCTGCTGCATAGGTGACATTTTAACGCTGACTGCTTTGGCCCTTCATTTGAGTTGCCTGAGGGATGTGGTTATACTCCGTTTCTGTCACCATTTAAGGGACATCACTTTTGTGACTTACTTAGACAACCCAGCTTTTCCAAAATTGGGTCTACTCTCTTAAAGGAAAGAAATTCTCTTCCAGGGGCAAGTTCTTTACTTTAAGAGTTGACCCCTACTAGGAAGGGAAGCAATACTGAAAAACCGAAAACAACAGTTGTTTTCCATGAATATGTACCCATTCATGTTAAGAGATCATTTCAGCTATGTTTTTATGCAAAATGATATGAGCTGTGACACAACAAAACCAAAAAAAGTGGAATGTGCGCCCAGGGAAGACTGAGATCAGCCTGGGCATCCACCCAGTCTGATCAGTCTTAAACTCTTTGCAATTTGACTAAAGGGTAGCTAAGTTCCATGAGGACAGAGAAGACTCTGCAGGGGATTTTCTATATGTTCACAGGGGCCGAAAACAGGTCCCATTTCCAAACAGAATTTCTTTAAAATCATGCTGAAATCCCAAATTTTGCATTTTATACCTGGAATTTTCATTCCCAAATGGCCAAATTTTTTCCCAATTTTAGGAAAGAGGCCCCATTCCCAAAATACCTGGATAAAGCTCTGCTCTGGTCTGACTAGGGATGCCCAGGCTGAATAGAGTCTTCACTGGGTGCACATGGCATCATCCCCGCATGTGTTTATTTTATTGTGTCACAGCTCAAATTGTCTCTATATTTTCTCATAAAAAACAACAAATTTTATCTAAAGTTATAACAGAAGACTGAATTTGGTCAGGTTTATAACAACCATCTGTGTGACATTTAGGGCTGGCTAATCGAAGCCAAAATGGTAATTGATTATTGGTCCAGTCGTTTTGATAATTAACCGATTAGTAATCGCTGAACAAGGCAAATTGAAAGTGGGTATGTTTAGAAGCTTCGGTGGCACAGATTTGTGCTAAAACGTTTTTACAAGGTACACTAACAAACTTCAAACGTTCTCTCACAAGCAAACAACGTTTTATATATGCAACAACCACAGGTTCAAACACAGTTTCAGTCGGGAGTGTTGCAACAAGTATCGGCGAGTGGTCATATGCCTTTGCATAATGTTGTCAACAGTCAATATACTGCGGGTTTTACACAGTCACAGACCAGTGCGCCTCATGATAAATATCGGCCTGGTTGTACCACAATTATGAATGGAAATAGTACATGCTTCCCTGGGGGTCCGGACCAGACTGGTGCACCGCCTTGGCTGTCCCAGTTATTCCAGAATCTCGATTTACGATTACAGCATATTGAGGGTCAGCTCTCCAACCAAAATTCACGTTGGCAACACATTGATAATACGTTACAATCTCAAAGTGCTACTCTGCAAAACCAAAACTCAAGGATGTTGAGCATTGAACAACAATTAACTGAAATGAAAGAACTAAAACAAACGGTTTCCCATGTAGAATCTTCCGTGCGAAATATGGACATAGAAATTAAAGAAACAAGCAAGACAATGAACGATTACCAAAAAAGTATTGATACATACAGTGAATTATACGATGACATGTTGCAAGATAAAGGGTCAAAAGATTCTATACTAGATGAGCTTCTTACGAGGGTTGATAAGTTAGAATTTGAACAAGAGACTTTAAAATCTGAACAAATGAAAGCAGAGAGTAATCTAGTCGACCTGCAGTGCAGATCTATGCGAGATAATTTGATCTTCACTGGCATCAGTGAAGTAGAACTGAAGGAAGGCGAAAAATTTGAAAATGTTGAGAAAACATTGAATGACTTTTTGCAAACAGAAATGAACATAGATATACCAATTGCCTACCATAGGGTCCACCGTATTGGTGTATACGATAAGAACGAACCCGGATATAGCCCACGACCGATCATTGCCAAGTTTGAAAGGTTCAAAGATAGAGAATTTATACGATCTGAAGCTCCAAAGACCCTAAGAAATAAACCTTTTGGCGTAAGGGAACAGTTCCCTAAGGTTATAGAAGATAAACGGAAACTTTTATACCCTGAAATGAAAAAAGCGAGAAGGAATGAGAATAACAAAGTACGAATGGTGCGAGATAAACTCTTCATTAACAACCAGGAGTACGTGGTAGAGCCTAAAACAACTGAACGTAATACACCACGACGTTTTCGAGAACAGTCTGTAAACATCAATCAACGGTCCCAGCGATACGTGCCTATGCAACAGCGTCCACAGAGATCAAGTATTAACTCTGGCGCAGGGACATACCAAAATGGCCGGGTCTTTTATGGCAAAAAGAAGGTACAGCAGACTCTACCCCCAACTACAGTGGATAGTCCAAAAAGTGTTAATTTTTCTGTACCACTTTCTAATAAGTTTGGCCCATTAGCCCAAAATAGCGAACAGTGTACTCCGGTTAACCGTTCGGCCACACGAGGCGCAAATATAACTGGCAAACACCCCGCCTCATCACCACTGGATGAAGGCGAAACCAAGAAATATCGTGAGGATTCGGAATCTGATTCGGATATGGACAGTACACAAATCCAGATAGATATGTCGCCACAGACAGACCCCCCGCGAGACGACATCATTCAGCGTATCGAAGAATGCGAATCGTTTATTGACCCGCAAAGCACAGATGCAACATTCGAAACGGACAACGCTGCCTTAATCGCCGGGCCAACTGTGTTGACCACTACTAAACCGTTGCAAGCTGCCTTAATGACTGCACCTAGTCCGGTTATGAGAGCTGACACTTGTGGTGGGTCTGCTCCACCAAATAGACAACAGGAAAATGAAAATGAGGCCTAGCAGGCCGCCGAGGGTGACTTACTCTTAAATGCTTCCGATTCAGGCAGTGGCGATAGAGTTAATGAAGCCAGTGAAGACAGTGAAAATTCGGACATTGGCGGCAATCCTTATAAACAGCTTCATTTCTTATCCATTAACGTGTGCGGTTTAAAGTCAAAATTACTCTGTCCAGAATTTGTTGACTTTTTAGAGCAGTATGAAATAATAGGAATTCAAGAAAGCAAATTGGATGACGTAGACCATATTGCCATTGATGGCTACCAAGTTTTCTCGCATAATCGTAAAGCATTATCGAGATACCGGTCAGGGGGAATTACTCTGCTGGTTAAAAATAACATTGCTCCATTTGTGCAAATACATAAACGTGAAAGCAAATTGATTTTGTGGTTTTCCCTTTCAAAGCAAATAACACTTAACAGCGAGGAGCTATATTGTGGAATAGTTTATATTCCACCATACCGCTCCAAATATGCCCATACTGATCCGTATCTCGAAATGCAGCACGAGATCGATAGATTCAGTTCGTTAAGCAAAAATATCATGCTGTTTGGCGACTTCAATTCGAGGTCTGCGAATAGCCCTGATTATGTCAAATGTGACGATTTTATTTGTGATATTCAAGGCAACGACGACCTATACCGTGAAAATTTAGACATTTTAAATTGTTTTGAAATATACGGTATACCGTTAGAAAGGCAAACTGCCGATAAAACTACAAATCTCTACGGAAGTCAACTTTTGGACTTTTGCAAGTCTAACAATGTTTTTATTATGAATGGCAGAATCGGTAATGATGTTACATCTCCAAAATTAACGTGTAAGGACCGAAGCACTGTAGACTATTTCATTTCGTCAGCTTACAATTTTTCATACATTTCGTCGTTTAATATTTTAGATTTCAATAGTTTATATTCCGATGCGCACTGTCCCCTTACTTTATCCATACAAGTATACGATAATACCATAAAACATAAATATAGAGTCACTAACTCGAATGCTTCTCCGAAGGTAAGACTATGGGATGATAACAGAAGCAATTTATTTGCTGAAAATTTATGCCAAGATAAACTAAATAATATCACCCAACGTCTAAATAGTATGACAAAGCAAAGCATTACTGGCCAAGAGATAAATGCAGTTGTCAATGAAATCGAAAATTTATTTCTATCAACAGCTAGGCAGTCGTTTGGTGTAAAAACCCAAACTTATACAGAACATTCAACTAACAAAAAATGGTTTAATAAAGAATGTAGGAGTGCACGAAATAAATACCATAACATACGAAAATTATATAATAAGAACAAAAATATGTATAATAAGAATTTGCTTAAAGCGGCTAGTAAAGAATATAAAACTTCGATTTCAAAAACTATGAAAAAATATAAAAACCAACGGATTAACAAATTAAAGCAAGTTAAAACATCTGACCCTAAAGAATTCTGGAAAATTCTAAATTCAACGGATAAACGGACATCACACATGCCTCCATTAAAAGATTTGTATAAATATTTCAAAGATTTAAATAGCAATAAATACGAGCAAACGGTAAACAATGAATCCTTAGATAAAGAAACTGAAACTGAAAATATATCACGAATAAACCAAGAAATAAATATTCCTATCTCACCAGATGAAATTATGTCAGCAGTTAAAATGCTAAAAAACAATAAAAGCCCAGGAGGCGATGATATCTTAAACGAACATATAAAAAGTACAGTCCAAATGTTACTACCAATTTACACTAGATTATTCAATATCGTCTTTGATACTGGCGTTGTACCGGAAAGCTGGGCAGTCGGAGATATCCTTCCAATATACAAAAACAAAGGAAGTGCAGATTCGCCCGAAAATTATCGTCCTATTACCCTATTAAGCTGTCTTGGAAAGCTGTTCACTTCCATAATTAACAACAGGTTAAAAGTTTATGCTGAAAAATATGATATCATATGTCATAATCAGGCAGGCTTCCGGAAAGGGCATTCAACAGTTGATAACTTATTTATATTGCAAAGCTTAATTGAAATTGTAAAATCAACGAAAAATAAACTTTACTGCGCTTTTATAGACTTTAAGCAGGCCTTTGACAATGTGTGGAGAGATGGACTATTTTGTAAATTACAAGATTATAATATAAATGGAAAATGTTTGAACCTCATAAAAAATATGTATAGCAATATAAAATCCAGAGTTTCTATAGCAGAAGGCAGTTCGGCATTTTTCCCATGTTGTAAAGGGGTACGGCAGGGAGAAAACCTTTCCCCGATTCTGTTCTCATTATATCTTAATGACTTGGAACATTACTTTGGAATCAACCAAGCAGACGGTATAAACTGCGAGGCAAATAGTGATGATATATACATTTACAGGTCTAAAGATATTCATTTTACTTTTCGCAGATGATACTGTAATGTTTAGTAAAAGTAAAGAAGACCTACAGCATATGTTAAACATATTTGAACATTACTGCGAGAACTGGAAATTGACTGTAAATATATCAAAAACAAAAATTTTAATCTTCACCTCTGGAAGGTATTCACAAAATCTTCATTTTTATTTTAAGGGAACAGAGATCCAACAAGTAACTGAGTATAAATATCTTGGTATCTATTTATCCAGGAGCGGTTCATATCTTAACTGTAAAAAACACATTGCCGAGCAAGCAAACAATGCAATGTTTTCTCTATTAAGAAAAATCCGCGTGTTAAATTTGCCAGTAGAAATGCAGATAGATTTATTCAATAAACTTATAAAACCAATATTATTATATGCTTGCGAAATCTGGGGGTTCGGAAACCTGGATATAATAGAAAGAGTACAATTGAAATTTTATAAATTTATACTCAATCTAAAAAAGTCAACACCATCCTATATGATCTATGGTGAACTGGGTGTATATCCACTTAAAATTGATATTCAGGCAAGAATAATTTCGTTTTGGACCAAACTCTTGGATTTCAGCAGCAGTAAATTATCAACGATGATTTATAGAACTATCCATACTTTATATGAGCAGGGTACATGCAAGTCAAACTGGCTGAATAACATTCAAACTCTGGTGTCCCATAACGGTTACGGAAATATCTGGATGACCCATAATATAGTCTCCAAAAAGTGGTTTCAGGCATCTTTTAAACAAAAACTTAAAGACCAATTTCTTCAAAATTGGAACTCGCTTATGAGCATGAAATCAAGCGGAATAAATTATAGAATATTTAAGACCAAATTCGAGTTGAACGAATATTTTCTCAATCTTTCCAATTCCCAGTGCCGTATTCTAACTGCTTTTAGAACAGGAAATCATAGATTGCCAGTTGAGATTGGCCGTTGGAATGCAACACCAATAAGCGAAAGAATTTGTCATTTATGCCAACAAGATGTAGGTGATGAATTTCACTATCTGCTGAAATGTGAATATTTCAAAGAAAACAGAAATCATTTAATTAAGCCATATTTCAGAAATCGCCCTAATATACATAAAATGCATCAACTCATGAACCACACAAACAAAAATATACTAAATAACTTGGCATCGTTTACCAAAATAATAATGAAAACACTAGTAAATGTATCTTGGCCATAACTCAGTAAATTGTAGACCCAGATCAGACTGTTTTTCTAACAGTCTGGTCGGGGCCTACATATGTCAGAAAACCGATAAGATGTTTCTGTCCCAATGTATACGGTCGTACAGCATGCCAAATAAGCTGTGACACGCGAAAATGGAGTCCTTATAGAATATGTGTAGACCAGCCTGCGCGGCCGAGTAGTCTTATCTGAACAATCGCTATACCGTCCAATATTCTTTAGGAGACGTGGACTCTGCAGGACAGCATTGATCCACAGACTGGTATAAGTCTTCATCTGCAGACACGTTAGAAAATTTTTCTACCTGACGCAACGCTAATATCTAGTACCCAAAGTCACACAACCTTGATTAAGCTATAGATCGACGTCGATTCGACGCTGATGTTGAATCGGCGTTGAGTCAGTGCTGTTCCAACGTTGTGTGACCGATGGGCATATTTGTAAGTTTGTAATATACATATTATGTAAATACTCGTTTTTCAAGTTTGTATGTGGGTAATTATTATTCGTTTTTCGCATATTTTGGCTTGACCCTCTCCCAATTACATGCACAAACGTGCACATACGCACATTGAAAGGCACATGTATGATGTAACAGAAAAACAGACAGGTAGATCCGAGTGAGCCATTTTCACTAGATCTACTCTGGGTGCGAAGATTCTGGGCATAACTGAAAGTCGGAAAGGGTTTTAGTTTAACACATTAAGCGCCAGAGAGCGGAATTTGCGGACAGCGTAGATCCTAATGAGGCGACTCATAATGAACCGCCTCATCGGGATTTGCACTGTATGCCAATATCTGGGATAAAGCATTTTTTTTTTTTTTTTTAGCAACGTAAAATTTGTCGTCTGCTTTTTGGTGCTTAAAGGTTTAAATCACTAGTATACTGTATCAAATATGGATTATGTTACTTTTTGTGTTTTATATATTTGCGCTCCCTCTCTCTCTTTATCTCTCTCCCTCTCTCTCTCTCTCTCTCTGAACTGAATGCTTTGAACGCATTTAAAGGCTTTCCCACTGGGCACGCGACGCCGATTCGACGTTGAATCGGCGTTGATTCGTTGTCGGTCGGCGTTGTGTGCCTGCTGGGTTGCTTCTATTAAAAAAAAAAAAAAAAAAAAAAAAATCATCAGATCCAGACTTGGTGTGGCCTTTAGATTGCGTTCAATACACTTTTCTATACATACCTGAGTCTATAAAATCCAATTGTTATAGGCAGTATTTTTCAGAATGTATCTATATTATATCTATTTTCACAGCACATCGTATTCCGCAAAAAATAATATTAAGTTAACCTATTTTTATTCATAAGCCATCAGCTGTTCAGCCACATTACAGCTACGTGACATAATTTCTAGCAAGTTTTCAATGGCGTGATCACTGAGGCATTTAAAGAATTTACACAAAATCGTGCATGCATGCTTTTTTATCCGTGAATGGCTGTAGGCTTATGAATGAACCGGTTGCTTCTGTTTACGTTTGTTTTGTGTATGACAAAAAAAAAAAAAAAAAAAAAAACTCAGTGATAATAAGGTTACCCTCACTAAAGAACATTATTATTTTTTTTTCTTCTCATCTTTGCTATTGTTTATCTGTTGATATATTTTTGTGTTTTCATTTTGTTTCAGTCATAATACACTGGGCACACAGCGTTGAGTAGACAGTGACTCAGCGTTGAATCGACGCCATGACGTCGAATCAACGTTGAATCAACGTTGTTTTAACGTTGTGTGCCTGCTGGAAACCGCCATAATGTGTAGTATTACTGTTCAATATTGCTCCCCATGTTATTACTTTATATGTAAGCTGGGTGTAATAAAGATTGTATTGTATTGTAAAAAAAACAATACAGTTGATAAAAATTCAAATTATCAATTACCTTTGATTAAATCTTGTCTTCTGATATGCAAATCCAAGCTAATTAGCTTCCTAATTGGCAATTACAAAACAAGTGACCATCTTGTTCTATTCAGATTCAGATAAGCAACCTTCGGTAGTTGGTAGTACCTACTTTCAGTACAACTACCGGGACAATATCTATCGATTTGCGTGTTAATAAGGACCTTTAGAAATTCAAATCATTTTATTAAAAAGACTGGATTAAAATTATCAGCCAGGCTAATGAGCTGATAAAATGTTCCGGGTTTTGCACAAAACATTAACTTGGTCTTCTGAACTGACCAGAACACAACAGGTTTAATAAATGCTATTCGTTACAACCTATTCACCCTGTCACAAATACTCTTCAACATTTCCGGTTGGTCTCCGAGACTTCCGCTTTCGTTTGGAAGGAAATAAGAAGTGAATAACAAGAGAAATTTCTGATATTTTATTGCAGAAAGTGACAAGAAATTTTCAGCAGGTAATCGGTTAATCTCATCGATCGATAATTGTTTTCGTTTTGCTTATCAACCAATTAACTGATATTTCGATTAATCGTGCCAGCCTTAGTGACATTCCAAACCGAGTTGGCCCATTCATTTCATTCACAACAGCAAGTTGGTCTTTATGAAAACCTGTTTGGATTCAATGCAGTCAGTGTCAAACCTTGAACTAAACCTGTGGCATAGGAAGAAACACAAGGTTCATACATCAGCATCATGAAATGTTTATCGAGGTGATTGGGGGTGTGGGTGGGGAGGTGTTGCAGATCAGAAGCTCATCAGTCAATGTTTGCACATGTTATGACCCCTCTTCACGAGACACAGTTCAGATTGAAATATGATGCTGCTTTTGCAGGGAGAAAGGTTGTCCTACATTCCTACAACACTGCCTACAGTATACCAGTCACAGTAAGAAATTACAAGATCATGAGAGCAGTGGGAGAGGTAATATTCAAGTCACTATAGTCACATCAGGGTCCGGGGTTATATCTTTTTTGGGTACAATCTCAAACACAAAATAAAACACACTGATTAGCTGCTTCCGAGCATGTGCTCGGAAGCAGCCAATCATTGTGCTTTATTTTGAGTTTGAGAATGTACTCGAGTTTTATAACCTTGGGGCCAGACCAACATATGTTATATCTGTGCAGCTGATCAGATACCTTTGCTGTTCACATACACTTGAATGGACTTCGAGAAATGGTACCAGTGTACGTGCACCAGAGCTCCAGATAAAGTGGGGTTATTGGGGATAATTCTGAGATAATTTTTCTGATTTCTCAAGGAAAACATACAATAAGACACTCATGAGAACCATCTGGGTGAAAGAGGGGGTCACAGCATATGTTTTTATGCAGAAATGTGGAAAGTTATCCCTAGATGATCCCTGTTACTCAATCTTATCTGGAGCACTGACTGGCACAAAGGCTGCATGCATGAGTTCATATGAGCCACAACATGACAAAACCAACGAAGTGGCATGATCCAGATCAGCCTGAACATCTGCCCAGTCAGATCACAGTCTTCCCTGTCCGCATGGAGCTAGCTTAGACCCTTAGCTACCTTTTAAATGCACAGCAAAGAGTTTGATCAGACTAGGGGGTTGCCCAGGCTGATCTGAGTCTTCGCTAGGAGCACATGCCACTTTGTTGGTTTTGTCGTGTTGCAGCTGATATACTGTTTGGGTCTTTACTGTGTTCATGTATACATATTACTCAACCTTTTTGCATGACATTCTCACCATAGGTGATGCCGGGCCATATAGGGCAGTCGATAGAGCGCCTGACTTGAAAGCCAGAGGTCCTGGGTTTGATACCCGGTCTGGCCACTTACTTTCATTTCCCCTTCAGCTGATTCAAGAAGGGCAGTTGCCAGTTACTGGTGAAAGTATGTGCACTTAGTACTGGTTAACAGCTTAGGAGGTCTAAGCCTGCCCAGGAATAGCATGGTTAGGTTGACTGTCTCAACATGACCATAGCTGTTTACCATGGAAGCTAATAACACAACAGCAATTAGCCATTGGTAATATGGTCACATTCTTAGAAATTTTTAGCTCGCCTGTACGAAAGTACAGTCTCATAGCTATTGTTGTCACTTCAGCGTTGGCGTCACACTTTAAAGTTTTAGGTTAAAGTTTTTTTATGTGATGGGCAAGGCCTGCAGGCGAGCTATCCTGTACGGGAACAGGTCTTGTTACATTAGCATTAAAGTTCTATATTTTGCACTCTTTTATCTTTAATGGCATATTTTGATGTATGATTTGAGTTACTTTTATGTTGACCTGTGGATGCTGTGCTGGCCATAGGTCAAGGTCACAATCTAAGAAATTTTTAGCAGTTTTGCAATAAGTTTATTTTATCATTATCATTTTTATTAGCTCACCTGAGCCATAGGCTCAGGGTGAGCTATGGTGGTCAGTCAGTGTCCGTTGTCCACAATTTGCTTTAAATGACATCTTCTCTGTAACCACTAAGCCTAGGGCTTTGATATTTGGTATGAAGCATTATCTAATGGACCTCTACCAAGTTTGTTCAAATGGTGGCCCCAGGTACCGAGGGTCCAAAATGGCGCTGGGGCAGGGGGTCTTGGGTTCGAAACTCAAATATACTACAAAATCTTCTTCTCCAGAACTGCTTGGCTTAGATGCTTAAAACTTGGTATGTACCATTGCCTAGTGGTCCTCTACCAAGTTTGTTCAAATGGTAGCCCTAGGGTCCAAAATGGCCCTGGGGCAGGGAGTCTTAGGTTTGAACCATAGAAATACATAGAAAATATTCAAAAATCTTCTTCAAAACAGCAAGGCTCAGATTCTTGAAATTTGCAATGTAGCATTGCCTATATAGTGGTCTTATACCAAGTTTATTCAAATGATGGCCCTGGGGTCCAAAATGGCCCTGCCCCAAGGGGTCTTGGGTTTGAACCATAGAAATACATAGAAAGTATTCAAAAATCTTCTTCAGAACTAGGGCTAGGTACCGCAGAAAAAAAACTGTATCGCGGTATACCACGGTTTTTCATCAAATACCACGGTACATACCACTGTATACCGTGACTGCCATTCTGTTGTTGTTCTACTTTCGGTTTCGCTTCACAACCGTCATGTGGATTGTTAAATTTGAAGTGCCACCACCTGCACGCTTTACAACACAGCAGGGATACAGACTAACTCATTTTTCATAGGAGCAAGCTGGGCCCCTAAAAACTGAAACTTAGTCGCCCAGCCAGAAATTTAGGGGCCCACATTTAAAACATGGGAATCTTTTATTCAGAATCTGCGCGAGAATTGCGCCGTTTCCGTAGGCTTTGTAGTAAACCCTCCTTTCTTCATGGTTTTGTTTCCTTTTAGCAACCGGGTGTGAAACACCAGCGATGTATCGCCATATTACGCGCGAAAAATCTATAAATGGTTAAGATTTTTAGCTGACAAATCCGTCTGTCTATCTATCTTCCTTTACGAGGAGGCTGCCATGTTGTTTCTCGATAGTGAGTAAAATCCAACACACAAGTGTGACGGAACACCGAATATTCATAGCCGATATCGGCTCGGAAGTTAGCAATACCCTTAAAGGTGGCGGATTTTACTCCAAGCCGAAAACACGCCAGACACTCGCCGACAGCTTACGATCGCAAACTGGGCGACTATCATTTCAATTTTAGGCGCCCACCCGATTTTTTACTCGCAGTGGGCGAGTGGGCGACCGCTAGTCTGTATCCCTGCACAGTCACAAGCTCTACAGATGGCTACATTCTGCTCGATACGACTGTCGGATATCTTTTTCAACCCGAAGTAATGCCAAATGCGTGCTTTCCTCGCGGATGTTTCCTCAACACTGTTGCTATCCGCCATCTTGAGATGCTTCAGTGCGCAGACGCAAAACGCACGTGGTGGAAAATTTTTAAATATTTTTACATAAATATTAATACAAACACCAGAATTTAACCTTTTACTGATAATTTCTGTTGTTTTTATGTTCTGAAAATAAAATAAATTCTTTTCTGCCTGAATTAAGGATACGGATGAACTCGGCAATTTCCGTGTAAATCTTGGTCACGAAGTCTAACGAAGTACCAGTACTGCCCAAACGTACCGCGGTTCGTACCTCCGGGACTAAATACTGGGGTTCACCGGTATACAGGTTTTACCTCGCACCCCTATTCAGAACCGCCAGGCTCAGATGCTTGAAATTTGGTATATACCATTGCCTAATAGTCCTTAACCAAGTTTGTTCAAATGGTGGCCCCAGGCTCCAAAATGGCCCCTTGGCAGGGAGTCCCAGGTTTGAACCATAAAATACATAGAAATTATTCAAAAATCTTCTTCTTCAGAAGTGCTAGGCTCAGATGCTTGAAATTTGGTATGTAGCATTGCCTAGTAGTCCTTTACTAAGTTGGTTCAAATGGTGGCCCCGGGGTCCAAAATAGCCCCACCCCAGGGGATCCTTGGTTTGAACCTTAGAAATACATGGAAAAATATTCAAAAATCTTCTATTTCAGAACTGCAAGGGTCAGATGCTTGGAATTTGGTATGTAGCATTGCCTGGTGGTCCTCTACCAAGTTCAAATGGTGGCCTCAGGGTCGAAAATGACCCCTAGGCTGGGAGTTCCAGGTTTGATCCATAGAAATGCAAAGAAAAATATTCAAAAATCTTCTTCTTCTTCAGGACCACAAGGCTTAGATGCTTGAAAATTGGTATGATGCATTGCCTAGTAGTCTTTTACCATGTTTGTTCAAATGGTGGCCCCAGGGTCCAAAATGGTCCCAAGCAGGGAGTCCTTGGTTTGAACCATAGAAATACATAGAAAAATATTTAGAAATCTTCTCCTTCAGAACCACTTGGCTCAGATGCTTGAAATTTGGTATGATGCATTGCCTAGTGGGCTTTTACCAAGTTTGTTCAAATGATGACCCTAGGGTCTAAAATGGCCCAGCTGCAGGGGTTCCTGGGTTTGAACCATAGAAATACACAGAAACACAGAAAAATATTCAAAAATCTTCTACTTTAGAACCACTTGGCTCAGATGCATGAAATTTGGTATGTAGCATTGCCTTGTAGTCCTTTATCAAGTGTGTTCAAATAATGGCCCCAGGGTCCATAATGGCCCAGCGGCAGGGAGTCATGAGTTTGAACCATAGAAATACATAGAAAAATATTCAAAAATCTTTTTCTTTAGAACCACTTGGCTAAGACGCTTGAAATTTGGTATGATACATACCATCACATTGCCTGGTGGACTCTACAATGTTTGTGTAAATGGTGGCCCTGGGATCCAAAATTGCCTTTGGGCAGGGAGTCTAGGGTTCAAAATTAGAATATTTTTAAAAATCTTCTTCTCCTGAACTCCTTAGTGCAGATGCTTGAAATTTGGTATGATGCATTGCCTAGTGGTCATTTACCAAGTTTGTTCAACTGATGGTGCCAGGGTCAAAAATGGCCACGCCCTGGAGGTCCTGGGTCTGAACCATAGAAATATATAGAAAATATTTAAAAATTTTCTTCTTCAGAAGCACTTGGTTCAGATGTTTAAAATTTAGTATGTAGCTTTGCCTAGCGGTCCTTTACCAAGATTATTCTATTGATGGCCCCAGGGTCCAAAGTGGCCCCACCCCCAGGGGTTCCTGAGTTTGAGACATAGCTTACATAGAAAATATTCAAAAATCTTCTTCAGAACCATTTGGAAATGGTTGTAAACTATCAGGTTTGTTCAAATGATGACCCTAGTTTGACCTTTATCCTTTTTGCTCAGGTGAGTGATTCAGGGCCTCTTGGCCCTCTTGTTTTTGAGGAGAAATTCATTTGTCTTATTTTGCTCCCAAGAGGGTGAGCATCACTTTGTCCGTCCATCTGTCCGCCACACTTTGTCTGGATCATATCACTAAAAGCATTAGACAGAAGTCAATGAAGTTTCACACACTGAAAGAAGTGCAGAGTGCAAGAACTGTAACTTTGTCACAAGTAATTACAGAGTAAGCTCCCTTTCTAGTTTTTTTTTACAGTATTTTGCTTGTCTGGAGCATATCTCTGAAAGTATGAAAGGGAATTCATTGAAACTTCAGACATTGATAGTGGGCAATGAGGGGAATTGCAGTGTATAAGAACCATAACTCTATTGCAAGTAATTATGAAGTTATCTCCCTTCCTAAATTTTTTCATCAATTTGCTTGTCGGGAGCATATCTCTGAAAGTATGAGACAGAACTCAGTGAATCTTCACACACAAAGAGGGCATTGAGGGAAAAGGGAGAGTGCAAGAACCGCAACTCTGTCACAAGTTGCTACGAAGTTAGCACCCTTCTTACCCTTAGTTTTTCTACATTATTTTGCTTATCCGGAGCAGTTAGAAGAAGTTCAGAGTGTAAGAACCATTATGTTATCACAATTAGCAGTGCTGGAAACTCACATGTTTAATATGGTGGCCCAAAAGCTTAGCAGACCTAACTTTAAGTGGCCCAAATTATCCACTAGCTAAAGTTTCCATTCATTTAGTATTGCAAGAAAGATAAATTTGGGCCACTAAAAGCCATATTTTGGAGATTTCTGATGGCCCGAAACAAAAGTTAGGAGCATTTGGCCACCGGGCCACCAGCACTGAATTAGTATCAGAATTATTTTCTTCTTCATCTTTCCCTTTTTCAGAGTATATCTCGAAAGTTGTTCAAGCAGAGGCTTATGAATTACTCACGGGGCTATGAGCCTGAGATGAGAGTCAGTGCCATATTCAGCTATGATCATTGGCTGCCTGATCCCAGCAGTGATTGACATTAATGTGTTTGTTTGCAGGTCGTTGCAATTCCAACCATCACTTAGAACATCAGATTTAGATATGACTCTACTAAATATTAGTACCAGGTCATATTTTAGAGATATTGTAATGAATTGTATTATCTGTTTGGCATAACTTTTTGTAGAACGACAGTGGATTTCTAATAAATATGACTACAAAATGATAAAATATGAATAAGAAATCTGCATGAGCCTGATCTGTGTATTGACAGTCTCCTGTAACATGTCTGTCCAAATTTTTATGATAGTTACATAGTGCTAAAGGTTGACTGGCAGCTAGCATGTGTATTTATTATAAGTATAAACATTTTAATGATGTGCGGCTGAGACAAAGTCATTATAATAACATCTTCTCTACAGAGGGTGAGATAAGATTACTGATAAGTAGGGGTGACTATTGCAGGCCAAAATGACTATTGCAATACTATTACTATTGCAGAAATCCCTATTGCAATACTATTACTATTGCAGGTTACTATTGCAATGCATTGCAATAACTATTGGAGACAGCTTTCTTATCCATAAATTCTGCTTTTATGTATAAAATCTTGGTTGTTCACATAAGTTAGTGGCTAAAAAGCATTATTTAATGACTGTCATTTCACAATGTGCTCAACATGACAACAAAATACAAGAAAATGTTATATTTTCCATTTTTTGGAATCCAATACAAGCTAAAACACATCCATTCCTGTTATTCTTTTAGTTAAAAATACTTCCTTCAAGGAAAAAATGCATGTCTAGAAACTATTGAAACTATTGCGATATTGGAAACACTATTGCCGATAGTATTGATATTGCAGCTTTCCCTATGGATAGTGACTATTGCCAGTGTCACTATTGCGATATATCGATAGTCTGATGTATTGTTACACCCCTACTGATAAGCTCTCAAGTCAAAAGCCAATGTCTGTAGAGTATTTCAGATTCGACCCACACACTTGATGTTATGTGGTTTATACTAGGAAGCTGTTAGCCCCATGAGTAGTTATAAGCCTCTGGTTCAAGGTAATGAAATGAAATTTAGAATATTGATAGCTGTCAATGACAGATAATGCAGTGCTCAAAAACCATTAACCAAACGGAAGAAGTTTTGAGGTTTATAATGATCAGCCTTTATGTAGATTTCATGATTACATCTCACAAACATTGTGATGACTAATCATTATTATTCTCAGTGACCGTTTACCATACAAAGTTGAAAAAGGTGTGTTACTGAGTAGATTAGACTCTTATTCCTTTACCTCCTTTTTTTTTAGCTCACCTGAACGAAAGTTCAGGAAGAGCTATTGTTGTCACCCTGGCGTCGGCGTCCGAACTGGCTGTTTTGGTTCAAATTTTTTAAAGACCTATATTTTAACCCATGGATGGGCAAGGCACTGCAAATGAGCTATCCTGTATGCGGACAGGTCTTGTTTTTTAATGCCCCTGCCACGAAGTGGGGAGGGGCATATAGTTTTACCCTTGTCCGTCCGTGCATATGTCCGTCCATCCCGTCTGTCCGTCACACTTTGTAGCACTGTTCTTGTCTCCGCAACTCAACCTAATATATTTGATGCAGGGAGTTGAAACTTGCAACACAGTTCAGACATGCATTGAACATGTGCACAAAGGAAACAGAACTTTGATTCAGGACTTTACTGCAGAATTATGTCCCCTTGAATAACACATATTTTGACCATATTTCACACTTGTAGTACTGTTTATGTCTCTGCAACTCCTCCTACAGTATTTGATGCAGGGAGTTGAAACTTGCAGCACAGTTCAGACATGCATTGAACATGTGCATAAAGGAAATAGAACTTTGATTCAGGTCTTAATTGCAGAATTATGTCCCCTTGAATAACATACATATTTTTTTACCATATTTTACACTTGTAGTACTGTTCTTGTCTCCGCAACTCCTCCTACAGTATTAGATGCAGAGAGTTGAAACTTTAATATATTTGATGCAGGGAGTTGAAACTTGCAACACAGTTCAGACATGCATTGAACATGTGCACAAAGGAAACAGAACTTTGATTCAGGACTTTGTTGCAGAATTATGTCCCCTTGAATAACACATATTTTGACCATATTTCACACTTGTAGTACTGTTTATGTCTCTGCAACTCATTCTACAGTATTTGATGCAGGGAGTTGAAACTTGCAGCACAGTTCAGACATGCATTGAACATGTGCATAAAGGAAACAGAACTTTGATTCAGGTCTTAATTGCAGAATTATATCCCCTTGAATAACATACATATTTTTTGACCATATTTTACACTTGTAGTACTGTTCTTGTCTCCGCAACTCCTCCTACAGTATTAGATGCAGGGAGTTGAAACTTGCAGCACAGTTCAGACATGCATTGAACATGTGCATAAAGAAAACAGAACTTTGATTCAGATCTTTTTTGCAGAGTTATGTCCCCTTGAATGACATACATATTTTGACCATATTTCAGTGGCTTATATACAAGCTCACCACTAGCGGCCTCATTTATGAACTGATTTTGATATAAGGTCACAGCTATATTGAGTATGACAATACCTCGATTAAGTTTCCGTTTCAGGTTGGAAGAATCAAGGTCAAGGTCACAGTTGCTATTTTCCAAAAACTTGGGCATCGCTCTGGCACTTTTATTTATGGATTGATTTTGATATAACTTCTCACAAATGTTAAGTATGACAAATTCTTGAATATATTACCATTTCAGCACTGCAGGTTCAAGGTCAAGGTCACAGTCGCTATTTTTAGAAAAATCTTTATCATCCCTCTAGCCCCTTTATTCATTGACAGATTTTGATGTAACATCACCCAAATGTTAAGTGTGACAATATCTTGAAAAATAAAGCGATCCAGAATTTTAGGGTCAAGGTCAAGTCACGGTTACTAACTTTAGAAAATACGTTGTCATCCCTCTGGAATGATTTTGACATAACTTTACACAAATATTTAGGATGGCAATATCTGGGACAAATGTACGTTTCAGCATTGTTGGTCCAAGGTCAAGGTCACAGATGCTATTATAGGTACATGTAAAACTTTGTCAAGGTTCTAGTATCTTTATTTGTTAACTGATTTTGATATAACTTCACACAAATATTAAGTATTACAATATCTTAGACAAGTTCACCATTCAGGGTTGTAGAGCCAAGGTCAAGGTCACAGATGCATTTTTTTAGAAAAAAAAATTGTCATCCCTCAAGCACCTTTATTATTCACAGATATTGATATAATTTCACACAAATACCTCTTAATACATTACTCACCTAGTGAGGCATATGGCGGGGGCATTCATCACCTTTAGTGATTGTCTAGTTTCATTTTTAATTGCATTAAGTTTACATGGAAAGTTGCTCCTACACCACTGAGGATACCCATTTCACCATGGCACACCTTTGGGGAGCATCCATCGTTTCCACCGATACTCATGTTCAACTCTGTAGACCCTAATTAGAAGCCACATTTCGCGGCATCTAATCTGGATCTGCATTCTTTGCCTGTCCCTTTTACGGGACACTAGGTATTAATGGGTTAATAATGGGTCTTAAATTATATCATATAGGCAGATCCATCTCAGAAAGTTCGTGCTATCGTTGGATTTGGTGATAATTCCATATCTGCAGCCTTACAGCCCATCCTCACAGCTGATGAACTGCCGCAAATAGGTACAAGAGAGGACTTGTATGATTTTGGAGACAAGGTAAATTTTCAAAGATACATTGTCTGACCTGTACTTTACTATATTATATTGGTTTTAAATACACACACTGCTATGCCCAATTAGAACCCATATTAAAAAATTTCCAAAAAAACGAAAATTGTAAATTTAAAAAGACTGTTCCTGTCTAAGAAATATTCTTTGACTGGAATGTTGATAATGCTCTCAACTTGAAGAAGCTGAGGAGACCTGCTTATTGGTTTGGTCTCGTCCATCTGTCTGCTACACGTATGGGCAGCTGTGATGCTGAGGAATTGTTTATGCTAGGATCATGAAATTTTACATATGCAATGTAAATGAAAAAAGAAGCAGACATGCTTTCCTCTGCCAGACTTGTCTTTGAGGAGTTATGCCCCTTTTTCAGCTGTCAGTTCACATATTAACAGCCATGTGAACAAATGTCAGAAAATCAGCATGAGCTAGGATCTGTTTTATTTAGCATATTAATCCTATTAAACACCCCAGTAGCATTACAAAAGGGGCATTTCCAGAGCCTAAGGAGTGGACCTCATTTGGAAGAGCTACGACTCCCAGAGCTCTAGATGAGAGGGGTATTTGATGATAATTGAGAGATAATTTTCTTTATTTCTCATTGAAACCATATATTGTGACCCCTCATCTGAACCGTCTCGTCGAGACGGTTCAGATGAGGGGTCACAACATGTTTTTATCCAGAATTAACAAAAATTATCCCTAATTATCACCAAATACTCCCTCTTATCCAGGGCTCTGGACTCCAGAGAAGCAAACTGGAATTCATGTTCCTCTTTGTAAAACTGATGAAAAACACAAAGGTTGGCAAGTCAGTAAAACTTAATTTTTGGAAAAGAGGCAGGGGTGTTTATTAGGGCAGGTGCATTTATTAGGATTAATACAGTATTTAGCATACCTCAGCCAAGGTGTAGATGACATAATTTTTTAGCATGTTTCATATATTATCTCCTTTTCAACTGATGCATTTTATTTGGGAACAACCTTTTGAGTCACATGAGCAAAAATCTCCATGACAGTTTCTTGTATGCGGGATATCTCATGAATCAACGGATGGAATTTCACCAAACTTGCATGGATACATTACTGGGTCAAGTTTAAGAGCTGAATGGCTTTTGGTGACCTTGACCTCATTTTCAAGGTCACTGAAGGACTTAGATGATAATTTCTTGTACCCATGATATGTCCTGAACCAATGGATGCACTGTAACCTAACTTGCATTGATACATCATTAGGATATGTTGAAGAGCTGATTAGAATTTGGTGACCTTGACCTTATTTTTAAGGTCACTGGAGAACTTAGATGACAAAAGCTTGTACCCAGGATATCTCCTGAACCAATGGATGGAATGTAACCAAACTTGCATGGATACATCCAGACAAGTTTTAAGAGGTGATTAGGTTTTTGTGACTGACCTCATTTTCAAGGTCTCTGGAGGACTTTGATGATAATTTCTTGTACCCACAATATCTCATGAACAAGTAGATTGAATTTCACCAAACTTGCATTGATACCTCACTGGGACTACACTAACTTAAGAGCTGATGAGATATTGGTGACCTTGACCTTATTTTCAAGGTCACAGGAGGACTTACATATGTGAAAATTTCACTAAAATTGATATATCTCATTAGCCATCGGCTTGATTTCCACTTTACTTTCATAGATATATATCTTTGGGACAATCTCAAGAATGTACTGTTTTGATGACCTTGACTCAATTTTCAAGGTCAAAAGCTAACATACAAATGCTTATTTTTTTCTCTCTTAAAAATGGGTTATGGTTTGAACCAATGAATATATTGTTGTGACAGGTTTAAGACAAGTTTAGTAGTTAGTGACCTTGACCCATTTATTTAAGGACACAGTCTTCTATGTAGGATATCTTTAGAACCAGTGGATGGATTTCCTCAAAACTTGCATCGATATTTTATTGATACAGGCTTTTTATTCATTAGAGGGGATGGGAAATGGGCTGGTGGGGGGACATCAGTTTTTCTCTGAAAAATAATTCTAGTTTCTCATCAGAGCCAACCCTCTCTAATAGTATAATCCCATTTTCTTTATCATTTTAATGACACATGTAGAACAAATCAACAATCATTTATGAGCTTCACAGAAGGGATAACTATCTTGCTGTACAGGTTTAGCCGATAAATGAAGTTTTTGTTAGAAGATTTTCCAATGCTGTGGCTAATTTAGACTGCAGATCAAAGGCCTAGTGACCTTTGCCAACAGGGCATGCTACTGGCATACCCTATATAATACATCTTTGTCACAGAATGCAACTACACAAGGAACATTATTATTGCAGAAAATGCTAATCATTTCACTCAATGAATGGAAGGTTTCTTCAAGTGTTTTGTGAATATTCTTTGTAATTACCCATCATAGGAGATTGGATGATTGAAACAATTTGCGTACTTCTTTTGGACATTTTGCTTTGAAAGAACTGCTATTGTTGTTTCAGTTCTCATAACAAAATTCCTCAGGCGGCCCATCGGAGCGTAATCATAGTTGCACACACCCTGCACCATGTGTCTGTCCATGAAAGAAATGCCAATTAACAATGCCCATTTCATAACAGTGAGTTGAGATAACCCCAAGAAAATGATGGCGTATGATTGGAGCATGCACTTTAGCGTTCTATGAAATATGGGGGTGGGGGAGGCGTCTAAAAGACGGCTTTTAGAAAAAGTAACGCCTGAGTTAATGGAGTTGTTTCGTTTTCTGAAGTTGGTACAAAGCTATTAATACTGATTTTTGTCTCGCCTGCGAAGCAGAAGCAAGACATAGGTATTGCTTTTCCGGTGTCGTCGGTAGGGGTGCGCAATATTACCGGTATACCGATAAATCGCGATTCAAAATTCCGATACGAATCACGATACGTTTTGGCCATACCGGTACGCTCGGTAAATTTCGGATGTTTCTGGACATTCTCGTGAAAACGTTTTATATGCTTGTAATTAACGGTTTCCTTTTCATTTTGTTAGTATTTTGCCCCAAATATTCTTTTTTTTTATAAAACGGATCTAGGTAGGAAAGTCAAAGCCGATGATCTTTAAAAACAGGTTTTGATTGTTTACTTTTGCCAGAGGCTCGCTTTCTCTTTTGTCTGTTATCTCCGTAATCATCACCCACAAAAAAGATGGAAACAAAAATTACCGTGATTGTAGATAATAGTGTCCAGTTTAATCCTTTTGTCAGTATCCAATTGATCCTATCACTCCAAAGGTATGATCATTTTGACACATATTCCCATTCATAACTTACGTAAATATTCAGACATCTTTTGGAACATTTTTTTTTGTGTGTGTATATCACATTTTCACTTACGGGAAGTTTCATTATTTTGTTGACAACACTGCAGATTCTGATCACACTGCTCCAATGTGCTGCCTGATCTGGGTCTACAATATTTGCTCAGCAATTATTGTCCGATTATTTAGTGTATTTTCTTTTCATGTCACCGATAAACTAATTCACCTAGACTTCAGACACGTGTCAATTCTTTTGATCTTTGATGACAACTGGTGTTGAAAATCTGCATGCTTTTTATTATGCCCCCGAAGGAACTTCGGGTGGCATATTAAAATCGCACCGTCCGTCCGACTGTCCGTCCGTCCGACCGTCCGTCAGTCCGTCCGTCCGTTACAAATCGTGTCTCAGCGATAACTTTAAAAGTACTGAAGCAAATTTGATGAAACTTCACAGAAAGATAAAGCATAATAAGAAGGTGTGTCGCGCGCAAGACTCAGGTCCCTACGCCCAAGGTCAAGGCCACAATTGGGTCAAAGGTCAAATTGTGTCTCAAAATCGTGTCTCAGCGATAATTTTAAAACTACTGAAGCAAATTGGATGAAACTTCACAGAAAGTTAAATCATAATGAGAAGGTGTGTCGCGCACAAGACTTAGGTCCCCACGCCCAAGGTCAAGGCCACAGTTGGGTCAAAAGTCAAATTGTGTCTCAAAATTGGGTCTCATTGATTACTTATAAACTACTGAAGCAAATTTAATGAAACTTCATAGAAAGATGAAACATAATGAGAAGGTATGTTGCACATAAGATTTGGGTTGCCAAGTTCAAGGTCAAGGTCACAATTAGGGGTCAAAGGTCAAATCTCGCCTCTGTGATAACTTAAAAGCTGCTGAAGTGAATGTCATCAAACTTCACAGAAAGGTAAATTATTATGAGAAGGTATGTTACACACAATATTTATGATCCCAGATCCAAGGTCAAGGTCACAATCTGGGGTCAGAGGTCAAATTATGTCTCGGCAATTATTCAGACAAGTACCATAGCAAACTTTAAAGAAAGATAAAGCCTAATGAGAAGATATAGGTTCCCATACCCAAGGTCAAGGACGCAACACAGTTTGGTTAGTGGTTGAATTAAGTCCCCCCGAATCCTCTTAAACTTCCAAAGTGCATTTAAACATTACAGAAAAGTAAAACGAAATGAGAATGTATATCATGTGCAAGACCCAGGTTCTGTGCCCAAGGTCAAGGTCACAGCTAGGGTTAAAGGTCAGTTGAAGGGGCCTTCGGGGGCATTTGTTACACACTGTAACATTTCTTGTTTCATTCTCGCCTTGGGGCAAAACTGGGTCAGGGCAGAATAACAAATAAAGAAGTCATGCACCGGATGCATGGTCACTAGGGTCACGTCAGTAAGTAAGTAAAATGAATTCGCAGACTTGTAACAGTTGCATTTTAATAAAGTACATGAGCTGGTTATAATTTGTTTTGGTGTTAAAATAAACAGGTAAAGAATGGGATCATGTTCATTTCTTATTACAATCATTTAATAAAAGACAGAAGCAAACAACACAGTAACAGCATGTAACATGGAAGTACGTACTTAAAAAAAGTTGTGATATATCGCAGGGATCATTTTCTGGCGCGATTTCGCGATATTCTCGCATTTTTTTACACGAAATCGCATAAAAGTTCGCTGAATGAGAAAAAAAATCGCACCGAGAAATTCTTTCAATTCGCACCGTGCTTTTCGGTTTTCGCACATGCGGACCATTTCGGTACATTCGGATTGTTTTGTAGGCTTTGGTTTCCGGAAATGTTTGGCGCCAAACGACTTGCATAACATATGCGGGTAACCAGCATCGTCTATGTCACTGCAAAGCTTCTTGCGAAAATCTGCTATCAGTGTTTCATATTTGCAAGCGCTTTTGAAGTTCATTGCAAAATGGAGTCTTCAAAGGCGGAAACGAAGAAAAGAAAACTGATATCGGCCCAAACGAGCCGAGAGGGCATTTTGAGATAGTTTTGCTCCACTGTAGAGACCTCAGCGACCCCATTATCTGCCTTCTAAGACTCGGCGACCGAGAAAGTGGATAAACAAGCCGAAAACCCGGAAGGAGGGGGGGGGGGGGAGGGGGGGTCGACGAAAATAACAACAGTAAGGCCCCTGTCAAATCACACTTCTGATTATCAGCCAGTCAGGTTTCTTGATGTAATTTATTCTTACAATTTCAGAAACTGAATGACAAAAAGGGAAGATCCAGATCAGATAGCTTCTTCAGAAGCCATCTGATCTCAATCTGCACTGTTTGCAAAGATGGGGCATATCCAGGTTCAGCATGACAAGAGTTAATTACTGTAATGTTCCTAAATTTTTTGACAGCCAAAAAAGTACTGTAAACCTAAAGTTCAAACAAAAGACTTGAGGTTCTACCTACCATACAGTAATGACTATGAAAGATGCAGGTGGAATGGCAAACAGTGAAGACCCCATTGAATCTAGGAGCAGTCTGGTCTGGGTCTGCTTTGTTTGCCCAGACATATCTGTCAAAAAACTTGGGATCATTACGGTATGAGATAAACTGTTTAAAAGTTGATATTTGATCATTTTAATGAAATTATTTTCCTTAATAAATTGTAGGAAATAAAGAAAAACAAAACCTAATTTCTTTATATTAACCATTATGATTTATATTATGATATATATCATGCAATGAAAAGAATCAACAGGAACTGAAATTTTCTCACTAACTTTGACCCAGCGAGAGAAAAAATCTCATCAGATTTGAAAATTTCTCATTAATTTTGACCTAATGGGATTTTTTATCTCACAAAAATCTTGGGCCAGAATAATCCCTGTATATCGTGATACATATCCCGATACGGACCAGTGTATCGTGGTATATCGCGATACGGTTTTCAGTGGCGATACCCACCCCTAGTCGTCGGCGGCGTAAGCTTTCATCTGGTATTTTCGTTTAGGTCAGTTTCACAAAGCGCTGACAGGCGAGACACCGCCTTCCGCGGAATTCTTGTTATAAATGTGGCAGCCCTTTTCAACGGCCACAGCGGACATCAACATTTGCTTAGGACAGCATAAAAGGTTGTCTCCAAGCGCCATAAATTCGGCTTTTACATTCTGTCTCTTTAATCATGTGGCTCCATCGATGTAGAACATACATGTATTATTAATGACCGTAATATTAAGAACCGAAACGTTAATTAAACCGACTATATATCACAATACAAAATTTTTGGCAATACCCATCCTTAAACAATCCCTAATACCTGTTGTCGGTACATGGAGGTAATATGTGGATGCTATTTGCCATAAAAATATTAGACTGGTTTACATGTCTGTTATGTCCTATTGGGTGACAGTTTTGGTGCATATTTACTGAAAAAGTCTGGAATTGAATGTAAACAAACAGGTAATCCGATACGCTTCAAAATGGGGTATAATTGGGTGAGTGCAAACACAGTTTGCATACAGGTATGCAAGTGTTTGAAATACATTGAGTATCTGGCAATTTTGAATGTGTAAAATACGCAGATAGGCAGCTTACCTGTTCCTCTGTTGCAGTGGTAGAATACAGTGTTTTGTAGTCTTTGCCACTATTTCTTATTGTGAAACTTAATCATCTCCTTTATGAGAGCTGATTTGTTTTTGCAGGCAGTTTATCCATACTTCAACAGAATCTGCTGGGATATGGGATCTATGTCTCATAGCTTGATGATGACTTCTAAGTCCAGAACCTGGATAAAAGGGGTGAGCTTTGTTGAGTTTTAAAGGCTTGTTAGTTGAGAGATTTGCATCATATACTATTACTAATATTCAGTCGCATTTCTGAATAATGGTTTTGTCTCAATTCAAGCCAGCTGTGTAAACTTTAAATGTAGAGGCACAAGGGTTTTAATCAAAGTAGGATCTTCAGAAGCCATTTCTGTATGAACTTTCGAAGGCAGGTGTTGGCCATTGACTTTGCCACTGGCCAGTTTCCACTGAAGTGGGGAGGGGCATATAGTTTTGCCCTTGTCTGTCCGTGCATACGTACGTCCGTAAATACGTCCGTCTGTCACACTTTGTAGTACTGTTCTTGTCTCCGCAACTCCTCCTACAGTATTCGATGCAGGGAGTTGAAACTTGCAACACAGTTCAGACATGCATTGAACATGTGCATAAAGGAAACATAACTTTGATTCAGGTCTTTATTGCAGAATTATGTCCCCTTGAATAATATACATATTATGACCATATTTCACATTTGAGTAGGTTCTTGTCTCCGCAACTCCTCCTACAGTATTTGATATAGGGAGTTGAAACTTGCAACACAGTTCAGACATGCATTGAACATGTGCATAAAGGAAACAGAACTTTGATTAATATCTTGATTGCAGAATTATGTCCCCTTGAATAATATACATATTATAATCATATTTCACATTTGAGTACTGTTCTCATCTCCGCAACTCCTCCTACAATATTTAATGTAGGGAGTTGAAACTTGCAACACAGTTCAGACATGCATTGAACATGTGCATAAAGGAAACAGAACTTTGATCCAGGTCATTATGGCAGAATTACATCCCCTTGAATGACATGCATATTTTGACCATATATCACACTTTGTAGTACTGTTCTTGTCTCTGCAACTCCTCCAATAGTATTTGATGTAGAGATTTGAAACTTGTAACACAGTTCAGACATGCACTGAACATGTGCATAAAGGAAACAGAACTTTGATTCAGGTCATTATGGCAGAATTACATCCCCTTGAATGACATGCATATTTTGACCATATTTCACACTTTGTAGTACTGTTCTTGTCTCTGCAACTCCTCCAATAGTATTTGATGTAGAGATTTGAAACTTGCAACACAGTTCAGACATGCATTGAACATGTGCATAAAGGAAACAGAACTTTCAGTCAGGTCTTTATTGCTGAATTATGTCCCCTTGAATTACATACATATTTTGACCATATTTCCATAGCTTAAATACAATCTCACCTTTTATCGTAGCTCTAGCGGCCTCATTTATTAACCGATTTTGGTATTACATCATGACAGTACCTTGAACAACTTTGCGTTTCAGTTTGGTAGGATGAAGGTCAAGGTCACAGTTGCTATTTTCAGAAAAACTAGAGCATTGCTCCAGCGATTTCATTTATAGATCTATTTTGATGTAACTTCACATAAATGCTAAGTATAACAATATCTTGAATAAATTGCCGCTTCAGCACCCTAGGTCCAAGGTCAAGGTCACAGTTGCTATTTTTAAGAAAAACTCAGTCATCCCTCTAGCACCTTTATTTATTGACAGATTTTGATGTAACTTCACACAAATATGTTTTAACACATAACTCATCTAGTGAGGCATATGGCGGGGGCATTCATCACCTTTAGTGATTGTCTAGTTTTTCTTTTTTTTTTACACATTCCCTCGTTAGTTTTAAATGAATAGGTTATATTACCTATCAGCTGTCTAGCATGAAAGTGTACATGTAATAACAAGACTTTTTCTGGTGATATTAGGGCTGTTCCAGGCAAAAGTACCTCGCTTGGGCAGGACAGGAACATTTTGGAGGTGTACCAACATTGCCCATGCTCTAAGAAATGACAGTATTATCTACTCTTCAGTCTCACCACTAAAACCTTAACAAGTTTCAAGTCCTGTCTTATGATGTACTCTTTCCTGGAACAGCCGATAGCATATTTGTGTGTATCCCTGACTATTCTTAAAGTATACAGAAAATAACAGTTTGGCAAATATTACCATTTCTGTTTTAGGGTAGTTCCAGATTACGGTAATAAGTGTTCAGGGTGAGAGGCGGGTTTTGACAATACCCACCACTCGTGAAACTGTTTTGTTTTTTTTTCTTATTATCATTATTATATTATATTCTTATTATTTATATATTTATTTTATTAGATTTTGTAAAGAGAGAGAGAGAGGTACAAACCTCTGCTTGCATGTATAATATACTGCTCAAAATAAGTAAAGGATATTAAGACATTTAAGGCAGCAGAGGTAAGGAAAATAACTAGATGAATATTAAACTGTTAAAATTCATTAAAAACAAATATTCATAGAGACCCTCAATATGAATATTGAAACGATTAAGCTTGTCACATGACCTAGACAAGGGGTCGACACCCAAATTTGACATGAATCCAGCGCAGCAATGATTAATAATTTTTATACAAACTTTATTAAGACAGACGCCTAATGCCTCAGTTAACAATTTACAGATACTTTTCTCATGTGGTTTTATCTCAGGAGAAAATGATAGGTGTAAAAGATACCTTTGTGTGGTGAATTGACTCACATATGGTGACATTTGTAACAGCCCTACACCTTAAATAACGCAATAAAGCCTACCAAAGTGGGTGTTTTCAGTTTTGAAAATTATGAAGAATTTCATTATTCACAGAATCTGAGGGTCAAAAAGAATTTTTTTCGCTGATGTGAAATTGAGGTGTAGACCCCATAGTTCTTTATCTGCTACTCTAGGTCACATGACCAGCATTGACTGTTTCTATTTAGTTGAATATTGTTACTTTAATAGTGTTCTGTCAATATACAACAAAAAACTAACCAACCCAGTATCATTAATCTTTGTACTGGCTTCTATGTCATAATATCTCCTACTTTTTGTGAGCAGTATAATATAACTAACCCAGAGTTTCTTCCAGCCTGCTGCATAGAACTTCTCATATATGGTAATTATGGACCTTTGGTTTACCCTCCCAGGTTGTTCTGAGATGCAGAGATGTGGATGTGGGTGGCATCTTTTACTCAAAAGCCAAACAGTTTGGAGTGGATCTAACTGAAGTAAGTTCTTTTGAGATCTGATTGAAGAAGATAAATAGAATTGATCATGATGGGATACTTAAAAACTAAACATGATCAAAGGTTTAATGCTTTTTATACCCCGCCACACTTCAGTGGTGGGGTATTATGTTATACCTTTCGGTGTCCGTCCCTCCCTGCATACCATTTCCAATCGATAACTTGAGTATTTATTCATGGAAATTTTTCAAATTTTGCATACATATTGTTATCGGCGATGAGTGGTATGGGATTGTTAATGGGCAAAATCCGCCCATTTCCAACAGAGATACTGCCCTTTTTCGTATTGGAAAAATGGTTTCTGGCCTGTTATTCCTTTACTCGTAATGATATCTGAATGAAACTTCACAGATATGTTTCACATCAAAAGTTACATATTGTGACTAAGGACCGTCACTCTGACCTTCCCAGTTTGTGAGTTGTTTGCCCTTGATAGGTCTGAAAAAAGGTTTTTGACCTGTTGTTCCTTTACTATATGGAATATCTGAATGAAACTTCACAAATATGTTTCACAGTAAAGGTTACATATTGTGACTTAGAACCATCACTTTTACCTTTCCCGTTCATGAGTTATCCACCTTCGATTGAACTGAAAAATGTTTTTTTTCACCCATAGTTCCTTTACTATATGATATATCTGAATGAAACTTCACAGATATGTTTCACATTAAACACTACATATTGTGACTAAGAACCATCACTCTTACCTGTCCTGTTCCTGAGTTATCCATCCTTGATTGAACTGAAAAATGGTTTTTTACCTGTAGTTCCTTTACTATATGGAATATCTGAATGAAACTTCACAGGTATGTTTGATATCAAATGTTACGTATTGTGACAAAGAACCATTGCTCTTACCTTTCCAGTTCATGAGTTATCTGCCCTTGATAGGTCTGAAAAATGGTTTTTGACCTGTAGTTCCCTGTCTATATGGAATATCTGAATAAAACTTCACAAATATGTTTTACATCAAATGCTTCATATCATGACTAAGAACTGTCACCCTGACCTTTCCATTTAATGAGTTATCCCCCCTTGATAGATCTGAAAAATGGTTTTTGACCTGTAGTTCCTATACTATATGGAATATCTGAATGAAACATCACTGATATGTTTAAAACCATAGAATAAGAAACAGAGTCTCTCAGTTCAAAGAAATGCTTTACAGCCTGATCTAAATCTACACTTGTCAGAATGCTCCACATTGTTGGGTGGTTTATATTAATATTTATTTACAGTAAGGACATCATACCTCTGCTTATCCCAGTTCTGTGGCTGTTTAGCTATTATATATCTAAAAATAAGTTACGATGCCCAGCAGTGGCGGGGTATCATTCAGTGCCTGCAGTGCTTTTATTGTGTTTGTGGCAACAGATTAATTGGAAGATATATAAAGTTATGTGAGCAGCATTGCTCATTCATACACTGCAATACACAACTCCTATATGGAAACTGTTGTGCATGTACACATTTTCTACCTGCATGCAAAAACATACTGCAAAAACAGGGCATGGAGAACAGTCGACATCCTGTGATACACTTTTGTCTAGAAACGTATTGATATATAGAGATTATTATATAGTAATTTTCATATCATATCCCGTATCACCCAAGACTCCCATATCAGCCCAAGGGCAGAAAGCCCTTGGGCTGATATGGGAGTCTTGGGTGATACGGGATATGATATGAAAATTGCCATATACAATCTATTATATATTTTTTGCCCTAGAGATGATATGGATCACGTGGGATGTGATACGAATGATATGGGGTTTTTCTCCCTAGTGATACGGGTTTTGGCTATTTATGGAGTGATACAGCCTCCGAGATATGCTGTCCTGATATGCCCTATGGATGATGTGGGTCACTTGGGGTGTGATACATATGATACGGGTTTTTCTCCCTAGGGAGTGATATGGGTTTTGGCTATTTTTGGAGTGATAGGGTCTTCGAGATACGCAGTCCTGATACATGCATGAAAGTCTTGCCTTTATGGCATATGTAAAAAGAAAGTATTTTCTAGTAAATATATGATAATTTCTACTATCGCACTCCTTATTGATATGTTCTGCTATCACACTGGGTATGAAAACCTTTGTTGTGAATCTGCTCTTTTCTACTATTGCATTAGTTCTGGTTTTGTACATTGTATTGTGGTTCACAGCTGGGAAAAAAACATAAAAACATAAGTTTGAACAAAGGAATATGTAGTTGCAACCCTAAATGGGTCATCCATGAACAGTATAAACATTAGTTGAAGCCATTTATAACTGACAATCAAAAAGGGTTTTTCCGGGAAAATTACATCCTGAGGCAGGACTGGAAACTAGTAAAAGTTTTAGTGGTGGGGGTTGAAGAGACAAAAATACTATCATTTTTTATTGTAACTGTAAGTAAAATTTCCTTGGTGGTACCCTTCACAAAAAGTTCCGGTTCTGCCCAGGGAGGTACTTTTATCTGAAATAGCCCTAACTATTGTGCACCATGACTGATGAACTTCTTGATTTGTCAACTATGAGTGAAAGTGCCTCAAAAGTCACAAATGCAGAGTGGCATGCTTGTTGGAACTATTACTCTCCGTCAGAAAACAGCAAAAGCATGGAAGTCTTTCTAACACATGGAAATACTTACGTTACACAATACATATGAGCCGCGACACAACAAAACCGACAATGTGGTTGTGCGCCCAGCGCAGACTCAGATCAGTTTGGGCATCCGCCCAGTCTGATCAGAGTCTTTGCTGTCCACATGGAGGTAGCTTAGACCCATAGCTACCCTTTAAGCGCTTAGCAAAGAGTCTGATCAGACTGGGTGAATGTCCAGGCTGATCTGAGTCTGCGCTGGGCGCACAACCACATTGTTGGTTTTCTCGCGTCGCGGCTCATATGTTAACAGTAAGTTATTCTAACGCCTGTGACTAGCAGAAGTGCTATGCCCTACTTTTCTGGTGACGTAGGGGGCTTTATCAATTTTTGTCAAGTTTTTTTGTGTTTAGCTCTGTTTAATGACAAAGCACTGGCAAGCGAGACACCGGTATTCTGCCAAATTCTTGTTATCTTTATTGTAACTACTGACTCAGGAAAAAGAGTGGTACATTGGGTTTGTCATTCATAGTTCTGTTGTTAGATTTCCATGGTTCTGTGCCTTCCTAGACAGTTGGTGCTTTATGTACATATTACTTGTACTTTACCAATTTCACTATGTCACAGAAACTCAGATAAAGAGAACAAAGGTCAACATACATACATAATAATTTTTTCCTTTTCAGTCTTGACACATGATAGATTATTATTATCCCCTCACACCACGAAGTGGTGAGGGGATATAGGTTTTGTCCCGTACGTACGTACGTACATATGTTCACCTTTTGTCATCGCTCTAGCACTTGCATTTCTCAACGGATTTTGGAATAACTTCACACAAGTGTAGGGCATGACAATATCTCGAGCAAGTTCGACTTTCAGGGTGCTGCGCCCAAGGTCAAGGTCACTGTGGCTATTTTTAGAAAAACTTGTCAGCGCTCTAGCGCCTACATTTCTCAATGGATTTTGAAATAACTTCACACAAATGTAGGGCATGACAATATCTTGAGCAAGTTCGACTTTCAGGGTGCTGCGCCCAAGGTCAAGGTCACTGTGGCTATTTTTAGAAAAACTTTGTCATCGCTCTAGCGCCTACATTTCTCAACAGATTTTGAAATAACTTCACACAAGTGTAGGGCATGACAATATCTCCAGCAAGTTAGACTTTCAGGGTGCTGCGCCCAAGGTCAAGGTCACTGTGGCTATTTTTAGAAAAACTTTGTCATCGCTCTAGCGCCTACATTTCTCAACGGATTTTGAAATAACTTCACACAAATGTAGGGCATGACAATATCTCGAGCAAGATCAACTTTCAGGGTGCTGCGCCCAAGGTCAAGGTCACTGTGCCTATTTTTAGAAAAACTTTGTCATCACTCTAGCGCCTACATTTCTCAATGGATTTTGAAGTAACTTCACACAAATGTAGGGCATGACATTATCATGAGCAAGTTCGACTTTCAGGGTGCTGCGCCCAAGGTCAAGGTCACTGTGGCTATTTTTAGAAAAACTTTGTCATCGCTGTAGCACCTACATTTCTCTACGGATTTTAAAATAACTTCTCACAAGTGTAGGGCAAGACAATATCTCGAGCAAGTTCGACTTTCAGGGTTCTGCGCCCAAGGTCAAGGTCACTGTGGCTATTTTTAGAAATACTTTGTCAGCGATCTAGTGCCTATATTTCTCAATGGATTTTGAAATAACTTGACACAAATGTAGGGCAAGACAATATCTCGAGCAAGTTTGACTTTCAGGGTGCTGCGCTTAAAAGGTCAAGGTCACTGTAGCTATTTTTAGAAAAACTTTGTCATCACTCTAGCGCCTACATTTCTCCATGGATTTTGAAATAACTTCACACAAATGTAGGGTATGACAATATCTGGAGCAAGTAGTCTTGTGTGAGGGGATTTGTATCGCCTGGGATGCCTTGTTTATTAGAATATAGTAAGGTCCTCAGAGTACTAAAATTAAATGTTGATGCATTCCATTTTGAGACTGAGTGATAAGGCAGGCTTCATTGCCTTCGAACAGTTCTTGTTTTTGTCTGTAGTTCAGCATGCTGCTCAGTAAATTGGGCAGTAATATGTTTCATTTCTTTTGAACAGGTAACGCTGCCAGTGTTAACCACAGCCCAGTATGCTAATATGGGTATACTAAAAGCAGATATTGATAAGATGAAGTCTCTAGGAACAAGGATTGTATGGATATTCTGCAGGGCTCCCTTGTTATGGAAAGTTATACATGAACTTTATCTGTAAGTGCTGTACTTTGCTTTTAGGCATAGGGCTTCTCCTTGAAGGAAGATTATAACAGTCCATCCTAAGTGTCCATGTTATAGGGAAATCTCACCCAAGGGGTCAGAATTTGAACTAGGGACGAGGCTCACCCGAGGAGTCAGAATTTGAACCAGGGACAACGAGGTTTGCAGAGTCCTTGGTTGAAATTCCGACCCTGAAGTGAGATTTCCCCATCCTATATGGATACACATTATGGATTATTTTTCTCCCACTTTCAGCTGATTTTAAACCTCAAGTAGGAATAGGCTTCAAACAGGAAAATTTTAACTGTTTAACCAGTGATATGAAGTAAGGGGGGGGGGGGGGGTGGGGGGGGGGGGGGGGAGGGATCTCCATAAGGGCCATTTTCTGGTTACAAATGGATTTGTACCAAACCTCACCAATCTCTACTTGTAAGTGTTGGCTTTCATATACCGAAATACTGATCTCATCCAAAGTGTAATCTGAGTGGAGCGTAGTGTCAAAGTGGGTGGGGTAATTCCACCCCATACCTTACCGTGTATCATTTTTTTCATTTATCTCTATAAGTATTAATGGCTGATTTACCATTATGATTTGAAATAATACAGGCATATATGCTAATTAATTGGGTTATATAACTTACCACTGTTTGCTTATTCAATACCAGTATATGAGCTTATAAGTGGTAACAGGGATTTTACTTATTTTTGCTTCTCCAACTTTACGAAAAACCACAATTTTTCTCTATTTGTCCAGGAAACTTTGTGATTATATTGATATAGTGTTCATTGCAGAATTATGAGAAATGACTTTATAAATAAGCATTTTGCTTACTGTCAAATCCTGATACTTTTGAAGTTGTATTGTAGTATATGTATGTAATTTATAGTTTATAAAATATCGTTTAAACCAATTATGAGAAAACTATCCTAGACAGATCAAAACCTGAATTATCTGCCCTTGATTCAAGAGAATATGTTATTAGATCGAAATTCTACACAGGAAGGTATATTTCTGATGACATTTTTGCTCATGTTTCTAATATTATACTGATTGTTGAGCTTTCAAATCCATATTATGGTGCCCATGATATTACACAAGAACTGTAACTGAACATCGGAGCTCACCCTGCTATATGCCACTTAATTACATCACATTCAAGATATCATTTCCGACCCAAAGTTTGAGTTATGGATTTTAGTTACTGATATATCGAATGTTATTGAATACCTTACTTTGAAATTTAAATTTCTCTTACTTTATTTAAGAGTTACTTCCCTTTGTTTAGTATTTAAGGCTTTTTATGTTTGTATTTACCTTGTGCATACCATAGCTTGGTAACCGTTTGAAATATCTTTATGAAACTTTGTAGTGGTCTGCATGATTACAAGACAGTGCGTCGCACATAAGAATGATTTCTCCCCCTTACTTAAATTTGGAGTAACTTCCCTTTGATTAGTTTTTAGCTCGCCTGAACGAAAGTTCAGGAAGAGCTATTGTTGTCACCTTGGTGTCGGCGTCCGGATTGGATGTTTTGGTTAAAGTTTTTTAAAGACCTATATCTCCTAAACCCATGGATGGATTCTTTTGATACTTGCACTGTAGTTAGATATTGGTCCAAAGTTAAACAGGGTACCACCCTAACCCCACTCGGTGACCTTGATGTCAAGGTCATGGACTTAGAAAATTGGGAGTTTTTTGGACTGGATGTTTTGGTTAAAGTTTTTTTAAAGCTCTGTATCTCCTTACCCCATGGATGGATTCCTTTGAAACTTGCACTGTGGTTAGATATTGGTCTAAAGTTTTCCAAGATACTACCCCCACTCCCTCAGTGACCTTGATGTCAAGGTCATGGACTTTGAAAATTGTCCAGATTTTTATTGATTGATTGTTTTGGTTAAATTTTTTTAAAGACCCATATCTCCCAAACCCATGAATGAATTATTTTGATATTTGCACTGTAGTTAGATATTAGTTCAAAGTTTTACAGAGTACTACCCCAACCCCGCTCAGTGACCTTGATGTCAAGGTCAGGGACTTTGGAAATTTTTGTCTTTATTGAAGTTTTCTAATTGCATACTGATTCATAATGCTTGGCAGAGATATAGTATACACTGGAACTGATGTTAGACACTTTTTTGAGTTTTTACAAAATACTATATACTTACCCCATTGGATGACCTTTAAGTCAAGGTTATCGACTTAGAATTTTGTCTTAAAGATTTTGGTTTAAGTTTTATATTTATGAAGACATAATTTCACAGGGCCACAATGGACTCAGTTGATACTAATACTTGGACTGATGTTAGATAATGGTTCAGGGTTTTGATACATCCTGCCTCCCCCCTCCCCCCACCCCCTACCTAAGGTTCTTTGACCTTAAGCTCATGGACTTTGAAATTTTATGAGTTTTTTTTTTATTTTAATTTTATTTTAACACTTATTTCTGAGATAGCTTTTGTTTATAAACGTGTTGTCATTATGGACATGCTTGCCTGAAGTTTTATGCATAGCAGTCCACACCACCATAGCGACTGTGTGATGGGCAAGCACCAATTCAGGCGAGCTATGCTGTCAGGCGACAGCTCTTGTTTATTTTATTCCCATTCACTCCATAACCCTCTGAAATATTGTATTGAAACACTCTAGAAATCCTGAGCAACAACCACAACTCTAGCTTACTTAATCCCTAAATTATGTGCCCTTGCATAAATTTCCTGTTTATTCTGTAACTCCTTAATTGTTCAAAATGTTTTAAAACAACCTTATGGTGTTGTGTATATTGTCAAGGGTTTATATTAGGACCAAGATTGGTAGCTCTAGTTTACATGGTTAATGAATTATCTCCCTTGTTTGGCTTTGGCATTTCTCAATTTAACGGGTGTATTATTCACCGCTTGCGAAGCTCTTGTTATGCCTTTGCTTAACTTTACAGATTCTCTTCTTTAAGGATGTTCTTGTATCATTTCTTCTGGCAACTTTATGAACATTTTCACACTAAAGTTCACCTCGGAATATTTTCTTTGGTAAACATATCTCCAACAGCATCTGTGAATGTCTTATATCTCTGCATTTGTTCTGGTGACATGGCCAGCCCATCTTAGCTGAGGCCAGGCTTAAAAAATTGTTTGTTTGCCACTGCCTACCCATGGTCTGACCAGTTGGGTAGGTAGGTAGGTTTTTTTTTTTTCTTGAAAACAATAGCCAGAATGCGAATTGTCCTGATATGACTGAAATGCTTTTGGAAAGGATGTAAAATCGATTCATCCATCCATCCAGAATGCAAAATGTTTGGATTTTTTTTATGTATACAATGGAATTGGTGAACTGAATGAAAAAAAAAAAAAAACAGTTTTATTTCATCCGATAGATCTAACAAAATTTAAACACCTTGCAATACTGAAATAAGAGTTGAGGCACATCATTTCCTATAATTTCTCATGTGCACCAAGTGAAGATTCAGATCAGCCTGAGCATCCATGCAAGCTGATCCTGGTTTTTGCTGTCAGACACTCAATGGAAAGTCATAGGTTTCCTTATGCAGCAAGTGAGGACCCTGGTCAGACTGAGCAGATGCTGATCTGAGTCTTCGCTGGGCATACACATGAAATTGTAGGAAATGATCTATCAAGAAATTGGCTGCTACTGTAATTATTCCAAGAACTGAGACACAAGTAATTATTACTGTACCTGTCACAAAAGACACATAAAAGATGCAGCTGAAAAACAATGCAGACCTTGATAAGACAGCACTTTCAGGAGAAGTCTGATCACTGCCTACACTGTTTTGCTCAGACACATGTGTCACAATTCTTAGGTGCCAAAAATGGTTTTAGGCTATTTCATACCCCTTAAAATCCAGTCTAAAATCACACCTTCACAGGGTTTTTCTATCAAGTGTAAATGCACTGCAGGGTCAGGTGAAAAAGGCTGCTCTGAATAGGCAAAAAAAATGGGCTCAAATTGGGATGGGCTCAAAAAACCTAAATCCAACCCCCCCCCCCCCCCCCCCCCCCCCCCCCCAAAAAAAAAAAAAAAATGGGCATAGGTTCCCTTGTATTTTGCACATTTTTATTCACCCCCACCCACAACCATAGGCCAGTATAAAGTTTGGGCAAGAATCAGAGGAAAAGGTGGGTGGAGTACAATTTGGCTCATAATGACTAGTGTCCGTGTCCAAATGCACAGCCTTCTCCTGTATGTTACCTTAGACAGGTAACAAAACGGATACATACCTCAATGTCCTGTCAATTTCCTCCGTTGGACAACCCCCCCCCCCCCCCCCCCCCCCCCCCCCCCCACTATATTGAATTTAAAGCTTAACAATCAGTATAATATTAGAAACATGAGCAAAAGTCATCAAAAATATACCTACCAGTGTGGAATTTCGATCTTTCATTTAAAATTGTATAACATATTTTCTTGAATCAAGGGCAGATAATTCAGGTATTGATAAGCCTAGGATAGTTTTCTCATAATTCTGCAATGCATACTATCATACCAATAAAATTACAAAATGTCCTGTGTATATCTGGACAAATCAAGAAAAATTGTGGTTTTTCGTAAAGTTGGAGAAGCAAAAATAAGTAAAATTCCTGTTACCACTTATAAGCTCATATACTGGTATTGAATAAGCAAACAGTGGTAAGTTATATAACCCAGTTAATTGGCGTATGTGCCTGTATTATTTCAAATCATAATGGTAAATCTGTCATTATTACTTATTGAGATAATTTGAAAAAAATGATACATGGTAAGGTATGGGGTGGAATTACCCCACCCACTTTGACACTGCGCTCCACTCAAAATGCGCTTTCAATGAGATCAGTATTTCAGTATATGAAAGCCAACACTTACAAGTAGAGATTGGTGAGGTTTGGTGCAAATCCATTTGTAACCAGAAAGTGGCCTTTATGGAGACCCCCCCCCCCCCCCCCCCCACTTTGGAGCAGCCCAGTGTGTTTATCGGGTCCTAAAAAGGGTGCAAATATAAAAATAGACGGAAAACGCGATATGTTGACTATTTTATCTTCCAAGGGGCCAAAAACAAAATGCTTAGCCTCACGTCATGAGCCTCAAACTTGCTAGCCAGAGGTCAAGGGTTCACTACCCGGTTTGGCCACATGCTTTCGTTTCTCCTTCCACTGATTCAAGAAGGGCAGTTGTCAGTTACTGGTGAAAGTATATGCACTTAGTACTGGTTAATCGCTTAGGAGGTCTAAGCCTGCTCAGGAATAGTGTGGTTAGGGTAACTGACAGTTTCATCATGACCGCAGCTGTTTACCGCGGACGTAAAGCAAAAAATCAATCAATTTGCTAGTGACGTTTCAAAACTGGTTTTAGTGACCCCATTTAAATTTAGTGACGTCACAAACCTATGATCCTTTATCAAACGTCCAAGATGCTTGCATGTCCATTTTGTTCATTTAAAATTAAGATATTAGTAAGTTGCAAATTGAAAAAGCCTGGTTGCTAATATTAGGCAGATGCTGCTAATGTAAAGATAAAGATAAAAAGATAAAGAAGCTTTATTTAACATTACATATTAGAAACAGACAACATAAGCTCTGTAGGGCTTTTAATGTAACAAACGAGGTATCCAGGAACAAATTATACCTACCTGATGACTTCTTTTAATTTTCCTAGGACTACCCGTTATAGGCAAGGGTGAGCCAAGGGAGTTTCCAGTACCATTTTTGTCGCACCTGCTTTAGCAAGGTGTGATATAGGAGTTCACTTTTCCGTCTGTTGGTCAGTCATCCCATCCGTCCGGCAGTACGTCCATCCATCCGTCCACAATTACCTCAACCCCAATATTCTCGTCCGTTATTCTTAATCTATGATACCTACACTCATCAAACCTGGTTTAAAGTTTCTTCTTAGAAGGGTCTTGAGAAACCTTGCACTTATTTTGACCTATTTTTCATGGTATAATGAAATTTTACGTCAAAAATTACTTTGACCCTAGTGTTTAAGTCCATTTCTCTCTGTCTATGATACCTGCAATCATCAAACCTGGTAGAAAGTTATTTTTTAGAATGGTCAAGACAAGATGATTGTTTCCTTTATTGTGACCTATGACCGACATTTTATGCTCTGCTGACTTAGTAAAATTTCATGTCAAAAATTATGTCAACCCTAGCATTCTCAATTTCTGGTCAATTTCTCTCGGTCTATGACACCTACAGTCATCAAACCTGGTATAAAATTTCTACTTAGGCTGATCTAGAGGATTGTTGCACTTATTTTGACCTTTGACCCACATTTCATGCTCTATTTTACTTAAAAAATTACATCAACCCTATCATTTAAGTCCATTTCTCTCAATCTATGATATCTAGAATCATCAAACCTGGTATAAAGCTTCATCTTAGAATGGACACTGGTTTCAACCCTTTACCTATATTTCATATATGCCACTGATTTTGTAAAATTTCACATCCAAAATTGTGTCAGCCTTAGGGTGTGAGTCCATTTCTCTTTAAATACAATGGGTGAAATCATCAAACTTTGCTTAAAGATTCTTCTGGGATGCTGCTATCATTTTTACCCTTGACCTATATATCATGTTCTGTTGACTTTGGAAATTTTATGTCAACCTGACATCCATGATTATATGGACAAGAGTATTCGAGTCCACTTTCTCACTAGCTATACCATCTACAACCATCAGACATGGCACAAAATGTTTTCTTATGCTGGTGTCCTCCACAGGTTGACTACTTTATACCTTTAACTTATATTTTCAACTCTGCTGACTGTAGAGCTTTATGTATAGAACTGCATCTTTTCCAGTTTGTAAGTCCAATTTGCTAAAATTTCTACATAAATTCATCAGACCTAGTGTACACTTTCCTCTAACCATAGTATCTACTACTGAGAAGCATAAGGCAGGTGTGACACAGCATTCCACGGAATTCTTGTTTAATCCTTTGGTATGGCACGTCTGGGATTCGAACTTACAACCTTCCATTTCGGAAGGGGATGCTCTACCACTGAGCTATCAATAATGTAAGATAGAAGTTTCTAATATGAGCCGAGGGCCTGCCGTATATATGCAAAAATGGGAGAAAACTCTTAGTATTTGTCATTGAGAATTACAATTTTAAGGTGAATGGGTACACTTTCAGGGAAAGCAACTCTGCAGGGTTTGAATTTAGACTCGCATACTCGCAAAATGCAACCAAAATTTACAGACTGCGAGTCCAAGAAACCACCACTTGCTTTTCTTTGCGAGTGTAGTTGTCTCGGTGCAAAGAACTAAATTAGTCTAATCCGGAAGTGTAAAAGTTTTTGTTTATGTGCAGAACAAGATGCGCAGTCGCAAACTCGTCTTGATCACCCAGGTGCTTGCCTTATATTGATTCTCCAATACGGTGCCCCTTGTCAAGCGTTTGTGACAACCCACATCTGCAAGCGTCTGTTTTCAGTTTGATCAAAAAGCACATGTTCTCAAATCAATGGACAGATTTTAATTGTGAACTGGAAAAGGGGCAAAACAGGGGATCAGGAAGAAAAACCTTCTGAAAATAAACCCACCAAGACTGACTCTATGGGCCCTAAAAACCCAAACTGTCCCTATAAAAACTGCACAGAAGTGGGAGAAAGAGCTGAGACTCTGAGTCACAGTTAATTTGGAATATGAAACAAGTAGCTGTGAAGAGAACCTGGTAGGGTGTGTAGGCATGTCCCTGATGTGAGGTAAAGCCTCTTATATTGTCTGTCAGATAGGGAAAAGGAGAGTATAATGAATGTGTTCATCCCAGCCTTTTTCCTTTGTTCTGTCTTTCTCCAACTTTAACGGCCCATAGATTTGAACTTAAAAAATAGCCTGGGCTAGGGGGCCATACGCCCGATATTTTTTAAAGCTAAACAGACAGCCCACCCAGCTGGGATACATTACTAATTGCATAAACCAACAATACAGGGCATAAACCAACAATACAGGGCATTTAATGGTATCATTACATAAAATTATGGCATTCAGAGAAAAAGCAAGTGGACTTACTGTTTTAGCAAGTAGAAAAATTGAGCACTTGCTAAATTTAGCAAGTGAGAAAAAAAGTTAATTTCGAACCCTGCTCTGTCATTTTCATTTTTGCCTTCATCCCCAATGGAGGTCAACTCTTGAAGGAAAGAATTTGTTCCCTAAGGAGTAAATTCTTTTCTTTAACACTAGACCTCATTTTTGAAGGTTTTTGTCTTAAAGGCAAGCAAACAGGAAGTCGCAGAAGTTGTTTCCCTTGGAAAAATTAGCAGTAAAAGATTATGTACACTTACACTTAAAGGAGATGAGGACAGGCCCCTGCCCCCGGATCACTGTTCTGCATCATTCATTAATTCGGCAAGCCTCATGATACTAAAACCCCCCCCCCCCCCCCCATCTCACGAAATAGTACCCCCCATAATTAGTTTTCGAGGTCAGCCCCATATCTTTCTTTTCATAGGCCCCGAAACATTGAAACTTCATCAGTGCATGCAACTTACCAGTCCAGGTCACCTCCAACAAAACCAGGTCACTGTGACCTACTTTTACGGAAAAGTACCACATATTTAGTTTTCATCTGCAGCCCCATATCTCCCTTTTCATAGGCCCCAGAACATTGAAACTCCATCAGTGCCTGCACCTTACCACTCCAGGTCACCCCCAACAAAACTAGGTCACTGTGACTTACTTTCACGAAAAAGTACCCCATATTTAGGTTTCTTCTGCAGCCTCATTTCTCCCTTTTCATTTGCCCCAGAACATTGAAACTCCATCAGTGCATGCACCTTACCACTCCAGGTCACCTCCAATAAAACTGGGTTGCTGTGACCTACTTCCGAAAAAGTACCACATATTAAATTTTCGAGGTCAGCCCCATTTCTTTCTTTTCATTTGCCTCAGAACATTGAAACTTCATCAGTGCATGCAGCTTACCACTCCAGGTCACCTATTACAAAACTAGGTCACTGTGACCTACTTTCACAAAATAGTATCACATATTAAGTTTTAGTCTGCTGCCCCTTACAGTAAAACCTGTCTTAGTGGCCACCTCTATTAAGCGAGCAACAGCAAGCATGTATTCAGTTCCTAAAGCAGGCAAATACATTGAAATGTACCTGTATTAAGCAAGCACCTGTCTTAAGCAAGCAGATTTTTAGCTCACCTGAGCCAGCGGCTCCGGGGGAGCTTATAGGATGGTAAGGCTCCGTCGTCCGTCCACACTTTCAAACAACTTCTCCTCTGAAACCGCTGGGCCGATTGTAACCAAATTTCATGTAAAGCCTCCTGGGACCTTAGGAATGAAAAGTTGTTCAAACTGTCCTGGTCACATGACCAACATGGCCGCCATGCCCATATATGGTAAAAACCTGAAAAAATCTTCTTCTCCAGAACCAATAGGGCGATGGCCTTGAAACTTGGTATGTAGCATCGGGTACACGAGTACTACCAAGATTGTTCAAATTATGACCTTGGGTTGACCTTGACCTTTTTTACGATAAGGTCAAATTTGCTTCCTTATGCTTTTATATGGCAAAATGCTGCAACATAAGATATCTTGGAAACTGTTGAATATTTTGGCCTAAAAATTGGTACATACAGTCATCTTAATAACTACATGAAGATTTATGAGTTCAAGAGGTCAAGGTCGTTCTTTGACCTTTGACCCAGAACTCTCATATTTTGACAATATCAAACAATCTCCTCGAAAACAACTAGGCCAATTGTAATTAATAGCAATTCTCTGTAACCATTTCACATTTTCCAATGGGGGTTCGGCACGCATAGTCTCAGATTTTCCTCAAACTTTCTCAGTTTGTGTGTTGTCACCTAAAAACATTTAAATGAAGGTCGATTCGTTCTGTTGTGTGTCCATTGCCATGGCAACGGCCTCCAAAGATTTTGCCAAAAAAACAGCCAAAAAATAAGTGAAAATTACCAAATTTTGAACATTTATATATCTTGGAGCACATTACCTTTTGTCTAGAAGTGTTTTGAATGAAAAACTATGGAATAGTACAAGAGTGAAGTGGAAAAAATAAACCAGATCTGTTTGTTCTTTGGTACTGATTTTAGCCCTTGATGTGGGGTGGGGTATCGAGGTATCGAAAACCCCTGTTTTTTTAGCTTTTTCAAGCGCGTACTGCCAGTTCGCGCGGTCACTCTGATATACAAATGCATGACAGCATAATAGAAGAAGATCTCTAATATCATGAACTGAAGAAACATGTTTGGGAAGTTACCTCCTTAGGACCGTAACCATGGAAACCAACAATACACTATCAAAAAATCAAGGAAACACAACAGTGCACAAAATCACCTATTTATTTCCCTAAACAATTGAAAGGCCACATTTATTGCATGTACAAGTGTTGTAAAAATATCAGTTTTAATTCAAAATTTATAAACATCAAAAGGGGCAGTACTGGGGTCATCTTAACATTCATTCTTGGGGCTCCGAAAGGGATTTTTAAGGCTAAATTTCCTTCAAATAACAAACTTTTTTCATAAAACTGCAAAACAAGGGACTGGTTTCTCTTTAATAGGTTGTTAAAACATATTTGTGAAGTAAACAGATATAAACTAGGGCAATGGAATATTTTGGGGTCATTTAGGGGTCCAAAAATAAGGGGTTAAAAATAGAAATCTATGAAAACTCAGGCCTAAAAAAAAAATAGGTGTGATTCCGGTTTCCCGACCGACCCATATATTTTTGCGCCGACCCTAAAGTTTTTTCACCATCGCCAAAAAAAAATCCGGTTTCCCGACCGACCCATTATTTTTGCGCCGACCCTTTGACGCGCAGCGGCATCCAATGGAATATACATGAAAATTACCTATTGACAAGCTTGGAATCCACGGAAAATCCCGATCCACGGAAAATATTTGCTTTGCTTTTCTATTGTTCACGTTTACACACATAATCCATTAATCTAAGTTGCGAACAGGAAATACCAGTCGCATTGCATTATTGCGCAGGCTGATCTTAGTATTTACTATCAGCGTATGTATGGAATAAGATTCCTTTCACCGTCTTACGATTCAGTGTGACACGTGTCCAGTTTTGTGCTGTGAGCGGCGGTCCTTTGATGTCTCACAGTCGGGGATAAGGCACGAGACTGACCTATAAGCGTGCTCTGTTTACCGCATTTTAACAAATGCTACCGTCTTTACACTCTTTTATGGCGAAGGCTCTGAATGCGTAACTCGCAATAGTCACACAACTTTCCGACACCGTCATGTACTTTATTACGTCATTATAATAAATCTTGCCGACATCAGAACAGCAATTATTTCACTGACGAATAATTTTCAAAGACTACCATACTGATGTTGACAGAAAGAACACCCATCTGCTCTTGTAACCAGTAAACGTCGTCGTCTGATCGAACAAACCCAGTTCATCTGCAAAATAATGTTGGTTAGTTCACAACGTATAAGTTGTATATGCGAGTTGCTGAACGGAATACGACTGCGCAGCCTTATAGGGGGCTTGTACTCTGCGCCAAAAACAGCGTAGTATATATTCGAATAGCGTTGAACTTTATTCCGGTAAAGGTCTGAACAGTCCAAATGAGTAAACGGGGCATGTACAAATTGTCTGCGGAAAATGCTTGCCAGTTGATCACGACATGCGCAGATCATGTGTTAATGTACGTAAACATGGTAAATCTTGATACCGGAAAACGTCTGCGCAGTCTGATAAAAAAAATGGTTTCAGATAAGCCCACATTCACGGCATAGGCACTGGACAGAAAATTTGTAGAGAGAGGTAGAAAAAAGATTGACAGTTGATGCATAAAAATACAAATACTCCGTCAAGTGCGCAGGTCTGCAGAAACGTTTTTCAGTTTGGACTGCGTGACGTCAGTAGACGTACGTATTGCTAACTGTGTAATGTTGGGAGCATATCAGAAAATATATCTGCGCAGCCGTTTAGACGACTTTCTTCAGATTATCGGCGGAATGACGTCGTGCGAAAATATATCGTTAGCCATGTGCACACAACTAATACTGTACGAAAATCAGACTGCACAGCTAAACAAATTAGATTTTCTATTTCAGTTTATTCGCATACACGTGTGCGTACACTGATCAGACGCCGCAGGCTGAGCCGAGTCTACCTTAAAGACCGTACGGTATAACACCCGCGCTCGAAATTGCACTTATATTGTTTAATAAATAAACCTTTCGGCACGTGCCGCTAGCGGCTATATCTCTGAGTTCAAAAGCGGATCGAAACGCTTTGATCTTTGTGACCCGTTTTGACATGGATTGGGCTATAAGCGAAAATTTGTGTCTGTGTCACCATTCTTTAATTTGAAAGAACTCTGTTTGCTTCTCAGTATAGACCATGATCAGAAAGCTTATTGCACATGTCGCAGATCTGACTTTCATTTTCACACTATTACATTGCTTTCTATTTCAGAATTTGGACATGTCTTATATAGGAGACAATCTTTTTGCCTCGAACGGCAGCCTAGTTGTGAAATAACACAAGCACATGTAAACCTACCCTACTTAACCTAAATATGTCTCAGCCACCAGTGTAGACTTAGATCAGACTACTTCTAGTGTGGTCAGAGCTATCTTGCAGAAATGAACACTCACAGACTTGAAAAAAAAATTTAAAAAAAAAAAAAAAAAATCCGACCTACCGACCCATATTTTTTTCAAGGTGAAACTGGAATCACACCTATTTTTTTTTAGGCCTCATGAATTTCTTTGCAAAAAACAAAAAATTCAACAGTGCCTACAATAACAATGGCTTTGAAACTGTAAGTCAAATACTAATTGGTTTAAAATAGGGCAATGGGGTGCTCTGTGACTTTTATTATGTTCCCTTAAGGGGCCATTAAAGGGGTTGAATCAGCAAAATTGCCTCGAAGTTACACACACTATTGGTATAAACCAGTATCTGTTATTAATTTGTGAGTGCAAACATCAGTCTAAATGTAACACACATAAAATTAGCTGATGGGGATCAATGTAATTGCATTTTTGTATGCAGAAGGGCCCAATAAGGGTACAAAAATCAGAAAATTACACCAAAAAATTAAGTTTCTCAGAAAGCAGCATACTGTAATACACTGGCACAGAAACTGTTGGTCCAGTGACAACTGATGTAAAGGCATAGCCATGGCTGCCCTGTGGTTCCTTTTGTATGTGAATTTAAGGGGTCACAAAATGGGCAAAATGCAATTATGTACCTCAGGCACAAATTTTTATTGTATACCAATAAAAAGACAACAGCGGATACCAGAGTTCACGAAAGTCTGCCAGAGTTTACAGGACCGAATCTGGTAAAATGATTAAAATGCACTTGAAAATTCTGAATATTTTTACCAGACCGAATGAATTTTTACCAGACATGTCAGGCGGTCAGACAGGGTTTCGTGAAGACTGGGATACACCTATATTTTACTGCCCAGTAAAGAGTTACTGCTTCAACACAATACCTTAAATAAGTTTGGAGTTATACTCTAGACAAAAATAGCTTCAGCACATTAGTTATGGACAAAAATGCCATATCAGGAGGAGATTGCAAACATGTTTATTTTAACTAACTCTGTCGATAATTATATCTGCAACTGCACATTTAAATATCCCTCAACTTTTACCATAACTCTGGCGATAATTATATCTGCAACTGCACATATAACTATACCTCCACTATAGGATGTGGCCAGTCGAAGCTGTATATTTAATACTCTGTTGACCGTCAGATTCGACTCTATGTTTCCTTGCAGGAGATATATTGAACATAGGATCTGTACCCAGACTAGATGTGGTAGCGCAAGGTATGGATTCATTCTCTTCAGCCTCCTTGAGAACAGCCTTATGGGAATTTGAACAACCAACCCCTATGCTGGCTACTTTTGAGAGTTTAACCGAACATAGATCTGCTGACTGTGCCTAAAAACTGGAAAATGGTCACATTATATGTGTTATTCTGTTTGGCCTGAGGGACAAAAGAGCTAAAGGGACACCCCATTGGCCAACATTTGTTTGCTGTCCATTGACTAAAACTCTTCTTGAGAAACAACACTTCACCAGTTGCATGTAGAATCATCTCACAAGTCTAGTCTATTCCATAACCTTGCTAGGTTGTTGGAGCATCACAGATAATTTAACAACAACCCCTTTTCACCTAGTCCTGTCTCCAGCTGCCCTAGTTGTGCTAGCAAAGTCTATCCCCATCCATTCTTTAACATTATATGCCTGCCTCGTCATCTGCCTGACTCAAGACCAAATCTGGCAGCCTCTGCCCACATGCAAAATATCAGTAAGACATTGATCCTTGTACCTTAACAAATACAATGCATCATAAGAGGATATGCAAAGACAAGACTTGACCTTGTACAGGTTAACTCGCCTGATAGTGACTTGCTTATCACATAAAAAACCCGAAAGACCTTGACTTCAAGGTCATCCGATGGATAGGCTAGTATTTTGTAAAAACTTAAACCAGTTTCTAATATAAGTGCAAGTATAACAGTAGATGCAGCCAAGCATTATGAAAAAGTATGTCATTGGAAAACTTTAACCCAACAACGAATTCTAGGTATGACCTTGACCTCAAGGTCACTGAAACAGATGGGGTGGTACTCCCATATAAAAGCAACTAAGAAGCAAATTTGACCTCACCGTAAAAACGTCAAGGTCAACCCAATAATTTGAACAATCTAAGTAGTACTTGTATACTTGATTCTACATACCAAGTTTCAAGGCTGTCTGCCTGTTGGTTCTGGAGAAGAAGATTTTAAAGGCTTCTACCATATATGGGCGTGGCGGCCATGTTGGTCATGTGACCCAGACCGTTTGAACAATTTTTCTTTTCCCCATCCCCTAGAGGCTTTACATGAAATTTGGTTATAATTGGCCCAGTGGCTTTTGAGATGTATAAAATTGTCAAAATATGAGAGAGCAGGATCAAAGGTCAAAGAATGACCTTGACCTCCTGTATGCACAAATTTTCATGCACTCAATAAGGTGACTGTATACCAATTTCAGGTCAACATCCTCAAAAGTTTCCAAGAAATTTTATGTTCTAGCATTTTCCCATATAAAAGCTACAGAAAGAAAATTAGACCTTACCGTAACTACGGTCTAGGTTATACCTAGGTCATAATTTGAACAATCTTGGTAGTACTCACGTACCAAATGCTACATACCAAGTTTCAAGACCATCGGCCTATTGGTTCTGTAGAAGAAGATTTTTAAAGGTTTCTATTATGTATGGGGGTGGCGGCCATGTTGGTAATTTGACCAGCACTGTTTGAACAATTTTTTGTTCCCCCGCCCCTAGATGCTCTATATGAAATTTGGTTACTATCGGCCTAGCGGTTTCAGAGGAGAAGTCGTTTGAAAATATTGACGGATGGACGACTGACGGACGATGAAGCCTTACCATCCTATAAGTTGTCCCGGAGCCGCTGGCTCAGGTGAGCTAAAAACCTAACTACTAGGTCCATGACCTTGACTTCAAGGTCACTGAGTAGGGTGCGGGTGGTACTTTGTAGAACCTTGGACCAATATGTAACTATAGTGCAAGTATAAAAAATCCATCAATGGATTAAAAGACATATAGGTCTTAATAAATCTTTAACCAAAACATCCAATTACGCCGACACGGTCGCTGACATGGATGTCAGGATGACAACAATAGCCCTTCATGAGCCAGGGCTGTGGAAATACCATGCCCGACTTGTCCTACTTGTCCCATTTCACCCAGGACAAGTGAAAAATTTCATTGTACTTGCCCTGGGACAACTATGAAGAAAGTATATGGTTTTCGTTTCAATTACAACAACTGATTTTTTGATTTAGAAAAATACTTAGCAAACAGTGTGGACCCAGATCAGACTGCTCCTGCAGGAGCAGTCTGATCAGGGTCCACATTGTTTGCCATTCCAATTTATACAGTTACCTTCAAAAAGTTTTATATGTTTAGAGGCCAGGAGAAAGATGTTTTGATTTTTTTTTCAGACATTTAGTACAGAAAAGATGCCTTTATTCACATTTTAAGGCTTTGAGGCTATTTAAAATGAGAAATGAGATTTGTTAGATATAAATGAGCTTTATGTTTGTGGCTGAATAAATCTTAAAATAATGCGTTTAACATATTTATGGTCTTGGACAAGTAATCTTTTTTGGCGGACAAGTGGAGTTTCACTTTGTACTTGTCCCTGGACAAGTAAGAATTTTTTCTATTTCCACAGGCCTGCATGAGCCCTTACTTCCACTTTTGATAAAATTATACCCTTTGCATATCTCTGAAGGCAATCTCTTTTTCTGCTTTGAAACTTTAAAACTATTCATATTTCTTCATGAAATTTCAAGTAAAGCATGCATAATCACATATTATGCAGAGAAAAACAACCATGACCCAAGATCAGGTTTGACAGAGTTATAGTCATTTATTTACTTCTTATAAAGAATTTCATGTCCGTCTTACTGCTTTGAAACTGTTGAGGGTTTCTTCATGAATTTACATAAAAGTATACAGCATCATCAGACAAATAGCTCTGATCCCATTTTGACTTAATTACGGCCTCTTGTGCATTGCCTTTAGTGATTGTTTTACACTTAAGGTGGTGATTTATGGTAAATGCAAAAATCTAAATACAACCATGAAAATGTAACATACCTTCCCGAAACTTTGCAAATATTTTCCTTTTGTGGTTCTCTTCAGTTTAGAATACAAAAAAGTCATGCTGATGATAAAGGGTCTTTTAAGATAAGGGGTAATTTGAAGTGTAAAAATCATAAAAAAATACTATCATTATTGAAAATGCATTTAGGTCTGAAGGTACTTCAATGCATTGACTTCAATGTCAGTTTAATTGTTTGTTCCATCTCTTCCTCAGATTATCAGGTTGAAAAAAAGTAGCTTGTTCTCAAATGTTTAACCATGTTTTAGGTTCATGTATAATTTTAGCATCATAAAGCCAGGCATTTGGGAAGTCAAAATCGTGAACAATAACATGGAAGTTGTGCTAAGTTTTGCGCAGATCTGTTGAATTTTTAGCATTTTATGGGTTTTTTTGTTTTTGTTTTTTGTATTCACCAAAAATCTGTGATTATCACCATCTTAATTTAACCGACCTACGTAATGAGGATTTGGAGTTATCTGCATGGCAAAGTTCTATGGTCTTTATTGTTTCCTTTCCTACTGTAAACCCCAATGGGCGTACATCATCATTGCCCTGTTCAAATGTGCTCTTGTTTTAAATCCTGACTGACCAAATCTGACTGCAGGGTCAAATCTAATGAGGATATTTGGCATTACTCTATAATATAAACTATTATAAATTTGGGGAAGAAGATTTCTTTTAAAGGCTAGTCCACATAGGACCTATAGTAACAGCTGAAGGGGTGGCAATGGGGCTTGTTTTAAACAATATTTTATGAGTAAAAGTATAGAATAATCAGAATTTGACTGAAAGCCCAAAGTTATGAGGACTATCTCCTGATAAAAATCAAATACTGCACAAAGGTTGAATGTACACAATAGCATAGACTTCAAATAAACACATCTTCGTCTAAACAGTCTGGCAATGAATGAAAATATTATTTAGGCAAAGACTGTTTTATGTTTGCATCAGAAGTAACCGCTTTATAATGAGCTAATAATATTGACAAAAGAAATACAAGACCTGAGAAAGAGAGGGAGAGAGAGTGGATGAGTTCCAGCATTGTAAAACTTTGTTGTGGAGTTAAGTTTGAGTTAAAGTTAAAACAGAGTCACTCTGTCCGATGTGTAAACTTTTCTAATCTCTTATGGTTGCCAGAAGAAAAGAATTAAAACATATGTTATGTTATCGGACTTTTAATGTATTCAGCCTAGTCAAGAGCCAGGTCATCTCAGCATGTATTTACAGAATAGCATCATTTTGAAATCAGCTGACCAGGCATACCATTCAACTTTTCCTTTTAAAGCGTTTGCTGGGGTAATGTGATTGGAGTCAGATGTGAAATTTTAACTTGAGTGTCATTTCTTATCAAATCTTTACAACTTCTGAAAGTAAAATGATCTATTAACAGCATTTTTTCAAATTCCTGCGGGTGGATTTGATCCAGGAAACTTTCCAAAAGGGTAATATGAACCTTATTGTCATATCTGGAAAACACTCTATGTTAGCTCCTTTCTTAGTCTAAATCTTACTTTCGCAAAAGGAGCCAAACTTGTCTAAATCTTACTTTCGCACAAGGAGCCTTCCTTGTTGTAAAAAAATGCAGAAAGAAGTTTCCTTTTGCACCCTTACACCCCACAGTGAAGCTAAAATTACAGTTGCGGCTATACTTTATTTGATAAGAGTTACAATAGTTGATTGCTGTCATAATAGTATTTCGAATGTTTTTCCGATTCACACGTAAAACAAGGTGCCAAGTGCATTGAAAAGAACAACAGAACGCCATTGGCTGTGCCAAATTACTCAGACTAAATTGCATACCAGTTTGACAACCGTTTTTGTTCTTATCTGTCTTTCTTTATATGACTGACAAATTTGGCCATGTTCGACCTCACAATATACAGAACATCGATGTAAATGGAGCAGAAAAACATGAGAATGCCCTTCTTTTTACTGCAAATCTTTGGTGAAAGCGTTTGCCAGTACATATAGCTAAAACTTAATACTCCATTTTGATACTTTATATTGTGAAGAAAACCATGCTTTTGTTTGATTTTGCAACCCCCCCCCCCCCCCCACACACACACACACACACACACACACACAGCCACCACTTTTTGGACCATTTGTAATCTCAGTGCCATAATTGGTATCTGTAAATTTACAATTAATGTTTTTCTAAACATTTTAAAGAAACACATAATATACTTTTTTGCCGTACGAAGAATATTTGAGATTTGTGGGGTAAATTAGAAGATTTTACCCCCTTTTGGCCCCTTAAGGAGCTACAATACAGGAACAGAGCACCCTATCAACATTCTTTATACCTGTTTACATTTTATTGCCAGTTTCTTAACCATTATATCGGTATGCAGTGCTGTTTTTCATTATTTTGTGCATCAATTCAGACATTTCGGTCGCATTTCCTCCCTTTTAACCCCTTTTGGGGACCCTTAAAAGGCATACACATATTTCTGAGGAGTTCCCCATAACGATATTTTGTATCCCTTAACATTAGGCTTATGTATTCACGACATTGTAAAAAGAAAATAGTCATGAGCTTTCAACTGTGCAAATAAAATTATTCATTTGAGGGCAAATTAGCCTATTAAAACCCCTTTTGGAGCCCCTTTAAAGAATATTAATAGACTCTCAGTTCTGTTCCTTTTGTGGCTGATATTATTTAATGTAAGTCTGTTACTTTCACAACAGTTGTACATGTAATTATTGCAGCATGTCCTTGTTTGTGGGTAAAATATGTGATTTTCAACAGGGTTTTATTTTCTCATTTTTTTACACAGGATATTGGTTGTTTCCATGGTAACGGCCAGAAGGAGGCAACTTCCCAAACATGTTTCTTCAGTTCATGATAGTTGAGGCTCTTCTCTAATTTTTTGTTGTAGGCTGATATATCAGACTGACCGCGCGAAAGGACATGGAGCGCTTAAAATTGTCTTAAAATTAGGGTTTCGAAAACCTGGATACCCCACCCACCATTACAGCATGTAGCAATACTAAAGAAGTTACAAAACAATTATATTTATTCTTCCTTAAATTCACATTGACCTATATTCCTTCAACCATTACATGTTTAGATGAAATGTAGTCTCATTTAGCCTATATTAAAGTTCAAAAAGTGCAATTTTTCATTGGCCATTTTTAAGGCAAAATCTTTGGCGACCGTTACCATGGCAACGGGTATGTAGCAGAAGGAACTAGGTATCAATTATTTGGTTTTGAGTGACAACAAACAAACTGAGAAAGTTTTATCAAAATCCATGACTATGCGTGCCAAACTTTGGTTGGTGGTTACAGAGAATTGCTATTAAATTGCATATAGATCCTCCAGGGGTTGAGGGAATGAAAATTTGTTCATACGGTCCAGGTCACATGACCAACATGGCCACCATGCCCATATATGGTAAAAACCTTTCAAAATCTTCTTCTCCAGAACCAGTAGACCGATGGCCTTGAAACTCGGTATGTAGCATTGGGTACTCAAGTACTATCAAGATTGTTCAAATTATGACCCTGTGTTGACCTTGCCCTTTTTAGCTCGCCTGAACGAAAGTTCAGGAAGAGCTATTGTTGTCACCACGGCGTCGGCGTCAGCGTCCGCGTCCGGATTGGATGTTTTGGTTAAAGTTTTTTAAAGACCTATAGCTCCTTAACCCATGGATGGATTCTTTTGATACTTGCACTGTAGTTAGATATTGGTCCAAAGTTTAACAGGGTACCACCCCCACCCCACTTCGTGACCTTGATGTCAAGGTCATGGACTTAGAAAATTGGGAGTATTTCTGACTGGATGTTTTGGTTAAAGTTTTATACAGCCCAATATCTCCTTAACCCATGGATGGATTCCTTTGATACTTGCACTGTAGTTAGATATTGGTCCAAAGTTTTCCAATGTACTACCCCAACCCCCCTCAGCGACCTTGATGTCATGGTCATGGACTTAGAAAATTGTCTTTTTATTGATTGGATGTTTTAGTTAAACTTTTAAAGACACATATCTCCTGAACCCAGCAATGAATTCTTTTTATATTTGTTTTTTAGTTAGATGTTAGTCCAAAGTTTTACAGAGTACTACCCCAACCCTGCTCAGGTACCTTGATGTCAAGGTCAGGGACTTGGGAAATTTGGTCTTTATTAATGTTTTCTAATTGCATACTGATTCATAATTCAGAGATTTAGTTTACACTTTAACTGATGTTAGACACTTTATTGAGTTTTTACAAAACACTATATGCTTACCGCTTTGGGTGACCTTAAATTCAAGGTCATCGACTTTGAATTTTGTCTTAAAGATTTTGTTAAAGTTTTATATTTATGAAGACATAATTTCACAGTGCCACGATGGAGTACTCAGTTGATACTAATACTTGAACTGATGTTAGATAATAGTTCAAGGTTTTGATACATCCTAGCCCCCCCCCCCCCCCTCCTCTCCCCCACTCCCATCCCCACCTCTTAGTTCTTTGTTTTCAAGAACTGTTGTTTTCAAGCTCATGGACTTTGAAATTTCATGTGGATTTTTTTATATTTAGACTTATTTCTGAGATAGCTTTTGCTTATAAATGTATTGTCATTATGGACATGCTTGCCTGAAGTTTTATGCATAGCAGTCCACACCACCAAAGTGACTGTGTGATGAGCAAGCACCTATTCAGGCGAGCTATGCTGTCAGCTGACAGCTCTTGTTTACGTCAAGGTCAAATATCGGAAAATGCTAGCACATGAGATTTCATGGTAAGTTTTGAAGATTTTGGCCTAAAAATTGGTATATACAATCATCTTAATGAGTACATGAAGATATGTGAGTACAAGAGGTCAAGGTCATTCTTTGACCTTTGACCCAGAAATCTCAAATTTTGACAATTTCAAAGACTCTGCTCTAAAACCACTGGGCCAATTGAAACCAAATTTCATATAGAGCCTCAAGGGGTTGAGGGAATGAAAAAATTTTCTAACGCTCCTGGACACATGACCAACATGGCCGCCATGCCCATATATGGTAAATACCTTTATAAATCTTCTTCTCCAGAACCAGTAGACCAATGGCCTTGAGACTTTGTATGGAGAATTGGGTACTTGAGTACTATCAAGATTGTTCAAATTATGACCTTGTGTTGACCTTGACCTTTTACAGCAAGGTCAAATATGGGAAAATGGTAGAACATAAGATTTCATGGAAAGTTTTGAAGATTTTGGCCTAAAAAATTGGTATATACAGTTGTCTTAATGAGTTCATGAAGAATTATGAGTACAAGAGGTCAAGGTCATTTTTTTACCTTTGATCCAGATAGCTCATATTTTGACATTTTCAACCATTTCCTCAAAAGCCAAAGGGCCAATTGTGAGCACATTTCATATAGAGCCTCCAGGGGTTGATTGAATGAAAAATTTGTTCAAACGGTCCAGGTCACATGACCAACTTGGCCGCCATTACCACTTATGGTATAAATCTTTAATATTTTTCTTCTCCAGAACCAATACTCCTATGTCCTTGAAACTTGGTAAATAGCATGGAGTACTAGAGTACCACCAAGACTGTTCAAATGGTGACCTTTGGTTTACCTTGACCTTTTTTGCGGCATGGTCAAATATGGGAAAATGCTAGAACATAAGATTTCATGGAAAGTTTTGAAGATTTTGGCCTAAAAGTGGTATATATGGTTGTCTTAATGAGTACATGAAGATTTATGAGTACAAGTGGTCATGGTCATTCTTTGACTTTTGACCCAAAACTCATATTTTGACAATTTCAGACATGATAAGTAAAAGCCACCTTGCCAATTGTTCAGGTGAGCGATTCAGGGCCTCATGGCCCTCTTGTTATTTAACCCATAGGTGCTTGCTTAATACAGGTTGGACTGAATATCCCTTTTCATAGGCCCAAGAACATTGAAACTCCATCAGTGCATGCACCTTACCACTCCATGTCACCTCCAACAAAACTAGGTTGCTGTAACCTACTTTCACAAAAAAAAGTACCACATATTTATTTTTCGAGATCAGCCCCATACCTTTGTTTAAATTGGCCCTAGAACATTTAAACTTCATCAGTGCATGCACCTTACCACTCCAGGTCACCTCCAACAAAACTAGGTCACTGTGGCCTACTTTCAGGAAAAAGTACCACATATTTAGTTTTTGTCTGCAGCCCCATATCTCCCTTTTCATAGGCCCCAGAACATTGAAACTCCGTCAATGCATGCACCTCACCACTCCAGGTCACCTCCAAGAAAACTAGGTTGCTGTGACCTACTTTCACTCATGATGCTATGTCGCTGTTTTAAAATTTTTTATGCCCCCAATTTCGGAGAAATTGTGGGGGCATATTGGTTTGGGCCTGTCCGACTGTCTGTCTGTCTGTCTGTCATATCAAGAACCGTAAGAGCTAGGAGCTTGAAACTTTATACACATGATCAGTATGAATTATAAGCGAACACGTGTTTTTTCTTTTTTCCGCGGGTCACATATTTCAAGAGTTATGCCCCTTTTTCGACTTAGCCTGCGGAACCTTGTGAACAAAATATCTCAAGAACCCCTGATGCTAGGATCATGAGGTTTTGCAGGATGAGAATGCCCAAGGTGTAGATGACCTGATTAACTTTTGAAACAAATTTATGAATTTTTGACCGAGTTATGCCCCTTTTTCGACTTAGTGCATTGTAAGCCTATGGAACCTTGTGAACAAAATATCTCAAGAACCCCTGAAGCTAGGAGCATGATTTTTTGCAGGAAGATACTGCCTGTGGTGTAGATGACCTGATTAACTTTTGAAAAAAATTCGTGAATTTTTGATCGAGTTATTCCCCTTTTTCGACTTAGTGCATTGAGGCCTATGGTACAAAGGTACCCTTACATATAGTCAAGAACAATAAGAGCTAGGAACTTGAAACTTTATACACATGATCAGTATGGAAAATAAGCAGACCTGTATTTTTAGCTCACCTGAGCCAAAGGCTTCGGGGGAGCTTTTAGTATGGACAGGCTTCGTTCTATTCTATTCAATTGTCTGTTGTTGTCCGTCCACAATTTCAAACGACTTCTCCTCTGAAACCGCTGGGCCGATTGTAACCAAATTTCACATAAAGCCTCTTGGGACCTTAGGAACGAAAAATTATTCAAACGGTCTTGGTCACATGACCAACATGGCCGCCATGCCCATATATGCTAAAAACCTAAAAAAATCTTCTTCTCCAGAACCAATAGGCCGATGGCCTTGAAACTTGGTATTTAGCATTGGGTATGGGAGTACTACCAAGATTGTTCAAATAATGTTCTTGGGTTGACCTTGACCTTTTTTACGGTTAGGTCAAATTTGCTTCCTTATGCTTTTATATGGCAAAATGCTACAACATAAGATATCTTGGAAACTGTTCAAGATTTTGGGTTTAGAATTGGTATATAGAGTCATCTTGATGAGTACATGAAGATTTATGAGTACAAGAGGTCAAGGTCATTCTTTGACCATTGATCCAGAACTCTCATATTTTGACAAGTTCTAACAATCTCCTCAAAAGCCACTGGGCCAATTGAAACCAAATTTCATATAGAGCCTTCAGGGGCTAGGGGAAACGAAAATTTATTCATACGGTCCAGGTCACATGACCAACATGGCCACCATGCCCATATATGGTAAAAACCTTAAAAAATCTTCTTCTCCAGAACCAGTTGACCGATGGCCTTGAAACTTGGTATGTAGCATTGGGTACTCAAGTTTAATCAAGATTGTTCAAATTATGACCCTGGGTTGACCTTGACATTTTTTACAGCAAGGTCAAATATGGCAAAATGCTACTACATTAGCTTTCATGGAAATTTCTGAAGATTTTGGCCTAAAAATTGGTATATACAGTCATCTTAATGAGTACATGACGATTTATGAGTACAAGAGGTCAAGGTCATTCTTTGGCCTTTGACCCAGAACTGTCATATTTTGACAATTTCAAACAATCTCCTCAAAAACCACTGGGCCAATTGTGACCAAATTCCATATAGAGCCTCCAGGGGTTGAGGGAATGAAAAAATTCCTTAAAGGTCCAGGTCACATGACCAACATGGCTGCCACGCCCATATATGGTAAAAACCTTTAAAAATCTTCTACTCCAGAACCAATTGACTTATGGCCTTGAGACTTGGTATGTAGCATTGGGCATTTGAGTACTATCAAGGTTGTTCAAATTATGACCTTGGGTTGACCGTGACCTTTTTTCGGCAAGGTCAAATATGGGAAAATGCTTGAACATAAGATTTCATGGAAAGTTGTGAAGATTTTGGACTAAAAATTGGTATAAACAGTTGCTTTAATGAGGTCTTGAAGAATTATGAGTACAAGAGGTCAAAGTCATTTCTTGACCTTTGATCCAGATCTCTCATATTTTGACATTTTCTAACATTTCCTCAAAACCCAAAGGGCCAGTTGTAAACACATTTCATATAGAGACTCCAGGGGTTGATTGAATAAAAATTTGTTCAAATGATCCAGGTTACATGACCAACATGGCCGCCATTACCATTTATGGTGTAAATCTTGAATATTTTTCTTCTCCAGAACCAATACACCTATGGTCTTGAAACTTGGAAAGTAGCATGAAGTACTAGTGTACCACCAAGATTGTTCAAATGATGACCTTGGGTTAACCTTGACCTTTTTTGCAGCATGGTCAAAGATGGTAAAATGCTAGAACATTAGACTTCATGGAAAGTTTTAAGATTTTGGCCTAAAAATGGTATATATGGTTGTCTTAATGAGTACATGAAGATTTAGGAGTACATTTTAGTGGTCATAGTCATTCTTTGACCCAAGACTCATATTTTGACAATTTCAGACATGATAAGAAGAAGACAACTTGCCAATTGCTCAGGTGAGCGATTCAGGGCCTCATGGCCCTCTTGTTTTATTTTTCCGCCGGCAATGTATTTCCAGAGTTATGCCCCTTTTTCGACTTAGCCTGTGGAACCTTGTGAACAAAATATCTCAAGAACCCCTGATGCTAGGATCATGAGGCTTTGCAAGATGAGAATGCTCAAGGTGTAGATGACCTGATTAACTTTTGAAACAAATTCATGAATTTTTGACCGAGTTATGCCCCTTTTTCGACTTAGTGCATTGTAAGCCTATGGAACCTTGTGAACAAAATATCTCAAGAACCCCTGAAGTTAGGAGCATGATTATTTGCAGGAAGATACTGCCTGTGGTGTAGATGACCTGATTATCTTTTGAAAAAAATTCGTGAATTTTTGATTGAGTTATTCCCCTTTTTCGACTTAGTGCATTGAAGCCTATGGTACAAAGGTACCTTTACATATAGTCAAGAACAATAAGAGCTAGGAACTTGAAACTTTATACACATGATCAGTATGGAAAATAAGCAGACCCGTATTTTTTTATTTTTCCGCCGGCAATGTATTTCCAGAGTTATGCCCCTTTTTCGACTTAGCCTGTGGAACCTTGTGAACAAAATATCTCAAGAACCCCTGATGCTAGGATCATGAGGCTTTGCAAGATGAGAATGCCCAAGGTGTAGATGACCTGATTAACTTTTGAAACAAATTCTTGAATTTTTGCCGAGTTATGCCCCTTTTTCGACTTAGTGCATTGTAAGCCTATGGAACCTTGTGAACAAAATATCTCAAGAACCCCTGAAGCTAGGAGCATGATTATTTGCAGGAAGATACTGCCTGTGGTGTAGATGACCTGATTAACATTTGAAAAAAATTCGTGAATTTTTGATCAAGTTATTCCCCTTTTTTGACTTAGTGCATGGAGGCCTATGGTACAAAGGTACCCTTACATATAGTCAAGAACAATAAGAGCTAAGAACTTGAAAATTTATACACATGATCAGTATGGAAAATAAGCAGACCCGTATTTTTTTTTATTTTTCCGCCGGCAATGTATTTCCAGAGTTATGCCCCTTTTTCGACTTAGCCTGTGGAACCTTGTGAACAAAATATCTCAAGAACCCCTGATGCTAGGATCATGAGGCTTTGCAAGATAAGAATGCCCAAGGTGTAGATGACCTGATTAACTTTTGAAACAAATTCGTGAATTTTTGACCGAGTTATGCCCCTTTTTCGACTTAGTGCATTGTAAGCCTATGGAACCTTGTGAACAAAATATCTCAAGAACCCCTGATGCTAGGAGCATGATTTTATGCAGGAAGATACTGCCTGTGGTGTAGATGACCTGATTAACTTTTGAAAATAATTTGTAAATTTTGGATTGAGTTATTCCCCTTTTTCGACTTAGTGCATTGAGGCCTATGGTACAAAGGTCCCCTTACATATAGTCAAGAACAATAAGAGCTAGGAGCTTGAAACTTTATACACATGATCAGTATGGAAAATAAGCAGACCTGTATTTTTTTATTTTTCCGCTGGCAATGTATTTCCAGAATTATGCCCCTTTTACGACTTAGCCTGTGGAACCTTGTGAACAAAATATCTCAAGAACCCCTGATGCTAGGATCATGAGGTTTTGCAGGATGAGAATGCCCAAGGTGTAGATGACCTGATTAACTTCTGAAACAAATTCGTGAATTTTTGACAAAGTGATGCCCCTTTTTCGACTTAGTGCATTGTAAGCCTATGGAACCTTGTGAACAAAATATCTCAAGAACCCCTGATGTTAGGAGCATGATCTTTTGCAGGAAGATACTGCCTGTGGTGTAGATGACCTGATTAACTTTTGAAAAGAAATCATGAATTTTTGATTGAGTTATGCCCCTTTTTCGACTTAGTGCATTGTAAGCCTATGGAACCTTGTGAACAAAATATCTCAAGAATACCTGATGCTAGGAGCATGATTTTATGCAGGAAGATACTGCCTGTGGTGTAGATGACCTGATTAACTTTTGAAAATAATTTGTAAATTTTGGATTGAGTTATGCCCCTTTTTCAACTTAGTGCATTATTTGCCTATGGAAGCTTGTGAACAAAATATCTGGAGAACCCCTGATGCTAGGATCATGATTTTTGCAGGTTGATATTGCCCAAGGTGTAGATGACCTGATTAACTTTCAAAAACAATTCGTAAATTTTTGACTGAGTTAAGCCCCTTTTTCGACTTAGTGCATTGTAAGCCTATGGTACAAAGGTACAAGCATTATTGGATGAACCTTCTCTAGAGACAAGCATAGGGTTGGGGGCATAGTGTTTCATAAACACATTTTCTAGTTAGTGCTAGTATCTCTGTTACCACATGACAGATTCTTACCTTGAATGTGTGATAAGTAGTTATGAAGACAGGGTGTAACCATATCATCCAAGTAGAGACTTCAGGTTGCAACTGCTCAAGCTGTTGCCATTGTATGCTTAGCATTTTCACTACTGTCAAAGTGCCTTTTTTGTCTTACAGAGAAGAGGCTTCTCCTTTGCATGGATTTCAGTGGGCAACAGTTGGTGTAATAACATGGATGATGCCATGGGGCAATGATATTTTCTTTTGCCAAGGAGTAGGTATTTCCACAGTGTCTATTCTAGGATGCGCAATTGCGGGATTCACGCTCATTTTTCTCATATCCCGCATAAATTCAGACCCAGTGCGTGACACTCACAGTCCCACGTAAAAAATGAACAATGAAAAAGTCCCAAAACCAAGAATTTACTATTGCCTCGCAGAAAATACCGCTGTTTTGATTAAAATGGCATCATATTACAGAAGTTGTTTTCGCCATATTATGTCCATTAGAGTAACTTCCATTGACTTCCAGTGTTCATTCTAGGCCGCGCCCTTGCGCCATTGGCGCGTATTTTCCAGTGTGGGCGCAAAGAAAATTCCATACACGGGTCTGCGGGCGCATAGTTGTCGCCGTTCGAATTTTGAACGGCGTGCGCTGGGATTTTGAATGGCGTACGCCCGTTGTCATAAACAAGTGCACCGAATGTAAATCAAACAGCGATATAAAACAGCCGTTTTCATTGGTCAAATGCAGTGCCTAAACCAATCAGATTTCTTCTTAGAAATAAGTTTTCTCTGTCAAAATGTCGGACAAGAAAGTCAATTGCCGGCGTAAAACACAAAACAGATAGAACAATTCTGAGCTTTTTTCCGAAGCATCGGAGGATTTCTACCGATGAAAAACAACAATAATAGCACAGCTCCTATTGAGATCTGTAATCAATCGGAGGCCAGTGCCTCGGAAAGTGGTCAATCGCAGGGGGGGGGGACTCTGAAAAAGTTGAAAACAAACATGACAAACGATCTTTCCCATAGGGGCATATCAAGCCCCTGTGAGCAGGCCCAATAAGGGAAATGCAAAACATTGAGGTGAGTCGTAAATTTTGGGCCCACAATTTTTTGTAATGTCCCCACTTTTTTACCTGATAGGGGCCCTTGGGCCCCAGTTTTGAAATTTCTAGAATGAACACTGGACTTCACAGGCTCGATGAAATTCCGGAACGAATTTCATTAGAGAGTGGGTAGAATGTGTAACCCCCACCTGCGTTAGCATACCCGCGATGAAATTTTATAAGTTGCTGAAAAACTGTATCAGCAAAATAATCACTGTAAACCCATTGAAATACTTAGATATAAGACTAAAGCCTTCAAATCAACTCAGAAAATATTTAACTAGAATGTTATAGGGATTTAGAACAGAAAAATCGATCTCAAACTGTGTAAAACAGGTCAGTTAAGATTATTGTATAGTCTTGGACAGGAATAAATGTCTGTTATATGAGCTCAATGTTTTCTGTCTGTTCGAAAATTCCCCCCCCCCCTTTTTTTTTTTTGAAAATCCCCCCTATTTTTGAGATGGAGGGGGGGGGGAAATCCCCCTCATTTTCAGTTTTTAGAATAGACACTGTTACCATGTTCTGATATTATTATTATTATTAGAAGAGAAAGTCATTGAAGTTGCATTGCTGCAGTACTTCCTGCAACAATGCATATATGAGCTGCAACACTAGAAAACTAACAAAGTGGCATGTGCGCTGTGCAAACACTGGGATCATCCTGGGCATCAGCCTAGTCTGAGCAGTCTTTGCTGTCCACATGGAGGTAGCTTAGACCCTTAGCTACCATTTAAGTGCACAGCAAAGACTCTGACCAGACTGTGGATTCCCAGGCTTCTCTCAGTCTTCGCTGGGCACACAACCACTTTGTTGGTTTTGTCATGTTGCGACTCATATATTGTTTCAGTGCCCTGTATCATAAACTGACAAAAACAGAAAAGTGTCAAACTTTGGCTCCAGAATGGAGTACTGTAAACCTATTTGTGATTTTCATAATGGAGAATAGTTTGCTATCGCAACTAGACAAATGACACAAAAAAAAAAAGAATCATGCCAAAACTTATTGTTTTGAAATAGGCAGAACTAAAGAATTGATAGCTGCAAAAATAAATAGGTTCACAGTATTGCTTGACAAAAATACTTGCCACTGGACATTCTTAAATTCATCCACTAACCATTGTGCTTGCCCAGTGAAACACTAGAATGTGATAAGAATTAGATTTCATCAAATGAGGAATAAAAACAGAATGAATGACTATGTAGGCTTAGTATGGGAACAGATTTGAGTTCTGTATATTGCAGGCACCATTGCAGGAGAGCTATGCTGGCTGATAGCAGCTGTTTTCACAGTTGCTTCTGTCTCTGTGTGTCATTGAGTAGTTATACCCCCGACATACGAAGTATGTCAGGGGGTATATAGTTTTTGTCATTCCGTCTGTTCCTCCGTTCGTCCGTCTGTTCGTCAACATTACGTCAAAGTTTTGCGTTAAACCTTTTGTAGTTGCTCATATTTTGGTAACCTTATATCAGATTCTCTTCATATTTGGTTCATTATATCTCTATAGCATTACCTTTGATTTGATATATCTAGACCCCTGGGTCAGGCCCCTGGTTGGAGGTCAGGGGTCAATAATTAGGACATAGGCGTTTTCATTATGTCAGTTTTGCGTTAAACCTTTTTAAATTGTTAGTATTTCTTTAACCACATATCAGATTCTTTTCATACTTGGTTCATGATATCTCTTAAGCATTACCTTTGATGTGAAGAGTCTATGCCGCAGGGCCAGGCTCCTGGGTGGGGCCAAGGGTCAATAACTAGGACTTAGGCATTTTCATTATGTCAAAGTTTTGTGTTAAACCTTTTAGATTGCTCATATCTCTGTAAATGCATTGCAGATATCTTCCATATTTTTTATTCATGATAACTCTATAGTATTACTTTCGATAGGGACTTCTGGGTCAGGCTCATGGGTGGGGCCAGGGGTCAATAACTAGGACTCAGCCATTTGTTGTTGTTTTTTTCTTTTGCTTGTTCTAATATATTTAAATGGAATCTTGTGATGCATGACTAATTTTATCTTATAGAAGTTTACATTATTTGGATGCTGCTGTTGCTGACCAAAGGTCAAGGTCACAAACTTTGAATTTGTTCTTTTATAACATTTTTGCATTAAACTTTTGTGTTAAAGTTTGCTTTCATTATATTCCCCCGGTATACGAAGTATATAGGGGGTATATAGTTTTTGTTTTTTTTAGGCGGTGGCGCTGGTCGGGGGTATATGTGAGCTCCTGCTCACTTGCTCTAGTTTCTTCCGCATTGATGTCCATATGCTTGTTTAGGGCAACAGTATGAGCAGCAGTTGATGTCCATTGCTTGTTTAGGGCAACAGTATGAGCAACAATTGATGTCCATTGCTTGTTTAGGGCAACAGTATGAGCAACAATTGATGTCCATTGCTTGTTTAGGGCAACAGTATGAGCAACAATTGATGTCCATATGCTTGTTAAGGAGATCTATTATGAACAGTTCACTGTTGATGTCCATATGCTTGTTTAGGGCAACAGTATGGATGCCCATATGCTTGTTTAGGCCTAAAAAAAATTGTGTGATCTTGGTTTCCAGACCGAGTGGTCTTTCTTGGCGCTGACTCAAAAAATTTTAGCAGCAAAACTCACATTTGGCAATTTCCGCCATTCCGGAAAAAATACAAAAGTGGGGAACAAATTATGAAATAGACGGCGTAATCCGCTCAGAGGTTCTAGCTCTTTGCCGCATAAAGTATGCCAGTTTGTAAAAAGAAATCGCATGCTAGTGTGTTAATTCTCGTACCGACTTCGGGGAGATAATTCTAAGACAGGTAACAGCAAAGGGAAAAATAAGGAAAATAATCTTGATACCTGGCCTAAATGCTGAACTGTGTATCTGTAGGACTTTGTGAGGTTGATAAGAGCTTGTTGAGTGTGTCTGATCCATCATTTACCTCCCACATGGGTTGGCATCATAAGCGCCTCTTTCCCATTTACTACTATGGCATTTAAACTACAAACTAACATTGCTCTGTTTAGGCCACTGTTGTGGTAAAAATAGTATAGTCCCATAGCTAGAACATGAATAGTTTTATCATAAAGTTTAAGTTTCTTTGACAAATCCTTCAAGGCCAATTCTAGCCTGTGTGCCATACAGTGAATGGTAAGTAAACTAGGTTGCTCAGTCCTCAAAAGAGCTCCAACACCTGCCCTGGCTCTTGTCATGGCACTAGCCCCATCACATGACAAAGCCACCAATTTTTGTGAAACCTCAACCCAGTCAAGTTGGAGATTTTTTGACACAGTCTCTTTGAAGCCATTAACAATACTTCTGGCATCCACCTTTTCTGCCGCATGAACCCCAATGAAGTTAACACTGATCTGACCCTCCATACATGAGCGCACAAGCCACATCTCTTGCTCTTTAATAGAACTGTCAGTGCTTCCATCCCCTATGAAACACAAAAACATTGATATCTGAATTTGAGTGGATACCTTATCAAACTGAACATCAGCGATAGATTTTATGAAGTCTTTTGCAGCTTCAGTACTTCGATAGGTACTTCCAAAGTTGAGGTCCTTCATGTCATCTAATTTGCATAACCAGTGAGTCGAAATCAGACAGTCGTCTCATTTTTGACAATCAAGGCATGGCAGTTTCTGAACATTTTGTCCAGTTTGTCTATGATATCAGCATTCAGCTCAGACAGTCGTCTCATTTTTGACAATCAAGGCATGGCAGTTTCTGAACATTTTGTCCAGTTTGTCTATGATATCAGCATTCAGCTCAGTCACAATTTTACCACCTTGAGATTCTGATGGGTCCTGGGATTTTGTTTGTGCAATCAACAGGTTTTTTTGTGCTGTTTGCACCTTTCATGTTTATTTATACTTTCAAGCTTATAGGCTTTGCAGTCTGTCACATAAACACATGTTCTGTCTTTGCCAAAGTCAACACAAAGGGAACAAACAAGACCATTGTCTGTGTCTTTCAGCCACGGCCTTGTAGCTTGCCAATCCTGAATGACCTCTTCCTTGCGCTGTTTCCATTGCTGGTTTTCGTAGGCTTTTTAGTAGACACTCCTTCCTTCAGGATTTTGCTTCCTTTTAGCAACCTGCTGTGAAACACTAGCGATGTATCACAAGGTGGCCACAAGCTCTGAAAAACAGAAAAAACAGGGAAAATGATGAAAAAAAATCCCTTCAGGGAAAAATCAGGGAATTTGAAAATTTGATGAAAATCAGGGGAAAATCAGAGAATTTTAAAAATTCTAGTTTGTTAACATGAAACTTTTCGAGCAGGTATCATGGTTACTGGTGGTTTCTTTCTGCAATAAAATAAGTGTAAGTCTCCTTCTGACAACTGTATGATATACATGTACAATTTAATTAGTTCAAGGGGTATAGTGCAAAGTATTGAATAATCATTTTCCTTCCATAGGTTTCGAACTTTGTAATGAGCATTTATCTGAAAGCAATGGTTTGTAAAAAATCTTAATACAATAAAAGAGATTTTTCTGTAGTGGAGAATTGAAAAACAATCTAAATTGAAATATGAATGTCCAGTTTGTGTGGTTACGGTCATGTGTGTTACATAATTCAGTACAGTCTAACCTGTCTTAAGCAAGCAGCCAAGGGATAAGGCAAAATCGCTTGCTTAAGACAGGTGCTTGCTTAATACAGGTTCGATTTACTCCGAAAAAAACTGTTTCTTCCCAACCAAGGGTACTCATCAGGTGGCTTATATGGCTACCTCGACAGTTTTTTCTTTCTTTCTTTCTTTTATTACTGTTTTTTTTTTTCTTTTCAATTTTTTTTTTTTTTTTTTTTTTTTTTTTTACATGTATTTACAGTATCATTTTTTTACATGTATATTTTTTTTTTGTTCTTTTTTTTTTCTTGTTTTTCTTTTTTTATATATATAAATACATACATCTTTCAACAAACATTTGATTTACATGTACAAGTACAGGAAACTCCTCTCCATTTTAACATTTCTTAAAGAAGTCACTGATCTTTGTTTGCTGACAACATGTTTCAATTCTCAAAGAAGTGGCAAGTTCAGTTAGTTCCATTAAGTTGGACAGCATTTTGGATTGTCCTTGAGCCAATGCAAATGTTTTCAGCTTCTCTAGGCATTGCTCAGCTTCATCAAGAGAACACACTGTCTGAGGAGTTTCTTCAGTTTCCTCATCACTGTTATCTGACACTGTTTCGCAATTCACATGTTCTTTCAAGAGTTCATGGGCGGGTTTATTCCAGTCCATATGTTCTTCACATGTTGGAATGTTTTGCTCCAGTTGCACAAGTTCAGAAAAATCACACCCAAAGAGTTCATGTGCAAGACTGACAAGTTTCAGGGGAATGTCCTCATCAATGTCATCAACACTTTCTTCAACATTTTCCTTAGCCATAAAGCCACATTTGGCGAAACACTTCCAAATTGTGCTACACTCTACGTCATCCCATGAATGCTTAACCCAGTAAATGGCATCTAACACAGTAACAAGCTTCAACAGTTCTGAGCCACACATGTCTTTGTTTTTTTCCATATCTGCCAGAATTTTTCTGCTTTGTCGTTTGTGAAATTTTAATTTTAAAGCTTGAATAATGCCCTGATCCATGGGCTGAATCTTAGAAGTTGTATTTGGTGGTAGAAACACTAACTTCACATTATCAAGTTTCAGATGCGGATGAGAGGGTGCATTGTCCACAAACAGTAGAATTTTTCGTCCCTGACTTTTCATTTTTCTTTCCACACTTTTAACCCACACTTCAAAAATGCCACCAGTCATCCAGGCTTTCTTATTAAATTTGTAAGTCACTGGTAGATTTTTTGCGTCGAGTCCATTAAAACACCTTGGTTGCTTAGATTTCCCAATCACTAGAGGTTTGAGTTTTTCTCCTGTCATACTGGCACATAGAGCAAGGGTAATCCTTTCTTTTGAACGTTTGCCCCCCGCACACTCAGTGTCCTTTACTGCAAAAGTTGTTTTTTGTCCCGTTCTGAAGAATAAACCAGTTTCATCCATGTTAAAAATGTCCTTTGGATCATATCCTTCACACAGATCAGGCAGTTTTTTAATCCAGTCTTCAACAACGTTATTGTCCACTTCACCTCGTTCACCACTCATTGTTTTAAACACTAAATTATGTCTCTTAAGGAAACTCTCCAGACAGCCATTTGATGCTTTGAAAGTTGAAATTCCCAGTTGCTCAGCATAAACCTTTGCTTTCTCCTGAATCAATGGTCCAGAAAGAGGGATTCTGCGTGCAGATGCATCCTGGACTCTCTGCCATGCCAACTCGTTAACCTCGTCATTCACAGTTGTACGCCTCTGTCTTTTACTGTCTGGATTTGTATTGTCCTCATAGTCAGCCAAGAACTCAGCTTTTCTTTTCAAAGTTTGTTGCACTTGGGTTTTTTCCCACACCAAATAATTGCCACATTATGCGCAAAAAATTTACAAAAGGTAAAGTTTTCTAGCTGTCAAATGGAGCCGGCCATGTTGTTTCTTGATAGTGAGTAAAATCCAACACACATGTATGATGGGACACCGAATAAAATTATATTCAAAGCAGATATCGGCGTGGAAGTAAGCAATGCGCTTTGAGGTGGCGGATTTTACTCCAACCTAAAAACACGCCAGACACACGTTGACAGCTGACGATCACAAGCTGGGCAACTGTCATTTTAATTTTAGTTGCCCAGCCAATTTTTAGCTTGCCTGAACAAAGTTCAGGAAGAGCTATTGCACTACCCCCGACGTTGGCGTTAGCGGCAGCGGCGGCATTAGCAAACTGTTAAAGTTTTACATTAAAGTTTTTTTATATGATGGGCAAGGCGCTGTCAGGCGAGCTATCCTGTCCCTGTGACAGGTCTTGTTTTACTGGCAGTGGGTGACCGCTAGTCTGTATCCCTGTTTTATGTAATTGCATGACCTCGGCAGCTGCTTTGAACACAGCTGTCTGACTGTAATAATATAAGCGCTTACGAATGAACTAGGACGCCAAAGTGTAAAGTAATTAATCAAGGGATTGGCAATCCTCAATTTCGGAAAACCCAAAAAAGCTATTTTTTAGAACGTCGTAATTTTTTTCCGATTCAGGTCAGTTTAAATCGCAAATTCTATTGGAAAGTAAGCACAGTGGCAGTTCTGCCCTGCTTTTGTAATCATTACAGTAATCATGTGCAGCAATTTTACGAAGTTAATAGCCAAAATTTTCGGACACCGAAAACTTTGTGTTCTCTTTATTATCGGGCACCTACCTAACAAGGTATTGGCTTTCTGTAAATGTTTGACAAAAAAAAAACAAAAAACATTTCCTTTATTTCTCATAAAACTTTCTTTAAACACTACCAAAACTGGCTAGATGATACAGACAATAGTTCTCTCAGTGACCCGTTCACCCAAAAAATGAAATTGACGTGTCCATCTTGATATTTTGATTATTCCAATACCTACAAGAGTGTATTGGCTACAACAGAACAAACAGAAAACTGCGTAGAAGTGTGGACTGTCATGTCATATCATGCAATTAAGTAATGGCCCTGACCCTAAGGGGTATTTAGTGTCGGTATCTTGCCAGATGAACTGTCACAGACTTCAAAAAAAAAAGTCAAGAAAAAAAAATTCCGACCAACCAAGCCATTTTTTTTTTCACAGTGAAACCGGAATCACACAATTTTTATGCCCCCGAAGGAACTTCGGGTGGCATATTAAAATCACACCGTCCGTCCGTCCGTCCGTCCGTTACAAATCGTGTCTCAGCGATAACTTGAAAACTACTAAAGCAATTAGATGAAACTTCACAGAAAGATAAAGCATAATGAGAAGGTGTGTCGCGCGCAAGACTTGGGTCCGTACGCCCAAGGTCAAGGCCACAACTGGGTCAAAGGTTAAATTGTGTCTCAAAATCGTGTCTCAGCGATAATTTTAAAACTACTGAAGCAAATTTGATGAAACTTCACAGAAAGATAAAGCACTATGAGAAGGTGTGTCGCGCGAAAGACTTAGGTCCCAACGCCCAAGGTCAAGGCCACAATTGGGTCAAAGGTCAAATTGTGTCTCAAAATCGTGTCTCAGCAATAATTTTAAAACTACTGAAGCAAAGGACCAGTCTCTATAAGGCCCTTTTCATGGCTAAAACCGATTTTCTTTAAACTTTGTATACTTTAACTGATATGTATTGACTATCTTATGGTGCAATACCAAATTGTTTGGTTCACTAGTTTTCGCTGTATGCACGATTTAAGTGGGTGGGGTAATTCCACCCCATTAAAAGTATAGTTACAAAAATGCTATTTTTTCCATTCCAAGTTCATGCTTCAAAATGGTGGTTGCAATAGGAAAAGTACACTTCTGGACTTAAAAGATGATGATAATATTGTTCTGAAATTCATACCAGAATAGAGTTTATATTCGTTTATAATATGTACCCCAATTTCAGTATATTTTGTCCTCCGACTTTACGAAAAACCACAACACGTTCACAGTTTTCAAGATTTTTTAAAAATCTTTTGCTATTATTATGTTGATATAATAGTCATTGCAGACATATGTCAGAATTTATTTTATGATCATTAATATGAGAGTTATCTCCTCACGAAATTTGATTTTGTCCGTTTTTCAATATCAGCATGCATTTGTCATTCCATAGTACTCCAAACTCCATTTGGAAGTTAATAACACCTTTTGATGCAAATATTTGTTGATTTTTGTAGGCATTGGAGTTATTTCCCCCCACCAAAGGTGACGGGGGACATATTGTTTTCAGTGCGGTTCCCGGGCGTCAGCGTCGGTGTCAGCGTGACAGTTTCTTGCGTGTGCCATATCTCTTGAACTAATGGATGGAATTTCACCAAACTTGCATGGATACATCATTGGGACAAGTTTAAGAGCTGATTAGATTTTGGTGACCTTGACCTTATTTTCAAGGTCACTGGAGGACTTAGATGATAATTTCATGTACCCACTTTGCGTGCACGATCTCTTGAACCAATGGATGGAATTTCACCAAACTTGCATGAATACATTATTGGGACAAGTTTAAGAGCTGATTAGATTTTAGTGACCTTGACCTCAATTTCAAGGTCACTGGAGGACTTAGATGACAATTTCATGTACCCATTTAATCTCCTGAACCAATGAATGGATTTTCACCAAACTTGCATGGTTACATCATTCGGACAAGTTTAAGGGCTGAATAGATTTTGGTGACATTGACCGCATTTTCAAGGTCACTGGAAGCATTAGATGATAATTCCTTGTACCCACTATATCTCCTGAACCAATGGATGGAATTTCACCAAACTTGCATGGATACATCATTAGGGCATGCTAAAAGCTGATTAGATTTTGATGACCTTGACCTCATTTTCAAGGTCACTGGAGGACTGAGATGACAATGTCCTATTATAACAATATCTCATGAGCCAATGGATGGAATTTCACCAAACTTGCTTGGATACATCACTGGGACTAGCATAAGAGCTGATTAGATTTTGGTGACCTTGACCTCATTTCAAGGTCACTGGAGGACTAAGATGGCAATTTCTTGTATCCATAATATCTCATGAACCAATAAACAGAATTTCGCCAAACTTGCATGGATACATCACTGGGACTAGCTTAAGAGCTGGTCAGATTCTGGTGACTTTGACCTCATTTTCAAGGTCACAGGAGGACTTAGATATGTGAAAATTTCACTGAAGTTGATATATCTCATTAGCCTTTGGCTTGATTTCCAGTTTACTATCATAGATATACTTTTGGGACAACCTCAAGAGTTTACTGTGTTTTGATTACCTTGACCCCATTTTCAAGGTCAAAAGCTAATTTAAAAATGCTTATTTTTTTTCTCTTAAAAATTAGTTATATCTTTGATTTAATTGACAGATATTCATCAGACTTGCAGGAATATATTGTGACAGGTTTAAGACATGTTTAGTATTTGGTGACCTTGACCCATTTTTCAAGGACATAGTCATATATGTAGGATATCTTTAGAACCAGTGGATGGATTTTCTCCAAACTTGCCTAGATAGTTTACTTGTACAGGCTTTATATTCATTATAGCGGATGGGAAATGGGCTGGTGGGGGGAGGGGGACATCAGTTTTTCTCTGAAAAACATTTCTAGTTACTTTTGCATGCGACAATGTCATATTTTATGTAATTTTGAAAAAAGGATACCTCGCATCTGGAAAATTAACAAATTGCCAATGACTTACAAGCAGGGTTTGCTTAGTTTTTGCAACCTCATTAAACTCATGCTAAATGCTTAAATTAAAGTCCTTATGGTCCATTCGTGTTTTTACGCTGGTTATTATTAATCTTCTTCAGAATCGCTAGACGTACTCCATGTGTCAACAGCAGCATCTTTTACATAATCAATGTGCATCTTGCTCGGTTTGGCTTCACTGTTTTCTGTTTCGTTGCGGTAATATCCTAAATACCAAAGCACTGAAGCCACATGTGCACAACACCCAACGGTTACAAAGGTAAGATTGGTTGTTGAATCAGCCAATGGCAGGATTAAAAAGTGGAAGGCCCTCAGGAACACAATGCCCAATAGCCAAATACCATATGTTGGAGACTATGTAAGAATAGTATGCTCTTTGTGTAGTGCATTTAGATCTCCTTTGGTAACGAGCACAGATTCAGACAAAGTCATTGCCAGACGTATGATGGCTCTAGCAAAATCTCCAAATAAGCTGCAGGATAAGGTTATGAAAAGTGGTTGGGATCAAAAACGGGTAATATGAAAAAAGATTGATGACACAAAGCTTGACAATTTCCCAGAGTTGACTGAGGATGAACTCAGGGACCTGACAATGGGAATATACCAACTTAAACAGGCCAAATCCTACACGGGTGAACACTTTGACGAAAAGGGATCATATGAGATAATGGCACACAAAGAAAATGACGGTGTTCTCAAAGCACAGATACGTTCTCGTCACACATCAAATAAAACATATAACTTGTGGGTTGAAAACACTCAAGGGCTGAACCTAATCACTGGATGGTATTGTGGGTGCAGAAGTGGTGCTCGCACCATTGGGTGTTGTGCATATGTGGCTTCAGTGCTTTGGTATTTAGGATATTACCGCAACGAAACAGAAAACAGTGAAGCCAAACCGAGCAAGGTGCACATTGATTATATAAAAGATGCTGCTGTTGACACATGGATTATGTCTGGCAACTCTGAAGAAGATGTATAATAACCAGCGAAAAAACACGAATGGGCCATAAGGACTTTAATTTAAGCATTTAGCATGAGTTTAATGAGGTTGCAATACTAAGCAAACCCTGCTTGTAAGTCAATGGCAATTTGTTAATTTTCCAGATGCGAGGTATCCTTTTTTCGAAATTACATAAAATATGACATCTTGGCATGCAAAAGTAACTCCAATGCCTACAAAAATCAACAAATTTGCATCAAAAGGTGTTATTAACTTCCAAATGGAGTTTGGAGTACTATAGAATGACAAATGCATGCTGATATTGAAAAACGGACAAAATCAAATTTCGTGAGGAGATAACTCTCATATTAATGATCATAAAATAAATTCTTACATATGCCAGCAATAACTATTGTATCAACATAATAATAGCAAAAGATTTTTAAAAAATCTTAAAAACTGTGAACGTGTTGTGGTTTTTCGTAAAGTCGGAGAACAAAAAATACTGAAATTGGGGTACATCTTACAAGCGAATATAAACTCTATTCTGGTATGAATTTCAGAACAATATTATCATCATCTTTTAAGTCCAGAAGTGTACTTTTCCTATTGCAACCACCATTTTGAAGCATGAACTTGGAATGGAAAAAATAGCATTTTTGTAACTATACTTTTAATGGGGTGGAATTACCCCACCCACTTAAATCGTGCATACAGCAAAAACCAGTGAACCAAACAATCTGGTATTGCACCATAAGACAGTCAATACATATCAGTTAAAGTATACAAAGTTTAAAGAAAATCGGTTTTAGCCATGAAAATGGCCTTATAGAGACTGGTCCTTTGACGAAACTTCACAGAAAGATAGAAGGTGTGTCACGCACAAGACTTAAGTCCCTATGCCCAAGGTCAAGGCCACAGTTGGGTCAGAAGTCAAATTGTGTCTCAAAATTGGCTCTCAGCGATTACTTATAAACTGCTGAAGCAAATTTAATGAAACTCCACAGAAATATGAAACATAATGAGAAGTTGTGTTGCACATCAATTTGGGTTGCCAGGTTCAAGGTCAAGGTCACAATTGGGGGTCAAGGGTCACATCTTGCCGCTATGATAGCTTTAAACCTGCTGAAGCTAATGTCATCAAACTTCACAGAAAGGTAAACTATAATGAGAAGGTATGTTACACACAATATTTATGATCCCAAATCCAAGGTCAAGGTCACAATCTGGGGTCAGAGGTCAAATCATGTCTCGGCGATTACTCAAAAAAGTACCAAAGCAAACTTTAAAGAACGATAAAGCCTAATGAGATAATTTACCATGCACAAGACATAGGTTCCCACACCCAAGGTCAAGGTCATAGCCAGAGGTCAAAGGTCAAGTCATTCATCCTCAATTACCTAAAGACTTCTGAAGTAAACTTCATTTAAGCTCATGAAAAGGTATAAAATAGTGAATATGCCACAAACGAATTATGGTTCTGTTGCCCGAAGTCAGGATCATGATAAAATGGTCGTGTAAAGAAAAGTAAAGTATAACGAAGTTATGTAAGGTTCGACATTTAGGTTCCCACACCCAATGTCAAGGACACAACACAGTTTGGTTAGTGGTTGATTTAAGTCTCCTTGAATCCTTTTAAACTTCCAAAGTGCATTTAAACATTACAGAAAAGTAAACGGAAATGAGAATGTATATCATGTGCAAGACTCATGTGCACGACTCGGGTTCTATGCCCAGGGTCAAGGTCACAACTAGGGCTCAAAGGTCAGTTTAAGGGGCCTTCGGGGGCATTTGTTACACACTGTAACATTTCTTGTTTGTTTTTAGGCCTTAGGGCAACAGTATGAGCAACGGTTGAAGCAAACATTTCAGAGAACAGCCAGATGTTAGAGGTCTTTGCTTGTACATTCTTCTTTATTTTACAGACTCCACTTTGTTCAGTGATGTCAACGGGCGCTCAGGGCTTTGCATCAACATACAAAATTCAAGGTTTGCGTTCAGCCCTTTGGGAGCGTGTTTTGGAGTACCATATAAAGAAAGATATGATGTATTATGGTGGGTCTGTTCCAAAACATACACTAAATGTAGTAACAGCAGAGTTTGCCTTGGGTTATGATGGTGCCTTGATAACGGCTTATGGCTTACATGACATAATCAATGCTGGATTAACAGTGACAGGTCCAGCTTTAGCAACAGCAATCAGAAATGTAAGTTATGTTGCAGAGTTCCAGACAAGAAGTATTTGGTGATAATAAGGAATAATTTCTGTTAAATATGTTTTGAACCCTCATTTGAAACCACCTGAACAAGTTAGTTCAGATGGGGTCAGTCACAACATTTTTTCCAGGAGAAATAAGAAAAATGATTGCAATTATATCAAATAGTCGCTCTTTTCTAAAGCCTTGTAAGTATATTCTGCCATAGTGTTTCTTCTAAGTGTTTTTCCAATTTAGTTCACTGATGATAATTTTTTATACGCCCGTTTTGAAAAAAACAGACGTATTATGGCATGGCGCTGTCTGTCTGTCCATCCTTCTTTCAACATTCTTGTGTGCACCATATCTCAGTAACCATTTGAGATATCTTCATGAAATTTTGTAGGCATTTATATTAGGATGGGGCAAAGTGTGGCATACAGTAATGGTTACTCCCACTTTCTTAGTTTCCAAGTTATGTCCCTTTGATCATTTTTTACCCTACTAGTCTTGTGCACGCCATATCTAGATAACCGTTTGGGACATCTTGATGAAACTTCATAGCTATGTGTACAGGGATTATTCTGACCCAAGATTTTTGTGAGATAAAAAATCCCATTAGGTCAAAATTAATGAGAAATTTTCAAATCTGATGAGATTTTTTCTCTCGCTGGGTCAAAGTTAGTGAGAAAATTTCAGTTCCTGTTGATTCTTTTCATTGCATGAAATATAAATCATAATGGTTAATATAAAGAAATTAGGTTTTGTTTTTCTTTATTTCCAACAATTTATTAAGGAAAATAATTTCATTAAAATGATCAAATATCAACTTTCAAACAGTTTATCTCATACCGTAATGATCTCAAGTTTTTTGACAGATATGTCTGGGCAAACAGTGCAGACCCAGACCAGACTGCTCCTAGATTCAATGGGGTCTTCACTGTTTGCCATTCCACCTGCATCTGCAACAACATAACAACAACAACTTTCATAGTCATTACTGTATGGTAGGTAGAACCTCAAGTCTTTGTTTGAACTTTAGGTTTACAGTACTTTTTTGGCTGTCAAAAAATTTAGGAACATTACAGTAATTAACCCTTGACATGCTGAACCTGGATATGCCCCAGAATCAGAATTGTTTACTGGTGATACGTCCAAAGACAATCATTCACCAGGACCTGTGAATCAGGGAAGCTAGTCCCTAGCCCTTATAAGAGAAGTAAACTTAGTAACTGAATCCTCTGCACACTCAGCAGCAGAAATAAGTGAATCTTCCAGGGAATTCCAATCTCTAATAGTCTGGGGGAAGAAACTGGACTTGTAAATGTCAGTCCCAGCCAATGGGGTTTGAAATGTCAGGGAATGATGATTCCTGGTACGCCTATTTGGGGGAACAAGGTCATTTATGGGTATACTGGCTGCACCCCTCAGACCTTTGTAAAGCATTATAAGTCTACTATCTTTCCTTCTCTTTTTTAGGGATTCCCACTTAAGTTTCTCCAGAATGCCAGTCATACTCCCAGTTTCATATGTGTAATTTCCTGTTACAAATCTAGCTGCCCTTTTCTGCACCTTCTCAAGTTCATCTTGAAGAAGTATACTTTGAGGGTCCCAAACTGAACTGCCATACTCCAGGACTGGATGCACCAGTCCCTTGTATGCTGACTCCTTAACATCTTTGCAAACAGTGCATAATGAGATCAGATGGCTTCTGAAGAAGCTATCTGATCTGGATCTTCCCTTTTTGTCATTCAGTTTCTGAAATTGTAAGAATAAATTACATCAAGAAATCTGACTGGTTGATAATCAGAAGTGTGATTTGACAGGGGCCTTGCTGTTATTATTTTCGTCCGTCCCCCCCCCCCCCCCCCCCCCCCCCTCCGGGTTTTCGGCTTGTTTATCCACTTTCTCGGTCGCCGAATCTTGGAAGGCAGATAATGGGGTCGCTGAGGTCTCTACATTGGAGCCAAACTATCTCAAAATGCCCTCTCGGCTCGTTTGGGCCGATATCAGTTTTCTTTTCTTCGTTTCCGCCTTTGAATACTCCATTTTGCAATGAACTACAAAAGCGCTTGCAAATATGAAACACTGATAGCAGATTTTCGCAAGAAGCTTTGCAGTGACATAGACGATGCTGGTTACCCGCATATGTTATGCAAGTCGTTTGGCGCCAAACATTTCCGGAAACCAAAGCCTACAAAACAATCCGAATGTACCGAAATGGTCCGCATGTGCGAAAACAGAAAAGCACGATGCGAATTGAAAGAATTTCTCAGTGCGATTTTTTTTCTCAATCAGCGAACTTTTATGCGATTTCGTGTAAAAAAATGCGAGAATATCGCGAAATCGCGCCAGAAAATGATCCCTGTGTGTATGAGGGTCAAAGGATATGTCGCGTATAACAATGGTTGCTCTCCCTTTCTTCGTTTTGGAGTTGCATCCCTCTGATTATCTTTAGGCTATTGTTGTGTATACTAATCTTGTGCATTCAATAACTTAGTAACCATTTCGAATATCTTGATGAAACTTTAAAGCACTGTGCATGATCACAGGACGATGTGTCACATATACGAATGGTTGTTCTCCCTTACTTAAGGTCACTACTAACACCAATAACTGCAACTCTTTTTTCAATAAGAGAGCTAATAGGTGACTTTGGATTAGTATCCGGAAACCGGAATGCGACCTTGGTATCAGAAATTAAGTAATGGTTTCAAAACACTTTCTGGCAAAAGTAGACTGTTAAGTCAAAATTATGCCATTTTAAATATCAAATCTTATTTCTTTTTATTTCAAAGATGTAAAGCATGTCTAATTTAGTTGTCAGTTACGGTCTGTCAGCTGACCCTTAGAACTGAGTTGTAAATCAAACACGTTACATATTGTACTTATTTACCTTTCGCGGGGTAAACGATTCAGCCTCTTCAAGACCATCGTTAGGAGAACTAACTCAGCAACAACTAAAACAAAGTTATTCGTGCATCAAGCAAAATAAGGTTTCGGAAGTTTATTTGTCTGTCCTTACAGGGAAAAATATTTTACATATTTTGCCATTATGTGACTTAGTCAGCTGATCCATGACTCATAACATGGATTAGGCCAAGGAGATGCATAATTTTGAACATTCCCATGCCCTCGCATTAGTGGTCGGAATCGGTTAAATTTTCATGATCGATCATCGGAAGATGTAAGTGACCAATGATATATGTAAGTGACCAATGATCAATCATTAATCGATCAAATGAAAAATTTGTGGTGGACTAGATAATTATCCAGCTACTCTATTATATGTTCTGTTTCTTGTTTGTATAATGTTTGTTATCAATAAATATTTGTCGAATGAATCTATTTTAGCCTTGCCTATCATCTTAGTTCCCTTAAATCGGTCCTGTAGAAAATTGCTTTCTCAGATGTACTCAATACTAAATTGCAGAATGTGGGTGCTTGATAAAATTACCTTAATGGGGTGGTTATAAAGGTACTCACTGTTATTTTAAGAAGAAATAATAATATTATATTCAACGGCGACGATGACAATTTTTCAGGATTATTTATGACGATTTACCTACCATTGAACACACATGAATTTGAGCAGTGGCGGCAAACAGCCCTACTCATGTCCAGGGTAGCTTTGGAGATCGGGCCATTGCTTTTTCTCATGAAGCCAAAGTGCTTCCGTCCGACAGAGCGGCTTTTTCCGCCTGGAAAATCAAATAGCTCGCTCTTTTCAGCCATTCCGGAAGTGTAAACACATCCGGTTGCAGTAATAAAAAGAATCGATAAAAACTAACCGCAACGTCCAAATACTGTTAAAAACCGGAACCGAGTATTCGAGTATGGAAAAAAGTACCGATCATCAACCCGAAAGTCCAAAAACGAGCAATGCTCGACGAACTCGATTAATCGGCCGACCACTACCTCGCATACACAATTATATTACAGATCATTAAAATCTAACTCACCTCGTCCCGCTTATTCAAAACCAAATTCTTAAAATACATTTTATTACTTTCCAAACACTTGTGTTGATTGTAAACAGCAATGGCCACTGATGACATATAAGCACTCAGTGACGTGATAATATTTTTGTTGACATCATCATTAACTATACTGATCACCAAAATTCATGTCTCATGAAGGTTCTCCAGACTATTACACAGCAAGAAATGTTTTTGATGCCGGGTTTTTAGCTCGCCTGAATGAAAGTTCAGGAAGAGCTATTGTTGTCACCACGGCGTCGGCGTCCGCGTCTGCGTCCGCGTCCGCGTCCGCGTCGGCGTACAGATTGGATGTTTTGGTTAAAGTTTTTTAAAGACCTATATCTCCTTAACCCATTGATGGATTCTTTTGATACTTGCACTGTAGTTAGATATTGGTCTAAAGTTTAACAGGGTACCACCCCACCCCACTCAGTGACCTTGATGTCAAGGTCATGGACTTAGAAAATTGGGAGTTTTTTTGGACTGGATGTTTTGGTTAAAGTTTTATAAAGCCCAATATCTCCTTAACCCATGGATGGATTCCTTTGATACTTGCACTGAAGTTAGATATTGGTCTAAAGTTTTTGCAGGTACTACCCCCACCCCCCTCAGTGACCTTAATGTCAAGGTCATGGACTTAGAAAATTGTCTTTTTATTAATTGGATGTTTTGGTTAAAGTTTTTTAAAGACACATATCTCCTGAACCCATAGATGAATTCTTTTTTATATTTGCACTGTAGTTGTATCTACAGAGTACTATCCCAACCCCGCTCAGTGACCTTGATGTCAAGGTCAGGGACTGAGGAAATTTTTGTCTTTATTAAAGTTTTGTAATTGCTTACTGATTCATAATGCCTTGCAGGTATTTACTTTATACTTGAACTGATGTTAGACACTTTTTGAGTTTTCACAAAACACCTTATACTTACCCCACTGGATGACCTTGAAGTCAAGGTCATCGACTTAGAATTTTGTCTTAAAGATTTTGGTTAAAGTTTTATATTTATGAAGACATAATTTCACAGTGCCATGATGATGGACTCAGTTGATACTAATACTTGGACTGATGTTAAATAATGGTCCAGGGTTTTGATACATCTTAGCCCCCTCCCCCCTACCCCTGTTTTTTTACCTAAAGCTCATGGACTTTGAAATTTCCCATCATTTTTTTTATTGTAATTTTATTTTAAGACTTTTTTCTGAGATAGCTTTTGTTTATAAATGTGTTTTCATTATGGACACGCTTGCCTGAAGTTATATGCATAGCAGTCCACACCACCATAGCGGCTGTGTGAGGGGCAAGCACCAATTCAGGCGAGCTATGCTGTCGGGCGACAGCTCTTGTTGAAACATATTATTTAGCAACTACTTAGCATTTTCTGGGATAGATTGAAGAGGAAAAAAGTCCTGAGTTCCATGAGAAGAGACACTGCTGCAGTTCTTATGTTTGAAGGTGACTACACCCGCATAGACTCGTTATTTAAGGACTGATGAATATTGATGACTTGGCAGTTCTACTTCCTTCTCAACAGTATTTGTCATATCAGACATCAGATGAAGGGAGGATGATTATGAAGGGTCTGTGCAGAAAAGAACCTTTTAGGTTTGGACAGAATTTTTCCGCCAGCGGGTCACAAACTTGCAACTGAGTGATCTGAAAACGGAAGTGCATAACCATTGGGACATGCAGGTGCTTCATTATTGAAAATAATATGTCAGTAATTAGGCCTAATGTCATGTTACCGGACAATTTCAATACTGTTTGCCTTGAAAATATTCTTGCTTTGAAAATGTGCAATAGCAAAAGAAATAAAAATTGCCTGACACAGGGAGAACACAGTTGCCATGGATACAATACAATACAAAGCGGTTGCAGGTGCAGAACTTGTATCAGTGAAATTTAAAATGTGAAGATGTATGCACCATAGTATCAGAATCCTACTTGATACATGTATAAGTATCTAAACATTGCAGTTCCCTTCATAAAGCCATGAAATTGCAACATTTCAGCTCCAAAAATCTTGTTGCTATGGCAACAGTGCTTGCTTGATTATCTCTTATTTTAGAAAATACTACACAGAAGGCTGTGCATTTATTTGTAATAATTTAATAGTACACATCTTTGGTTTGTTATTGAAGTTTGATCGTTTAGTGAGCTTGCATACTCAAAAGATGCCATAATAGAGTGGATGGGTGGGCTAACATCATACTGGAAATTTCAAAAATTCTAGTACTTTGTGCCTGATTGTGTACTTTGATAGTTTATATTTAAAAACACAGTGATCATTTTGGGCCGCGCCATATGCGCACGATTCATATGGCACAAGGAAAAAAGTTCTTCGCGTCGACTCAACGCACTGGAATTCCGGATGGCACATATTTTCTGTCCATCCGCACCTCGGTATTTCCTCATATTCGCCCACCCATTTGATTCCTTTTTTAAAGACGCAACTTGTTTCGAACATGTGGTTCCGTTTTTCAGTTTCCGGTTTATAAACTCTCCTACTTTCGGTTTAATTTCATATTTATTTGGTGAAATTTGCATTTAAATTGGATACTGAGCCAAGGAAGAAGCTTCTCCTTGACCCATACCAAGGGAAAATCACCTTCACGCACAAATCATGCCCGATCCCTTCCAAATACAGGTAAACACCGAGTCTGGAAATATTGGTCGAGTGTAATATTATTGATGTCAGTGAAAATGAAGGCCGTTACGAGACTTATGAGTTGTATGAATATTTTGTTGTGAAGAATTTTAATTTTTCAGGTGCTTTTGCAGATTGGATAAGACTGAAACTTCATGAAATATGATTCTTGCTACCAGAAAAACAAGTCATTTTATAAACCATTTTCCACCCACTGAGTGGATCCACCACAAAATGAATGTATGCACAATGTCTCTGTCAATGGGAATACCCAATTTTCTATTCCGAAAAGATTATGAGTTAAGAAGTGCCAGAATTAAAGTTCTGTGTCTTAGATACCAAGTTTTGCTAATCTGAGTGACAGAAAATCAGCTTGAATTGTACAAAGGAGAAGGGATTTAGAAGCTTCTGAAATCCTAAAAATCATTTTCGGCAGGGGGGCTTTGCCTCCTAGACCCCCACAGGGGCCCTACGCGACCCCCAGACCCCGGTTTAATAAGGGCCCATCGAAATTCAGGTTGATGGGCCATAGGCCCATAGGGCCATCAAACAGAATTTCCAGCAATATCCCTGAGAACAAAATCAGCTGAATGCATTTTAAGCAAAATTTGAGAATTGGTATAAGTTTTGTATCCTGACAAAGATCAGATATTGTAGATTTCATGATAAAGCTTTGTTTGGGGGATAGGGTAATTATTGGATTATATCTCTCATACTAAACGATGGACTGTCTTCGTATTCTGTAACAATATAACTTACACAGTGGTTTCTCTGTTTGAAAAATATTCAGAAAAATCTATTTTTGGAAAGTAAGTTAGGCCAAAAATAAAATATTTAATGTTTCTCCTTACGCGACTGGCCATAAAAAATCGTAGCGACCGGAAATATTTTTTTCCGATTTCAAAAAAAAAAAAAAAAAAAATTCTACCTTTGTGCCGAGTACCAAAAATCTGGGTCTTCAGAGCTCTAGATAAAGGTGTTTCTAACAAAAACGCTTGCAGTCCCAAACTAATGAGTCAAGAATAGGCTACTCCCACTAAAACAGGATTATCCATCATAAAAACGAACGGCATCGTCTTTTCAACTATGTTTGGAGACAAAAGAAGCAGTCCGGAATAGCCAAACAAAACTGCGCTCAACCACCTTAGATAAAACTGGCAAAAGATCAAAGGATTTCAGTCATCTTTTGAAGTCACAGGCTGCCGCTCAACGCACGTGCCGATAGGTTTTATGTAGAGTAACCTGGAGCTGAAAATTTCGGTGTCAGGCAAAAACAAAGGGTCATTCTTTGATATAGAGCGGCATGCGAAAATTGTTGAGCAACGAAATTGCATTCCGGGTATTGTTATTTTCAATTTGTCTTTTTCTGAAATACACGGAAACTGTTCAAAAAAGTAAAATCGGATTTGAAGTTATTAGACTATCGAAAATCGCATAAAATTATGCTTTAAAGGTTTCATTTTAGGGTACTTTACGATGTGTGCATATAGGGAAAATGCAGACAAGCATGTGTATTGGCTAAGTCTGATCAGAGTCATCTCTGTCTGGACAAACAATTCATCTAGTATTAGGTTGAAAACTATTTAGATTATTAGGAAACGCACGTGGCTGAAATCTCATTTTGCCGATGCCAATCAAAACGTCTCCAGTGATCAGACAGATAATGTGCCAAATGTGTCCAACGGAACGCGAACTCGCAGAAAATATTCGCTTTTCTAATTTATGGTAAAAGTTTACACTCATAATCCAACGATCAAAGTTGTGAATAGGAAACACCAGTCGCATTGCATTACTGCGCTGGCTGATCGGGGCATATGGTATAAGGTACCTGTACCTGTCTCACGGTTTCATATGACACGTGTCCAGTTCAATGCGGCGTTCTTTGATGTCTGATCAACATAACCACGTGCAGGTGGTTACCGTATTTAAAAAAACTACTACCGTCTTTACACTCCGTTATAGCGTATTCCCTGATGAGAATGCGTAACTCGCAATGACCATAATTAATGTTTGCATGTTGTTTTGATACAGATTGACCCGTTCTGGTGACCCTAATAAACTCATCTTACGGAGATAGATCTTCATATTTGGGTTGTTCCAATATCTAAAACAGGGTATGTGACAAAACTGTATAGACGACGATGCAACGAGAATGTGTTTATCTCCGGTGCATCCGATCCCATATTTGCTAACAATGCAGCCTCGTCGGGGTCACACTGTTCTTATCGTAAAACTTGAATGAACGTGTTATATACTGTTCTTGGCTATAAGGCCAACATTAAAGAAGGAATGCGACGGACTTTATAAAAATCTGTGTACCAGTTTGGACTGTCACGTACCTCATATCTACACTGCTTGATACGTAAGTAACCAGAATAGACCATGATCAGAATGCGCATTACACATGTCCCCGATATGGCACGGTCACACTTACATTTGATTATGAGTGTGTGCGTGTTTTGTACTTGTGTGTCTTATACTTCCATGCCCACGCACCTCAGCGGAAGGTATCCGTAGTCGCAGTTACGGGGCGCCATTCGCCCGTCCCTATTTAATTATAAAAACTGTGTCATCTATTTTTATAGGACTTATATGCAAGTACTTTTGAAAACACTCCTACATCTTAATTTGGGATGGAAAAACAATCAGATGAAGCGGCTCGAGTGAGGCGTCAGCAACTGCCCGCTTATAAAGATTATCTGGAGCTCTGACTTTTCCGAGAAAAAAAATAAAATTCCGACCGACCTACCCACCATTGAGAAAAAGGGTCGGGTAAGGGGAAACAAGAATATTTCTAAGGATGGCTTTAAATACTTGAATTGTCAGTTTATGCTTGTTGAAAATTGATGCAATTTTGTGCATATTTGCAGTTTAAATGAGATTTTGAAAATAAAACTTTGTGTTTCTTCAAGATCGTGTTGTTGTTTTTTTCTTTTGGTAAGTCCCTGGCAGTTTTCTGCTACCATACGTAAACATTTCATTTGCATTACCGATGAAGTTACAGTAGCTTTAGCTATGTACATTAAGTTTGAGAGATTTTGGCTAAAAAAGTGAACACGTGAATTTTAAAAATGACGTTACTTCTAAACCAGACGGTAACATGGCAATTTTATTTCTTTATTTTACCTGTTATATAATATAAAAGAGTTCTGCAAAATATGAAGAAAATCTATTGTTGGGAAAAAAATAATTGTCAGCTGTCAGTAGTGACCTTTATTTTGGAGTGACCTCCCTTTGATTAGTGTTTTTTGGCTAGTCCATTCCCCGATTCACTCTTAGTCTCTATAACTCCTTAACCCTTTGAAATATTTTGATAAAGCCTTGTAGGAATGTGTATAATAATAGGGCAATGTATCATGAGCATGAACCACAACTCTGGCTTACTTACTTCCTGAATTATCTGCCCTTGCATTAATTTCTGTTTTACTCTGTAACTCCTTAACTGTCGAAAATGCATATTTTAACAAAACTTCATGGTGATGTGTATATTATCAAGGGAATATATTATGACCAAGAATGGTACTCTAGTTTACTTAGTTAATGAATTGTCTCCCTTGTTTGACTTAGACCTAACTTCTGAGGTGCTTCACCATGGAAGCTGATTTTTGGTATACTAATAGTATTTGATGTGTTAGCTGTTTCAATAACATTGCAGTTATTAATTACGTAGTTGTTTCCTCTGTTTGTTTGCTGGATAGTTTTAAGGGACACTCATTGATAAAAAATCCTGACAAAAGGAAGAGAATATGTGGCAGGCCGAAAAATGGCAGTAGGGGAATGGGTTGAAATTTTCAATGTTTTCTGCAAAACACTCGCTACTTCTTCCATCTCAAAACAAATTCCTAGCCTCAGCAAGAGCTACACAAAACTGTAGGGTCAGTTGTATCAGTAAATGCACATACTCCAAAATTATAAATAGCATTCTTCGAATTTACAGATACTCTTTTGTAAATGAGAAATTAATAAAGAAAATTGATTACACAAGTTTACTCACGAATTAACTGTATAGCTTCTTCATTTCCGGAAGTCCCTCTTCTGCATATATGATCATAGCATTTAGCTATGAAGGAGCATAATTCCCTAATAAGTATACTGTGAGACTTAACAAATTCTTGACTAACAACTTCATAAACTACAAACACTGCTATGAACAACCTCCCCATGATGTACATAGAGGATCTTACATGAGTACTCATGTATTATTGAATTTATTAAACTCGTTTGGGGAAAACCGATAAGATGCTCAGCAACTCATGTATTATTGAATTTATTAAACAAGTTGGGGAAAAAGATAAGATGCGAGGCTCTGCCGAGCATCATATCGGTTTTCCCCAACGAGTTTAATAAATTCAATAATACAAGAGCATGAATGCAAGAGTCTATTTATCATATGACACTAAAGTCGCATTTTATTAGCAAATTTTGCACTAAAACGTCACGATTTCACCATTAGAAAACACGAGTTTTTATGGAAGTCAACGCATAATGTTACGATGTAATTTGCATATCTTATCCACTAGTTGATTATCATTTTTAATGCATGGCTTTATTACACTCTCAGATGGGACGTCATATGATAAACTGTGTTTACTTTTCTAGGTTGTTGTAAGTGGAATGTCAGGGACTTTCCAGTTGAATGAAAAGGGTAATAGACCAGGATTCTTTGGCTATGTTTGTGTGACAGACCCATACGATCCTGTTTTAGGACATCAGATTGCAAGTGTAAGTAAAAATACTTCTTATATTTCTGAGCATTGTTTGTACTATGCAAAGTAGCAGGAATTTTTTTTTCTTTTTCAAAACAGTGCCAATTTGATTGTCTTTGAAAAAAAAGAAAAACACATCATTAAGGACAATAATACAAGATATAATGTAAGATAGTTCAGTGGGGTCATTTTGAAGGGGGAAAAATAACTTCAGCTATATAAATTCAGTACTTTCTAGTAATTTAAGTCTACTCCAAGAAGGAAAGCCCATCTTGAGAAGCAACACCCCTCTTGTTCACATTAGGAAAGCATTAAAAAGAATTTAATGTATTTAGTAGGATTAAAGGAAGCAGAAAAGAAATGCATGTATATAATCCTACATACCATAATACTTTTGAAGCTCTTGAGAAGATACATGAGCAAACTTTGAGGAGACTTGGAGCAGAAAGTTTGATCAGCAGTCATTTTTAGCTTGCCTGAATGAAAGTTCAGGAAGAGCTATTGTTGTCACTTCGGCGTCTGGGTCGGTGTCCAGATTGGATGTTTTGGTTAAAGTTCTTTTAAAGACCTATATCCTTAACCCATGGATGGATTCCTTTGATACTTGCACTGTAGTTAGATATTGGTTCATAGTTAAACAGGGTACCACCACCAACCCACTCAGTGACCTTGATGTCTAGGTCATGGACTTAGAAAATCTGAGTTTTTCCGACTGGATGTTTTGGTTAAAGTTCTTAGCTTGCCTGGACAAAGTCTCGGACGAGCTATTGCACTACCCCCAGCATCAGCGTCCACAATTACGTCAAAGTTTTTTAGGGAGCTTATTTTTCCTGAACCAATGGATGGAATTTCACCAAACTTGCATGGATACATTATTGGGATAAGTTTATGAGCTGATTAGATTTTGGTGACCTTGACCTTATTTTCAAGGTCACTGGAGGTCTTAGATGACAATTTATTGTACCCAAGATATCTCCTGAACCAGTGGATTGAATTTCACGAAACTTGCATGGATACATCATTGGGACATGTTAAAAAGCTGATTAGATTTTGGTGACCTTGATATCATTTTCAAGGTCACTGGAGGACTTAGATGACAATTTATTGTACCCATGATATCTCCTGAACCAAAGGATGGAATTTCACCAAACTTGCTGCAATTATTGCATGGATACATCATTGGGATAAGTTTAAGCGCTGATTAGATTTTGGTGACTGTGGCCTCATTTTCAAGGTCACAAGAGGACTTAGATGAAAATTTCTAGTACCAGCAGTATATCATGAACCAGTAAATGGAATTTCATTAATTTGCATGGATACATCAGTGGTACTAGCTTAAGAACTGATTAGATTTTGGTGACCTTGACCTCATTTGCAAGGTTAGTGGAGGATTGACATTTCTCATGAACAAATATATTGAATCTCACCAAACTTGCATGAATGCATCATTGGGGCAAGTTTAAGAGCTGATTAGATTTTGGTGACCTTGATATCATTTTCAAGGTCACTGGAGGACTTAAATGACAATTTTATGTACCCATGATATCTCCTGAACCAATGGATGAAATTTCGCCAAACTTGCATGGATACGTCATTGGGATAAGTTTAAGCGCTGATTAGATTTGGTGACCTTGGCGGCATTTTCAAGGTCACAAGAGGACTTAGATGACAATTTCTTGTACCAGCAGTATATCATGAACCAGCAAATGGAATTTCATTAAACTTGCATGGATACATCAGTGGTACTAGCTTAAGAGCTGATTAGATTTTGGTGACCTTGACCTCATTTGCAAGGTTACAGGAGGACTTAGATGACGTTTTCTTGTATCCATGATATCTCCTGAACCAATGGATGGAATTTCTCTAAACTTGCATGGATACATCATTGGGATAAGTTTAAGAGCTGATTTTGTTTTGGTGACCTTGACCTCATTTTCAAGGACACCGGAGGACTTAGATGACCTTAGTTGGTGACCTTGAGCCATTTTTCAAGGACATATTCTTCTATGTAGGATACCTTTAAAACCAGTGGATGGCTTGCATAGATATTTTATTTCTACAGGCTTTTTATTCATTAGAGGTGATGGGAAATGGACTGGTGGGGACATCAGTTTTTCTCTGAAAAACATTTCTATTTTTTTTTATACCCCTGCAAACTGTGTTTGAGGGGGGTATACTGTTTTCACGTTGTCCTTCCATCCTTCTGTCCATCCTTCCATCTGTCTTTCCTTCCGTCCGCAACACATCAAACTTGGTCCGATTTGTTTCAAATTTTGTCCAGGGATGCAGCATGTGAAAAGAGTTGATATATATTTTTCAGTTTTTCATGGATGGGTTTTAATGCTGAGTTATGCCCCTTTATATTTTTTGTAAAAAAAAAAGTTTGTTATCGCAACTCCTCTAAGGCAGCTTGACTGATTTTCTTGAAATTAAGTGTGTGAACACATATTGGTATGAAGATGTGCATTAAGGTTTCCGTTTTGAAATCTGACCCCTCTTGCCTGAGTTATGCCCCTTTTTCATATTTTTGGTCCTAATAATGGTGGTGGGGGGGGGGGGGGGGGTTAGATGTTTTTGCTTTGATATTATTCAGATTTGGTTCATAGATGCCTCCTAAGAAAATAGTTGACACATGTTTTCCAGTTTTTATGCCCCCAGCTTCAGAGAAGTCACCAACTTCGGAGAAGTTGTGGGGGCATATCGGTTTGGGCTTGTCAGTCCGTCTGTCCGCCATCTATAAGTTAAGAATTCTAAGAGCTAGGAGCTTGAAACTTTATACACATGATCAGTATGAAAAATAAGCAAACACATGTTTATAGCTCACCTGAGCAGGAGGCTCACAGACTGGATAGGCAGGCATCCGTCGTCCGTTGTTCATCTGTCATCATTTTCAAACGACCTCTCCTCTGAAACTACAAGGCCCATTGTAAACAAATTTCATATTTAGCATCTATAGGCAGGGGGAGCCCATAATATTGTTTTTTATCCAAATCGCCTCATAACTTTGGTTGCTATGGCAACTTAAAGTTTCCATTGACTTGTATGTGAAAAATTGAAAATTTGCATTTATTGCTATGTCACTGCAGATATTTTTACAAAACTTTTACGGAAATGTTCCTTGAGTAGTCCTCTATCAACCACATGAGATTTATGTAAATTGCACAATTTGGCTGGTTGCCATGGCAATCGAATGATTAAAAATAGAAAAAATATTCAAAAAATAATCTCCTCAGAAACTATGCAACCAATAAAGCCCAAACTTCACAGAAAGGATCTTAGTACTAGCTTCTATAAAATTAAAATCTTAAAAAGTTCCTTCAAGAGCAGAGAATACAGGAGGAACATGGGCCAGACTACGTAGTTTCAGCTAATAAAGCCTCGTCAGTGACCCTGACAAAATCTAGTGAGGAAACCAGAAAAAAGCATACTGTAATTTCTTAATTTTAATTGGGCAGTCGATTCAAAGACTGACTAATTTCAAAAGGATCCAAATAATATAAAATAAAAAAAAGAAAAAAAAAAGTCGATGATCTAGAATAATAGTCTAAATTGATCCAGGGTGGCCACAAGCTCTGGAAAACAGGGAAAACTGGGAAAATGATGAAAAAAAATTCCCTGCAGGGAAAAATCAGGGAATTTGAAAATTTGATGAAAATCAGGGAAAAATCAGGGAATTTTAAAAATTCTATTTTGATAACATGAAACTTTTCAAGCAGGTATCATGGTTACTGGTGGTTTCTTTCAGCAATAAAATAAGTGTAAGTCTCCTTTTGACAACTGTATGATATACATGTACAATTTAATTAGTTTAAGGGGTATAGTGCTAAGTATTGAATAAGCAATTTCCTTCCATAGGTTTCGAACTTTGTAATGAGCATTTATCTGAAAGCAATGATTTGTAAAAATCTTAATACAATAAAAGAGATTTTTCTGTAGTGGAGAATTGAAAAACGATCTAAATTGAAATATGAATGTCCAGTTTGTGTGGTTACGGTCATATGTGTTACATAATTCAGTATTGCATGCTTCTCTGAATTAGCACTGTATGCTTACCTACTTATTTTCTTGAAATTATAAAGCTATTATGAGCTAACAGAAAGTAGTTTTAGGAAAAAAAATACTGAAAGTATTCTATGAGCAGCAAGTTTTCAGCTACATTTATATGCATGTGTTAATTTACTTTATGGTTCAAATAAAGTATAAAATAATATGTATGGTAGACTGTCAAATAGCCAAATGTTGACATCAAATGATCCTTGATGCTAAGTTACTGACACTGTAATTTGATGAAAAATTAAATATAATTCTATAAAGAATTAAGTATTGTTTGTGCCTCTAAGTTCAGTTCTAAGTAATCTATACACCAGAAATGTGTAAGTTATAGAACTGAACATTTTACACCACTGGTTTAATGTTGTGTAAGGAGCCATTTTGTATTGTCTGAAGTCCTAGGGTCATCTTGTTAATAGTTTAATAGGTTTCAAATGGTCTTTTTATTGTCTTCAGGACTCAGCTTAGGGCTCCAAAAAGGGAGAAGCTTGCTGAATATCTTTGAGAAATTTGGACCAAACTTTTTGTCTTCCCTTCTTTTCCATACATATTAGCTTGTAAATTCTCTGAACTGAAACTCAGAAGGTGGAGCATTTCTTTTTGGCTCAGTTACCCTCAGGCTGAGCCTTGGTCTGTGTTTGCACAACACTGTTGTAAGCTTGGAAATGGCAAAAATGTTTAGACAGTCTACCATGAACCAAAAAAAAAAAATAAATGAATAAATAAATGAATAAAATAAAAATAAAATAAGACAAAACAAATGATAAAAAACATTAAAACAGTAATGTTTGTAACATTCATTTGGAGGTGAAGGCATGGCTATGAGGGAAGGTTTGAGGCCATATGAATATTAGACCAATTGATTTTCGTTACCATGTAAGTAAATTGAAAATTATTAACATTATGAAGGCATTATATATCATAGTTTGAGGGGGTTTTTTTTATTTTATAAAAAATGGAGATACTTTCTGTCATAATGACTTCAAAATGAAGGCTTTTGAGATCACACCGTACAACCGGCTGAAGTGATGCCAGATGGCTACAGAGATAGCAGATCACCAAAAGTGAAAGTAGATTTTGAGTAGGTGAGATAAAGTTGCTGGTAAAAACAGACGATAAAATCCTGGAAGAGTTTAGCCTCATATGGAAGTTGCTCAGTGTCTGTAGATTTTACAGTATTAGTCTGGGAGGCTTTCTTACACAGATAAGGCTATGGCAGGTCTTGAAAGGGCAACATTTTCAGAAAACAACACAAAATCTTCTTTTCGGCTCCCATTAAACGAATCTGAGATATTGCCCAATCTGTTTGCTTGCTTGCAATAAAACTTCAATTAGTTAGCAATATTTCTGCCAATTTTTGATGCACAATTTGATTTTATAATGAAAATACACACTTTCAAAGAGGATGGGTAGCGACAAAATAGTTGCCTTTGTCAACAGATGCACTATTAGGTGGACAGCTGGGATGGCAGATCAGTTTGTATGGAAATAGGCTGACATTGATGACAGGTATCAGTATATTGGTACGTATCTTTAAACTGATTATACTGTGACTTCGGCGTGAAATCATGAAGAATGAAGCATGCTTGTCCACTAGAATGCATGTTGTTGCATTTAATTGCTCTACATCTTTCGGCAACTTTCTGGTATTGTTTCGGTAACTACTTTTTCGTTGCAAATGTGCTACATATACTGCAGTGCTTTTGGCAAGTCAAGAATTTCATTATCTTAAAAGTTATTCTGTCATTTGATTTGATTAGGAACATTTAGCAATATTCATTGTTTTACATCCCCCCACCCCCTAGAAACCAAAAAAAAAAAAAATGATAGTAATTATCATAATAATAATAAAAATGATAATAATAATGTCATGAAAGTTTCGACGGCGTATCGTCCAAGCCAAACACGATAAAATTTTCCTGAGTATCTTCTACAATATATGATTGTAACTGCGCAGAAATTAGGGCAACATTCTGACAAGCTAAACCAGTGCTGTTCAAACATTATCCGGTAAGTTATGCTCGGAATGGCTATTGCTGTTCATTGGGTTTTTCCGGGGGTAACTTTGTTGCCTGTCTTCACTACATGCCATGCCAAAACGTTCTTTTTTTTGCATGTTTGTCTAGTTTGTACATGCAACCATTTCCTCGAATTCTGTACAGCACGGGATATATATGACTGTTAACTAAGGCATTTCCTGGGAATCTACTTTTTTTATTTTATTTTCTATTTTGACACGCTGTCGGAAAAAATGGTGATGCTGTGTGTGAATCTTGTTTTACGCAAGTTTGAATAAATATCTTTTTCAGATAGTTTACACTCGTTGAACAGTGCTCCAATTTCCATTCCACATCTTTCTGATTCTAATGATATTTTGATGGAGCCACAAAGATTTGTACTTTGAGCAAGGACTCCTTAACAAAATTTCAGTTAAAGTCGGTGCAGATTATGGCGCCATTTGTCTGGGCATTTTCTGACTGAAATTTCTGTGACAGAGTCATTGACGAAAGTGTGAATTTTTGCGATTTCTTCAAAAAAATCATTAGAACCATAAGATATGGACTTGGGAGTCATGCAGGTAACTGAATGTACACTACTGAAAGAGGAAAAAAGATTTGCCTGCATTTTTGGATCAAAGTTCTTTTTCCTTTATGTACATGTTCAATACATGTCTGAACTGTGTTGCAAGTTTCAAATCCCTGTATCAAATACTGCAGGAGGAGTTGTGGAGACACAAATAGTGCTACAAAGTGTGAAATATGGCCAAAATATGTATGTCATTTAAGGGGACATAATGCTGCAATAATGACCTGGATCAAATTTCGTTTTCTCTATGCATGTTCAATGCATGTCTGAACTGTGTTGCACTTTGCAACTCCCAGCATCAAATACTGTAGAAGAAGTTGCGTAGACAAGAACAGTACTACAAATGTGAAGTATGTACGTATGGACAGAGGCAAAACTATATGCCGCTCCCCACTCAGTCTGCGGGGGCATAAAAACAAGGCGGGGTCTGCTGACAACCGTTTGTCACCAGCCTCACAGTCTGACAGCTGGTGAGGCTTGTGACAAATGCTTGTCACTAGCCTTTTTTTTTTTGGTTGCGTGGGGGTGGGGGGAGAGGGGGTATTAAACAATGAATACCGCTAAATGTTCCTAATCAAATCAAATGACAGAATAACTTTTAAGATAATGAAATTCTTGACTTGCCAAAAGCACTGCAGTACATGTAGCACATTTGCAACGAAAAAGTAGTTACCGAAACAATATCAGAAAGTTGCAACAACATGCATTCTAGTGGACAAGCATGCTTCATTCTTCATGATTTCACGCCGAAGTCACAGTATAATCAGTTTAAAGATACATACCAATATACTGATACCTGTCATCAATGTCAGCCTATTTCCATACAAACTGATCTGCCATCCCAGCTGTCCACCTAAAAGTGCATCTGTTGACAAAGGCAACCATTTTGTCTCTACCCATCCTCTTTGAAAGTGTGTATTTTCATTATAAAACCAAATTGTGCATCAAAAATTGGCAGAAATATTGCTAACTAATTGAAGTTTTATTGCAAGCAAGCAAACAGATTGGGCACTATCTCAGATTCGTTTAATGGGAGCCGAAATGCAGATTTTGTGTTGTTTTCTGAAAATGTTGCCCATTCAAGACCTGCCATAGCCTTATCTGTGTAAGAAAGCCTCCCAGACTGATATTGTAGAATCTACAGACACTGAGCAACTTCCATATGAGGCTAAACTCTTCCAGGGTTTTATCGTCTGTTTTTACCAGCAATTTTATATCACCTACCCAAAATCTACTTTCACTTTTGGTGATCTGCTATCTCTGTAGCCATCTGGCATCACTTCAGCCTGTTGTACGGTGTGGAGATAGTATCAGGAAATTTTATCAGGGAAAATCAAGCCAGATCAGGGAAAAATCAGGGAATTGGATTTCCAAAATTGTGTGGCCACCCTGTTGATCTCAAATTTTAGATTTCTCAGAATCTATCCTCTGATCTCAAAGGATGTAAATAAAATATAATCTGCACTGCGGATGATGTATGGGGAGACGTTTTACAGCCGCCACATGGCACAACACCAGCTGCAGTGAGGTAAAATTAAAATCTTAAAAAGTTCCTTCAAGAGCAGAGAATACATACAGAAGTAGGAACATGGGCCAGACTACATAGTTTCAGCTAATAATTAAAGCCTCGTCAGTGACCCTGACAAAATGTAGTGACGAAACCAGAAAAAAGCATAATCTGACTAATTTCAAAAGGATCCAAATAATAAGTACTGTTTTTCTTGGCAATTGCTTTAGCAGTTTGGTTGCTATGGGAACTTAAAGTTGCCATTGACTTATAATGGAAAATTTGCATTTATTGCTATATTGGCGCAGATATTTTGACAAAACTTTCATAGAAATGTTCCTTGAGTAGTCCACAACCAGCCTTATTAAATTTATGCAGATTGCAGAATTTGGCTGGTTGTCATGGCAACCGAAAATTGAAAAAATATTCAAAAATCCTCTCAAAAACTATGCAACCGATACAGCTCAAACTTTACAGAAGGGATCTTAGTACTAGCCTCTATAAGAATATTGTGTCTCATGGCAATTGCTCCAGTAGTTTTGTTTCTGTGGGAACTTTAAGTTGCCATTGACTTGCAATAGTAAAGTCGAAAATTTTCATTTATAGCTATATTGCTGCAGATATCTGGATAAGGCCATCCTTAGAAATATTCTTGTTTCCCCTTACCCGACCCTTTTTCTCAATGGTGGGTAGGTCGGTCGGGATTTTATTTTTTTTCCCGGAAAAGTCAGAGCTCCAGATAATCTTTATAAGCGGGGACATGCTGACGCCTCACCCGAGCCGCTTCGTCTGATAGTTTTTCCATCCCAAATTAAGACGTAGGAGTGTTTTTTAAAAGTACTTGCATATAAGTCCTATGAAAATAGACGACGCAGTTTTTATAATTAAATAGGGACAGGCGAATGGCGCCCCGTTACTGCGACTACGGATACGTTCCGCTGAGGTGCGTGGGGCATGGAAGTATAAGACACACACGTACAAAACACGCACACACTCATAATTAAATGTAAGTGTGAACGTGCCATATCGGGGACATGTGTAATGCGCATTCTGATCATGGTCTATTCTGGTTACTTACGTAGTTGTTTAATCAAGCAGTGTAGATATGAGGTGACAGTCCAAACTGGTACACAGATTTTCTATAAAGTCCGTCGCATTCCTTCTTTAATGTTGGCCGTATAGCCAAGAACAGTATATAATACGTTCATTCAAGTTTTACGATAAGAACAGTGTGACCCCGACGAGGCTGCATTGTTAGCAAATATGGGATCGGATGCACCGGAGATATAAACACATTCTCGTTGCATCGTCGTCTATACACTTTTGTTACATACATTGTACCCTGTTTTAGATATTGGAACAACCCAAATATGAAGATCTATCTCCTTAAGATGAGTTTATTAGGGTGATCAATCTGTATCAAAACAACATGCAAACATTAATTATGGTGATTGCGAGTTACGCATTCTCATCAGGGAATACGCTATAACGGAGTGTAAAGACGGTAGTAGTTTTTTTTAAATACGGTAAGCATCTGCAAGTGGTTATGTTGATCAGACATCAAAGAACGCCGCATTGAACTGGACACGTGTCATATAAAAACCGTGAGACAGGCAAAGGTACCTTATACCATATGTCCCGATCAGCCTGCGCAGTAATGCAATGCGACTGGTGTTTCCTATTCACAACTTTGATCTTTGGATTATGAAAACTTTTATCATAAATTAGAAAAGTGAATATTCTCTGCGCGTTCGCGTTCCGTTGGACACATTTGGTACCACTGGAGACGTTTTGATTAGCGTCGGCAGAATGAGATTTCAGCCATGTGCGTTTCCTAATAATCGAAATAGTTTTCAACCTAATACTAGATGAATTGTTTGTCCAGACAGGGATGACTCTGATCAGACTTAGCCAATACACATGCTTATCTGCGTTTTCCATATGCACACGTCGTAAAGTACCCTAAATATGTAGCCTTTAAAGCATAATTTTAATGCGATTTTCGCTAGTCTAATAACTTCAAATCCGATTTTACTTTTTTGAACAGTCTCCGTGTATTTCAGAAAAAGACAAATTGAAAATAACAATACCCGGAATGCAATTTCGTTGCTCAACAATTTTCGCATGCCCCTCTGTATCAAAGAATGACCCTTTGTTTTTGCCCGACACCGAAATTTTCAGCTTCAGGTTACTCTCCTAAAACCTATCGGCACGTGCGTTGAGCGGCAGCCAGTGACTTCAAAAGATGACTGAAATCCTTTGATCTTTTGCCAGTCTTATCTAAGGTGGTTGAGCGCATTTTTGTTTGGCTATTCCGCTCTGCTTCTTTTGTCTCCAAACATAGTTAAAAAGACGATGCCGTTTGTTTTTATGTTTTAGTAGGAGTAGCATATTCTTGACTCATTAGTTTGGAACTGCAAGCGTTTTTCGTCAGAAAAACCTTTATCTAGAGCTCTGAAGACCCAGATTTTTGGTACTCGGCACAAAGGTAGAAAAAAAAAAAATTTTGTTTTGAAATCGGAAAAAAATATTTCCGGTCGCTACGATTTTTTACGGTCGGTCGCGTAAGGGGAAACATTTAATATTTTATTTTTGGCCTAAAACTTTTACAGAATTGTTCCTGGAATAGTCCTCTAGCAACTGCATGGAATTTATGCAAATGGCACGATTTTGCTCGTTGCCATGGTGACCAAATGGTTAAAAACAGAAAACATAATAAAAAATCATCTACTCAGAAACTAATTGGCCAATAAAGCTGAAACTTTACCGAAAGGATCTTAGTAATAGCCATTATTGAATTGTTATTTTTCATTACTGTTGCCCATGTGGTTTGTGGCGATGGCAACTTAAAGTTTCCATGTACTTATAATGGGAAAAATGTAAACTAGCATTCATCTCTGTGTTACAGTAGATATTTTGACAAAAGTTTTACAGAAATGTTCTCAAGAAGCAGACTTCAATATTCTGTCATATTGTACAGTTTGCCTTAGAGTTACTTACCCCGAGTGCTGAGGATGAATGGACTCAGGTGAGCTACAGGACCAATGGTCCTCTGGTTTCTTTGTTCTGCGGGTCACATTTTTTCAGAGTTATGCCCCTTTTTCAACTTAGCCTGTGGAACCTTGTGAACAAAATATCTCAAGAACCCCTGATGCTAGGATCATGAGGTTTTGTAGGATGACAATGCCCAAGGTGTAGGTGATTAACTTTTGGAAAAAAAATAGTGAATTTTTTCGACTGAGTGCATTGTAAGCCTATGTAATCTTGTGAACAAAATATCTCAAGAACCCCTGATGCTAGAAGCATGATTTTTTGCAGGGAAATACTGCCTAAGGTGTAGATGACCCGATTAACTTTTGAAATTTTTTATAAATTTTTGAACGATTTATGCCCCTTTTTCAACTCAGTGCATTAAAGCCTATGGTACAAAGGTACCCTTACATACTGTCAAGAACAGTAAGAGCTAGGAACTTGAAACTTTATACACATGATCAGTATGGAAAAAAGCAGACCCGTATCTTTAGCTCACATGAGCACGAAGTGCTCAAGGTGAGCTATTGTGATCGAAATTTGTCCGGCGTCCGTCTGTCTGTCCGTCTGTCATCAACAATTTCTTCAAATGACATCTCCTAGACCAGTGGACCAATTTCAAAATAATTTCACACAAATGTTTCTCTTATAGCCCTGTACCAAAATTGCTAAAATCATTCCGCTCCGCTAAACAAGACGGCCGCCAGAGCAAAAAAAGAAAATCCTTTAAACAACATCTCATCTCGAGCCAGTCGATGGATTTCAAAATAATTCGACAGAAATGTTTTACTTACGGCCCTGAACCAAAATTGCTAAAACGATTCCATTCCACTGAACAAGATGGCCACCAGAGCTAAAAATAAAAATAAAACCAGAGCTAAAAATAGAAATAAATCTTTAAATGACATAGAGGACACAGTTTTGATCCAATCTTCATGAAACTTTATCAGAATGATTATCTTAATAAAATCTAGGACAAGTATGAAACTAGGTCATGTTGGGTCAAAAACTAGGTCACCAGGTCAGATCTTAGTAAAACCTTGTGTACACTCTAGAGGGCACAGTTTTAATGCAATTTAAAGGAAATTTTGTCAGAATGATTATCTTCATGAAATCTAGGCCAGGTATGAAACTGGGTCAAAAACTAGGTTACCAGGTCAAATGTTAGTAAAACCTTGTGTTGCACTCTAGAGGGCACAGTTTTGATCCAAACTTCATGAAATTTTGTCAGAATGTTTATCTTCTTTAAGTCTAGGCCAGATTTAGAAAAGGGTTATGTCTGGTCAAAAACTAGGCCACTAGGTCAAATCATAGAAAAGCCTTGTGAACACTCTGGAGGTCACAGTTTTGGTTCAATCTTCATGAAACTTTATCAGAATGATTATCTTCATGCAATCTAGGCCAAGTATGAAACTAGGTCATGTTGGGTCAAAAACTAGGTCATCAGGTCAAATCTTAGTAAAACCTTGTTTACACTCTAGAGGGCACAGTTTTGATCCAATGTTCATGAAACTTTGTCAGAATACTTATCTTTATAGAATCAAAGCAAAGCTCGAAACTCAGTCTTATTGGGTTAAACACTAGGTCAAATCTTAGAAAAATCTTGTGTACACAATAGTGGCTTAATTTTGCAGTGAATCTTCATGAAACTTTGTCAGAATGTTTATCTTCATGAAATCTAGGCCAAGTTGAAACTGAATAATGTCAGATCAAAGGTTAGGTCACTAGGTTTGATCTTAGAAAAACATTGTGTACACTCTAGAGGGCACAATTTTGGTCCAATCTTCATGAAACTTTGTCAGATTGTTTATGTAACTATGTTCATGAAATATTGGCCATGTTTTATAACTGGGTTGTGTTGTATCAAAACTAGGTCAGTAGGCCAAATCTTAAAAAAAAAAAATTGTGTAAGCAATTGAGGTTTCATTTTCCATTGCATCTTTGTGAAACTTTGTCACAATGTTTATCTCCATGTAAAGAAGTTTGAAACTGGAATATGCCAGGTCAATAACAAGCTCACTTGGTCAAATCTTAGAAAAACATTGTGCACACTCTAGAGGGTACAGTTTTGATCCAATATATGAAACTTTGTCAGAATAATAGATTGGAAAGTGCAGAATTGCTCCAATTGAATCATCATCAAATAGATGATCTCCCAATGTTATTTCATCATAACTCAGGTGAGCGATTTAGGTCCATCATGGACCTCTTGTTTTTATTTTTCCGCCGGTCATGTATTTCCAGAGTTATGTCCCTTTTTCGACTTAGGCTGTGGAACCTTGTGAACAAAATATCTCAAGAACCCCTGACGCTAGGATCATGAGGTTTTGCAGGATGACAATGGTGAATGCTCAAGGTGTAGACGACCTGATTAACTTTTGAAAAAAGGTCGTAAATTTTTGACCAAGTTATGCCTCTTTTTCGACTTGGTGCATTGGAAGCCTATGGAACCTTGTGAACAAAATATCTGGAGAACCCCTGATGCTAGGATCATGATATTTTGCAGGAAGATACTCCCTAAGGTGTAGATGACCTGATTAACTTTTGAAAAGAAAAAAATCCTAAATTTTTAGCTTGCCTGTACGAAAGTACAAGGAGAGCTATTGTTTTCACTCTGATGTCAGCATCGGTGTTGGCGTCACACTTAAAAGTTTTACCTCAAAGTTTTTAGCTCACCTGAGCACGAAGTGCTCAAAGTGAGCTTTTGTGATCGATATTTGTCCGTCGCCCGTCCGTCCGTCCGTCGTCAACAATTTCTTCAAACAACATCTCCTCCTAGACCAGTAGGCCAATTTCAAAATAATTTCACACAAATGTTTCTGTTATAGCCCTGAACCAAAATTGCTAAAATGGTTCCGCTCCGCTGAACAAAATGGCCGCCAGAGCTAAAAATAGAAAAACCTTTAATCGACATCTCCTCTGAAGCCAGTGGCTCAATTTCAAAAAAATTTCACAGAAATGTTTGCCTCATGGCCCTGAACCAAAATTGCTAAAACGGTTCCACTCCGCTGAACAAAATGGCGGCCAGAGCTAAAAATAGAAATCTAAAAATAGAAAAACCTTTAAACGACATCTCCTCTGAAGCCAATGGCTCGATTTCAGGATAATTTCACAGAAATGTTTGACTCATGGCTCTAAACCAAAATTGTAAAACGGTTTTGTTCAGTTGAACAAAATGGCCGCCAGAGCTAAAAATAGAAATAAATCTTAGAATGACACAGAGGGCACAGTTTTGACCCAATCTTCATGAAACTTTGTCAGAATGTTTATCTTAATGAAATCTAGACCAAGATTAAAACTGGGTCATGTGGGGTCAAAAACTAGGTCACTAGGTCAAATCTTAGAAAAAAACTTGTGTACACTCTAGAAGGCACAGTTTTGACCCAATTATCATGAAACTTTGTCAGAATGTTTATCTTAATGAAATCTAGACCAAGTTTGAAACTGGGTCATGTGGGGTCAAAATCTAGGTCACTAGGTCAAATCTTAGAAAAACCTTGTGTGCACTCTAGAAGGCACAGTTTAGACCCAATTATCATGAAACTTTGTCAGAATGTTTATCTTAATGAAATCTAGACCAAGTTCGAAACTGGGTCATGTGGGGTCTAAAACTAGGTCACTAGATCAAATCTTAGAAAAACCTTGTGTACACTCTAGAGGGCACAGTAATGATCCAATCTTCATGAAACTTTGTCAGAATGTTTATCTTAATGAAATCTAGACCATGTTTGAAACTGGGTCAAGTAGGGTCAAAAACTAGGTCACTAGGTCAAATCTTAGAAAAACCATGTGTACACTCTGGAGGGCACAGCTATGATTCAATATTCTTGAAACTTTGTCAGAATGCTTATCTTTATGTAATCTAGACCAGATTTGAAACTGGACCATGTCAGGTCAAAAACTAGGTCACTAGGTCAGATCTTAGAAAAAAAACATGTGAATGCTCTAGAGGGCACAATTTTGTTCCAATCTTCATGAAACTTTGTCAAAATGTTTATCTCCAACAAATTTAGACCAAGGGTACAACTGGGTCATGTTGGATCAAAAACTAGGTCAGTAGGTCAAACCTTAGAAAAACATTGTGTATACTCTAGAGGGCACAGTTTTGGTTCAATATTCTTGAAACTTTGTCAGAATGATTATCTTAATGAAATCTAGGCCAAGATTGGAACTGGGTATTGTCGGGTCAAAAACTACCGGGTCAAAAACTACTGGTGGGTCACTAGGTCAAATCATAGAAAAACTTTGTGTACACAATTCTGTGTTTATTGTGCATTGAATCTTCATGAAACTGTCAGAATGTGTATCTTCATGAAATATAGGCCAAGTTTGAAACTGAATAATGTCTGATCAAAAACTAGATTGCCAGGTCAGATCTTAGAAAAACATTGTGTACACTCTAGAAGGCACAGTTGTGATCCAATCTAAATGAAACTTTGTCAGAATATAGATTAGAAAGTGCAAAACCGCTCCAATTGAACCATCATCAAATAGATGATCTTCCATGTTATTTCATCATAACTCAGGTGAGCGATTTAGGTCCATCATGGACCTCTTGTTTTAAAGTTCCAAATCTCAGCAACCACTGGCCAGAACCTTTTGATATTTATCCCCCGCCGAAGGCGGAGGGATATAGGTTTCTCCATGTCCGTCCGTCCGTCCTGTCTGTCCGTCCGTCATTCCGTCCGTTCGTCCGGAGCCATAACTAAGTAACCACTAGACGGAATTTCATGAAACTTAAAATAAATATACATCACTGTAACGCGCTGCGGCACATGAAGTTTCATTAGACTGGCTTTAGTAATGCATGAGTTATTGCCCCTTTATTGGCTTAAAACGAATGAAATGATCCATAACTAAGTAACCACAGAGCGGAATTTCTTGAAACTTAAAATAAGTATATATCACTATAACGCGCTGCTGCACATGAAGTTTCATCAGACTGGCTTCAGTAATGCATGAGTTATTGCCCTTTAATTAACTTGAAATCAATGAAATGATCCTTAACTAAGTAACCACTCAGCAGAATTTCATGAAACTTAAAATAAATATATATCACTATAATGTGCTGATGCACATGAAGTTTCCTCAGACTGGATTCAGTAATGCATGAGTTATTGCCCTTTAATTGACCCGCCCGTCCTTCTGTTCATCCATCCGGAGCCATAACTAAGTAGCCACTGGACGGAATTTCATGAAACTTAAAATAAATATTTATCACTATAACACGCTGCGGCACATGAAGTTTCATCATACTAGCTTCAGTAATGCATGAGTTATTGCCCCTTTATTGGCTTAAAATCAATGAAATGAGCCATAACTAAGTAACTACTGAGCGGAATTTCTTGAAACTTAAAATAAATATATATCGCTATAACGTGCTGTGGCACATAAAGTTTCATCAGACTAGTTTCAGTAATGCATGAGTTATTGCCCTTTAATTAACTTGAAATCAATGAAATGAGCTGTAACTAAGTAACCACTGGGCAGAATTTCATGAAACTTAAATATATATCACTATAATGTGCTGATGCACATGAAGTTTCCTCAGACTGGATTCAGTAATGCATGAGTTATTGCCCTTTAATTGACTTAAAATCAGTGAAATGAGGCATAAACAAGTAACCAATACTTCATGAAATTTAAACTGAATAATTATGTATCACCATAAAGTGGATATGCACATAAAGTTTCATCAACTTATCAATGAATAGAATTCTATGAAAATTATATAAAATATGTATCACCATAACACATTGGTGCATCTTACAGTTTGTCAGAATTGCTTCAGTAAGCAATGAGTTATTGCCCTTGAATTGGCTTAAAATCAACAAATTGAGTCATAACTAAGTAACCAATAAATGGAATTTCATGACACTTATAATAATTATATATTGTCATGACAAGGCAGTGCACATTAAGTTTTGTCATAATCTAATGCCCTTGAATTGATTTAAAATCCACAAATTAGCCATTAGTAGGGTGCTGACAAACAAAATTTCTTGTAACAGAATTTAAAATGTATCATTATAGTGCAATGATGCTGAGCCAAGTGTTTAAGAAGAACAGCCCCAGCTTATGCCTTACTTATCCCAGAGATATTGCCCTTGATTTTATGTACAACCCACAAGTTCAGCCTCCTAAGTAACCAGTGAACAAAATTTTATGAAACTTAATATTTTATGAAACTTAAAACAACCATAAACAAATCAAGGCCACTTCGGCAGGGGATATAAATTCACCGAATTTGCTTGTTGGACTAAAATCATATCATAGCATATTCTTCTATTCTGTAACACCATACTCCTTGGCGAGATCTTGGGGTGGGGCATAAGGGTCAAAATATAGGTTACATCCACTTTAAAGTTTTACGACAAAGTTTTTTAAACATTCATATCTCAGCAACCACAAGAAAGAACCCTTCCATATTTGGAACATAATCATATCATAGCATAACCTTTCATTACATAACATTATATCTCAGGGTCGTACCATGGGGTGGGGCATAGGGGTAAAAAAATAGGTCACAATCATTTTTTAAAGTTTTGCGACTAAGTTTTTCAAACATTCATATCTCAGCAACCACTAGAGAGAACCCTTCCATATTTGGAACATTATTATATCATAGCATAACCTTTCATTACATTCCACTATATCCCAGGGTCAGATCCTGGGTGAGGCTTAGGGGTCAAAAGTTAGGTCACACTCACTTTAAAATTTTCAATTAAATATAGCTCTTTTTCTCATGACTGGATTCTTATGATATTTGCACTGTAGATAGATATTGATTCAAAGCTTAACAGAATACCACCCCCATCCCACTCAGTGACCTTGAGGTCAAGGTTATGGACTTAGAATTTTGGGGCTTTGTTGAAATATTCTGGGTCATGTCGGGTCAAAAACTAGGTCACTAGGTCAAATCTTAGAAAAACCTTGTGTACGCTCTAGGGGGAAAAGTTTTGATCCAAAGTTCATGAAACTTTGTCAGAATGTTTATCCTTATAGTATCTAGGACAAGTTCGAAACTGGGTCACGTCGGGTCTAAAACTAGGTCACTAGATCAAATCATAGAAAAACCTTGTGTACGCTCTAGAGGACACAGTTTTGATCCAAGCTTTATGAAACTTTGTCAGAATGTTTATCTCCATAAACTCTAGGCCAAGTTTGAAACTGGGTCATGTCGGGTCAAAAACTAGGTCACTAGGTCAAATCTTAGAAAAACCTTGTGTACGCTCTAGAAGGCTTAGTTGTGATCCAAAGTTCATGAAACTTAATCAGAAAGTTTATCCTTATAAAATCTAGGATAAGTTTGAAAGTAGGTCATGTCGGGTCAAAAACTAGGTCACTAGGTCAAATCATAGAAAAAACCTTGTGTATGCTCTAGAGGACACAGTTTTTGATCCAATCTTTATGAAACATTGTCAGAATGTTTATCTCTATAAACTCTAGGCCAACTTCGAAACTGGGTCATGTCGGATCAAAAACTAGGTCACTAGGTCAAATCTTAGAAAATCCTTGTGTACGCTCTAGAAGGCACAGTTTTGATCCAAAGTTCATGAAACTTTGTCAGAATGTTTATCCTCATAATATGTAGGACAAGTTTGAAACTGGGTCATGTCAGGTCAAGAACTAGGTCACTAGATCAAATCATAGAAAAACCTTGTGTACGCTCTAGAGGACACAGTTTTGATCTAATCTTTATGAAACTTTGTCAGAATGTGTTCTTCTATAAACTCTCGGCCACGTTTGAAAGTAGGTCATGTCTGGTCAAAAACAAGGTCACTAGGTCAAATCATAGAAAAACCTTGTGTACGCTCTAGAGGACAAAGTTTTGATCTAATCTTTATGAAACTTTGTCAGAATGTTTTCTTCTATAAACTCTCGGCCAAGTTTGAAAGTAGGTCATGTCGGGTCAAAAACAAGGTCACTAGGTCACATCATAGAAAAACCTTGTGTACGCTCTAGAGGACACAGTTTTGATCCAAAGTTCATGAAACTTTGTCAGAATGTTTATCTTCATAATATGTAGGATAAGTTTGAAACTGGGTCATGTCTGGTCAAAAACTTGGTCACTAGGTCAAATCTTAGAAAAACCTTGTGTACGCTCTAGAAGGCACAGTTTTCATCCAAAGTTCATGAAACTTTGTCAGAATGTTTATCCTAATAATATCTAGAAGAAGTTTGAAACTGGGTCATGTTGGGTCAAAAACTAGGTCACTAGGTCAAATCATAGAAAAACCTTGTGTACGCTCTAGAGGACACAGTTTTGATCCAATCTTTATGAAACATTGTCAGAATGTTTATCTCCATAAACTCTAGGCAAAGTTTGAAACTGGGTCATGTCGAGTTATAAACTAGGTCACTAGGTCAAATCTTAGAAAAACATTGTGTGCGCTCTAGAAGGCACAGTTTTGATCCAAAGTTCATGAAACTTTGTCAGAATGTTTATCCTCATAATACGTAGGACAAGTTTGAAACTGGGTCATGTCAGGTCAAGAACTAGGTCACTAGATCAAATCATAGAAAAACCTTGTGTACGCTCTAGAGGACACAGTTTTGATCTAATCTTTATGAAACTTTGTCAGAATGTGTTCTTCTATAAACTCTCGGCCACGTTTGAAAGTAGGTCATGTCTGGTCAAAAACAAGGTCACTAGGTCAAATCATAGAAAAACCTTGTGTACGCTCTAGAGGACAAAGTTTTGATCTAATCTTTATGAAACTTTGTCAGAATGTTTTCTTCTATAAACTCTCGGCCAAGTTTGAAAGTAGGTCATGTCGGGTCAAAAACAAGGTCACTAGGTCACATCATAGAAAAACCTTGTGTACGCTCTAGAGGACACAGTTTTGATCCAAAGTTCATGAAACTTTGTCAGAATGTTTATCTTCATAATATGTAGGATAAGTTTGAAACTGGGTCATGTCTGGTCAAAAACTTGGTCACTAGGTCAAATCTTAGAAAAACCTTGTGTACGCTCTAGAAGGCACAGTTTTCATCCAAAGTTCATGAAACTTTGTCAGAATGTTTATCCTAATAATATCTAGAAGAAGTTTGAAACTGGGTCATGTTGGGTCAAAAACTAGGTCACTAGGTCAAATCATAGAAAAACCTTGTGTACGCTCTAGAGGACACAGTTTTGATCCAATCTTTATGAAACATTGTCAGAATGTTTATCTCCATAAACTCTAGGCAAAGTTTGAAACTGGGTCATGTCGAGTTATAAACTAGGTCACTAGGTCAAATCTTAGAAAAACATTGTGTGCGCTCTAGAAGGCACAGTTTTGATCCAAAGTTCATGAAACTTTGTCAGAATGTTTATCCTCATAATACGTAGGACAAGTTTGAAACTGGGTCATGTCAGGTCAAGAACTAGGTCACTAGATCAAATCATAGAAAAACCTTGTGTACGCTCTAGAGGACACAGTTTTGATCTAATCTATATGAAACTTTGTCAGAATGTTTTCTTCTATAAACTCTCGGCCACGTTTGAAAGTAGGTCATGTCGGGTCAAAAACAAGGTCACTAGGTCAAATCATAGAAAAACCTTGTGTACGCTCTAGAGGACAAAGTTTTGATCTAATCTTTATGAAACTTTGTCAGAATGTTTTCTTCTATAAACTTTCGGCCAAATTTGAAAGTAGGTCATGTCGGGTCAAAAACAAGGTCACTAGGTCACATCATAGAAAAACCTTGTGTACGCTCTAGAGGACACAGTTTTGATCCAAAGTTCATGAAACTTTGTCAGAATGTTTATCTTCATAATATGTAGGATAAGTTTGAAACTGGGTCATGTCTGGTCAAAAACTTGGTCACTAGGTCAAATCTTAGAAAAACCTTGTGTACGCTCTAGAAGGCACAGTTTTCATCCAAAGTTCATGAAACTTTGTCAGAATGTTTATCCTAATAATATCTAGAACAAGTTCGAAACTGGGTCATGTTGGGTCAAAAACTAGGTCACTAGGTCAAATCATAGAAAAACCTTGTGTACGCTCTAGAGGACACAGTTTTGATCCAATCTTTATGAAACATTGTCAGAATGTTTATCTCCATAAACTCTAGGCCAAGTTCGAAACTGGGTCATGTCGAGTTATAAACTAGGTCACTAGGTCAAATCTTAGAAAAACATTGTGTGCGCTCTAGAAGGCACAGTTTTGATCCAAAGTTCATGAAACTTTGTCAGAATGTTTATCCTCATAATACGTAGGACAAGTTTGAAACTGGGTCATGTCGGGTCAAAAACTTGGTCACTAGGTCAAATCATAGAAAAACCTTCTGTACGCTCTAGAGGACACAGTTTTGATCTAATCTTTATGAAACTTTGTCAGAATGTTTATCTTCATAAACTCGCAGCCAAGTTTGAAAGTAGGTCATGTAGGGTAAAAAAACTAGGTCACTAGGTCAAATCTTAGAAAAACGTTGTGTAAGCACTAGAAGGCATAGTTTTCGTCCAATCTTCTTGAAACTATGTCAAAATGTTTATTGTCTGTATATCTAAGCCCCCTATGAAACTGAGTCACGTCGGCTCAAGGTCAAATCTTAGAAAAACTTTGTGTACACCCTAGAGGGCACAGTTTTGATCCAATCTTCATGAAACTCTGTCAGAATGTTTATCTTAATAAAATCTAGGTAAAGTTTGAAACTGGGTCATGTCGGGTCAAAAACTTGGTCACTAGGTCAAATATAAGAACGACCTTGTATACGCTCCAGAGGGCACAGTTTTGATCCAATCTCAATGAAACTGTGTCAGAATGTTTATTCTTACAATATCCAGGCCAAGTTTGAAACTGGGTCATGCCGGGTCAAAAACTAGGTCAAATGTTAGTATGGTAAAAACTCTTATAAATCTTCACCAGAGCCAGTGAACTGATTAATGCTCAGGTGAGCGATTCAGGGCCACCATGGCCCTCTTGTATAAATATGTTGACAATACTTGGACATGCTTGCATGAAGTTTTATTTAGTACAAGCCATACCCACAAATGCCTGTGAGATGGGCAAGCACCAGTTCAGGTGAGCTATGCTGTCAGGGGACAGCTCTTGTTTATCGAGTTATGCCCCTTTTTCGACTTAGTGCGTTGAAGCCTATGGTACAAAGGTACCTTTACATTTTTTTTTCTTCTTTTTTCCGTGGGTCACATATTTTCAGAGTTATGCCCCTTTTTCGACTTAGCCTGTGGAACCTTGTGAACAAAATATCTCAAGAACCCCTGACGCTAGGATCATGGCTTTTTGCAGGATGACACTGCCCAAGGTGTAGGATCATGATTTTTTTTGCAGGAAGATATTGCCCAAGGTGTAGATGACCTGATTAACTTTTGAAAAAATTCGTAAATTTTTTACCGAGTTAAGCCCCTTTTTCGACTTGATGCATTGTAGCCTATGGTACAAAGGTACAAACATTACGGGATAAGCCTTCTTTAGAGGGAAGCATTTAGCTAGGGGCAAAGTGTTTCATAAATACATTTTCTAGTTACTCTGTCTGTGTTACTGTTAATTTGCAGACATCCATTGTTGCTCGTTATTTTGATATGGAAGATCAAGAGGCTATAGACCAGATGGAATACACGGCAGAAGTCCAGTGGCCTCTTAATACTGACCTTATTCCAAACTACAATGAACCTGTGAATCCTTACACCATAGCTAACACTACTTGGCTGAATAAGAGAAAGTAAGTTTGGTTAAAGGCACGCCTGCCATTTTAGTTGCCATTTACACTGTGTCCATTCTTGTACGCCTATAAATGCGAGTTGGAGCAGTGTACGCCGAGTTAGAAGAAAACACGTCTCGGAAATGTCATCATGGCTTTAAAGTAAGTTTATTTATCAGGGCTTTTCGTCATCTAAATGTAATAAACTAGCATGAGTGTATCTGTAAATGAATAAGCTTTCAGACTGATATAGTTTCACGTGAATGCAATGTTCGATTTACAGAATATTTAACCAAATCTGTACATTCTTTGAAGTGAGAATGCCTTTACTGAAAAAGAATTCAGTATTTCTTTACAAATACATGTATCTTTTGATTGATAGGTTCCTTATTAGCGAGGCAGATATATATTGAAGCTATTGTAATAGATGAATTGGTCAAAACCTGTTTGCTTTGAATATAGAAATCATTTGTAGGCAGGCTGTAATGGTTTGAAGTGCACGCCAAGTTGCAAATACATAATTAACGAAAATACGGCGAGTTGGAGAACCCATGTACGCCGAGTTTAAGCTTTTTTGTCAAAGAGGGTGTATGCCTAGTTGGAATAAAGTACTGCTCTTTGTGATTTAAAAAAATAAAACAGCATTAAATTTAGTTGCAGCTGTCTAGCTGAGCATTTATTAACATTGCTTCGTACTGATAGTGTCTAAAATAACAAAGTCAGTCAGTTGTTGTTGGCTGTCCGATTGCTTCTATGAAAAATTATTCTATTAGTAAATTCAAAAGAATGATTGAGAATATTGTAAATAATTAAGCAGCCACATATTGTTTGTCTTCCAGATATGATGAGTTTGCCTGCCATTGTTATTACTGTTCATTCAAAACATTTTCTTTTCAAGAGCTATTAGATCACTGTTGTTTATACCATTCGACGGGTGAATTTTCAGTACGAAGATTCACTTTATCTGTTGACAGTGGGAAAAGTAAATTCCAGTCTTTACATTTTAAACTTATTCCAAAAGAGTACAAAAGGAAACATCTGTACTGACTTCCTCATTAAAAAAACTAATCTCCATCTTATACCTTGTTCAGGTTTGGTCGAGACTTTCAACTAGGTCTTCTAGTTCTTGCTCTTCCTCAGCTAGAGCATCTATGTCATCGGCAAACCGCAGATTGGTAATATTTTGCCCTCCCAGCTGCGATTCTGATGCCACTTATTTCAGCCCAGAACACACTGGCCCTGGCTGTGTATTTTCAAGTCTATTGAAAAAAAGGATCAGACATGTGCCGTCCGTGGGAGTCGAACCTGCGACATTTTGTGTGAAAGGTGAAGATTATCCGCTATACAAGGCGCTACACAGGGTGTGGAGGTGGGGGTGCTAAGGTGTTGGATACCGATATCTTTATTGAGTTGTGTCAAAAGGGACTGCAGCTTATAACATACTTATCAGCCTGTGCGTGTGGTTAATTGTATAAAGCTTATAACCATGGGCAGACTGCTTTTGCACTATGTGATACGCAACCTGTTTTACTCGCAGCTCAGTCAGCGTTAAATGTTGGTACTTGCTGATTTTAGTTAGGATGCTTCGAAATTTTCTTCAGAAACAGTTTATTTTTTATCTTTTTTTTTTTCCGTATTATCGCTGTACTTAAACGCAAAATGTGGCTTCATAATTAACTCTGTCTATCAGTGGAAGAGCGTTCAGATACACTTCCTTTGAACAAATACAAAATCTGTTATTTCTTCAGGTCAGATAAGGCTCATAAATACAGAGCATGGTACATGTTTGGTCATTAGTCTTTGAGCTTGACGTTTATGTACTCTAACTCGCGGTACACCTTTATGTCAACAATGATTAAACTCGGCGTGCACAGGTGCTGCAACTCGGCGTGTACTTTGGCAACACCCCTGGTGCAAACAAATACAAACAGCTCTCTCAGTTTTACGATCAGCATTTTGTGGCTTCGCTCTGATGGTCACAATTGGATGTTTTCTTATTCCAGTTCATAATTTTGGTAAATGAAGACAGTGTTTGCGTATATTGAGTACAATTTAAGACCAGTAGCAAATATTTTGACATGTTTTGCAAGCATTTGCGATGGTTCTTGTGTTATTGCAAGAGGTGGTGCTTTGAAAATTTACCTACGGTTGTAGATGATGTCTAAGACGAAAACTGCGAAGAAGAGAGGGACATAAACCTTAGTTGGCTGTTAAAACACAAGGCAAACACTTACCTCTCGTCCGCGAGCATTCTCTGAATGTGTTCTAACTCGGCGTACACTGCTCCAACTTGCATTTATAGGCGTACACGAATGGACACAGTGATTTATATGCCAAGCCCTTTTGATGTGATTGAACACACCTATCCGAGCCACACCCGGAGTGTCACCCAAAAGTCAGCTGATATTGTGTATAGCTGACAAATGCAGCAACCATAGCCCCACAAATAAAATGGCCTGTGTTGAATGTCACACAGTGTCCGTGATTTTATCTTACAGTTAATGAAGCGATGCATGTCTACCTAAAGTAGGCATGGCTTTGGAAAGGGGAATTAGGGTTTAACTAGTCTCAGAAGTGTAAAAAGTTCATACGGGATCTTCATGATTGTGTTGCCACACGGCTGCAAATCATTTTCTCTCCTGTCATTGTTACATATTATGCATATGATGTGATACTAGGGTAGAACTCTGTTCAGGTTTAACTGCTTAACATTAAGTGAGCCGTGACACGACAAAACCAACAAAGTGGTTGTGCACCCAATGAAGACTCAGACCAGCCTGGGCATCCGCCCAGTCTGATCAGTCTTCGCTGTCCGCATAGATGTAGCTTAGACACTTAGCTACCCTGTAAGCGCACAGTAAAGACTCTTATCAGACTGGGCAGATGCTGAGGGTGATCTGAGCATGCGCTTGATGCACAATCACTTAGTTGGTTTTCTCGTGTCGTGGCTAAAGTGTTTGATTTTTCCTTGTAAATGCGTCACGGCAGACAATGCTATTTTCTGTGTATAATTTTATTGCTCATGCTGATCATGGGTTTAATGACAGGGCTGTCCATGGTCTGCAAAACTACATCACAATCTATGTGATACAACAATTCTGTATTGCGATAATACTGACTACACATCAGTTAAGAAAAAGAGTCATTGAAAATGGTCTCTTAGAAGGTATATTTGAGCCCAAGTGCTTCCATTGAGCCCAAGGGCTTCCAGATCAAAATTTTTGCATTGGTGTTTTTCACCAAAGAAAACTTGGTGACATTAGCCATCCTGTAATGCACATATATTCAATCAATGATAACCTGTCAAAATTTTAGTTGAAAGGATGAAAGGACTGTGACTGTCTGTAAGTCTGCTTTTGATTAGTATATGTTTGGTGTTTAAAACCAGGTAAAAAAAAAAAAAAAAAATCAGGATAGGCAGGGTTGCCATGGTCAGGAAAAAAAATCTGAAAAACTAATATTTTACTAGGTTAGAGAAAAGTTAGGGAGTCTTGTGATCGATCAGGGAAGTTTGAAAAGAATTTGAAAAGTCTGGAAAAAGTCAGGGAATTTGAAAATTAATGGCTACTGCAGTTATTAGAAAGTATACTTTTTCTGTTCCGGGAGATGGTTCTTACTTTCTAGAGAGATAGTCCAGACACATCTCCCTCATTATTGGGGGCTACTCGTAAAGTAGGAATTCGCTTCCTGGAGGGAGCAAATTCTTTTCTTTAAGCGTAACCGCCAATTTCCAAGTGATACCATTAGCACTGTTAAAGTAAAATTAACCTAAGGTCCGTAAACAGGTTATGGAAAACTGTAAAATATGAGGAAAAAGTCAGAGAATTTTTAAGTGGGGGAAAGTGGCAACCTTGGTAGGGATACCACAACTGTGCATTCTATTTGAGGATGACTTAAGATGTATGGATGGATACACCTTTATTTTTTGCTCCATTTATGCAAAGGGAAACAACTCTCATGACTTCCTGTTTGCTATTTTTCGACTGATTTTTTTTTCCTTTAAAGGGGTCTACTCTTAAAGGAAAGAACTTGCTCCTAGAGGAGCAAAGAAGAATTTGCTCCTAGATTCTTTCCTTAAAGGGTTGACTCCCCATTTAAAGGGAAGTAAAATTGAATATGGCCGAGTTGCTTCTCCTCATAGTGTATCCATTCAAATTAAGGGTCAATAACATTTAATAAGTAATAATATGATGACAATGCATTCCAATATATGGAGCTACAGGGGCATCTTCTTCTTCAGGTACAACACATCTGATGGAATGTTTGATGTTTACCAGGAACTCTCTCCCATTCCACCATCCACTGGACCGGTTACTCTCAAACTTGAAATGGAGGAAGACACAGTAGCCGCTTACTTCTGTGAGGGTGGATGCGGTGGTGGAGGGATTGATGTATACGATATTCGGAGATACGCACAGGGTGACTGCATCTCTATGAATCAGTGTCTGTGAGTGTTATTTTGACATATTTACATTTGTGGTTGTAAAGCCCAGAGGACTGTAGTGTCAAATCAGCGCAAGTGTCGGATGTTATCAGTGAATGAGGAGCCCTAGTAGCTCAGTGAGTGAAGCACTGGCCTGCTGAGCTCGCATTTCCAACGTTCCAGGTTCAATTTGGTAGAAGGTAGAATTCCTTTCAGCCATGAACCGTGATCCATTGCACACAGCTTTTCATTATGACCTACCCATCATCCTTATATGACTGAAATACCATTGAAAAGGGATGTAAAATCGCAAATCATCCTTATCAGTGACTTGTTTGATGTTTTGTTCCAAATTCAGCCATCTGTGCCAAGGGTTTGCTATTTTATGACCAAAAAAGAACGTAAATAATTTAAAAATGATATAACGATTGTCAACTTTTTTTTAAGTTCATGAAGTATGAATAATAATGAATAGCTCACAAAGTTCACAAATACAGTTTGCACATGATCATACTTTCATGAATGTCAGAAAAAAATAGGAAATTTATTCTTAAATGACTGCTTTAAAACTGAATTCAGTGAGCATAGAAATAAATAACAAACTTTTTGGATATTAAGAAATTAAAAAATAAATAACATTGGGAAAATGCTATGCAATTCAGGATGAAGAAGGTGTGAGTGTCTTTTATTTTATGCATATAGGTGCCACGATGGTTTCTTCGGTTCAACTTGTGACAACATGATTTGCACATGTAAAAATGGTTACTGTGACGTTCCACGAACTTGCATCTGTGATCCTGGCTGGGAAGGAGATGAGTGTGAAAATGCTATCTGTGGGTATGTATATTGTATATGCCAGTTATATGAAGGGCAATCAGAAAGTTAGAGCTTTTTTTTCTTTATAAACAAGTGATTTGCAGTCTTACTAGCATTACTTATACTAACTTCTGACAAAACAACTAAATTTTGATATACATTTACTTAGAATATTTCTGAGAAATGTTTTAGTTCCCATGGCAACAAAGGGAGTGTGGAAATGGGGTGCATTTTAACAGTAATTGTTCATTATCCCATGTGTATGTGGAAAAAAATTAAAACTTCTATAACAGTTGAACCCCATATTGCTAATTATTAATAGATTCACGATAACTTCCCTGTTAAAATTTTGACATCAGTATGAAAACCTTAGCAATAATCTAATATCATTCTTGCAGTTGGTTTAAACATATTTTATTTCAAGAATACACATTACAACATATAAACATCATACATACACAACTACACAATGAAAAAGGATCAGAACAAAAGCTGATAGCTTATACAGCTCTTTTCCTCAAATTCTTACAGTTGATGTGATAAAAACAGTTATCATACCTGCCAAGTTTCATGATTTGTGTGTGACTCTCACAAATTTGGACGCCTCCCATGACCTCACGATGGTATTTTGAAAAATAGCCGTAACTCACACTTCCTTCGCTTGCCCACGATTTCACTTTAAACTGGAGAAAACAAAAAAAAATCGTTTTTTTTTTTTTTTTTTTTTGGCTCTCTCGATTGTCAAAAACATGTTTTCTCAACTTCCGCTACATTCGGACAATCTCGGTTACAGAATCTATTTATATCTCCGGGAAAATTCGTCACCTGGTCTAAAAATATGTAAAGGTAAAGGTTTCCGATAGTCTTAAAATAGCGTGGGTAAAAATAACTCTAGTATTCGATAGCGATTAGAGCCGAAAAACAACCAAATGTGTACTTCCGTTTTTATGTACATGAAATATTGCAGCATGAAAACACCATAGAAAAAAAGGTTTATAAATCAAAGTACCAAAATGGATGGGAGATCGAGTTTACCTGGGTTACGAAGAGTGAGAAGGGCAACAGCTTTGTGTTTTGTAAACTATGCCAAAGGCATTTCAGTGTTTCCCACGCCGATGAAAACAGGCTGTCATTGAAAACGTCAAAACTTTTGCAGTCGGTATCTGATTTTGTTATTACCAAGACAGACCAAGATGTTATCAGAGCTGAAACCCTCTTTAGCGACTTCATTGCAGAACATAACTCTCTACACTGACAGAAGCAATGTTGTATCAGCATTGTTTGAACATTGTTTTTAATAAATTCAAGCTGGGATGAGTTGTACTCTCTTAAAGCTTCATTTTAAGTCAAGTAATAGCTTTAAGAAAATAAGCTATTGTTACAGTGCACGCATTCAATATATTACCTGTCATGTTTATCTTCATTTAAGAACTGCCTACTGATTCTACTCCTCCCCACTGCCATCCCCAATCTCTAGTTTCATATAAAGAGGAAAGAAATGACACCAAAAAAATCTCACTCTTTTCCATTGTCAGTGGGTTTCTGCGCAAATGAACTATCGTGGAAAAGGGGGCTAAATCGAGGCTTTGTGCGCAGTCTGACTCTTTCGTAAATTGAAAACTTGGCAGGTATGAGTTATCCATTCGTTAGAATGAATCATGTGCTCTGGGGAGCAAAATGAGATGAAATTATGGTACTTTGTTGAAAGATTTCTGTCCACTAGTCATTTACTTTGCTTCCATAAGGACCCTTTTGTCACAGTTTAACTGTCCGCTAGCCTGTAAGACCCAAAGTGCAAGTACCACTGCAAGCTCTCCTACTGCTGATTCAAGAAGGGCAGTTGTAAGTTACTGGCAAAAGTATGTGCATTTACAGGGTGGCCACAAGCTCTGGAAAACAGGGAAAACAGGGAAAATGATGAAAAAAAATTCCCTGCAGGGAAAAATCAGGGAATTTGAAAATTTGATGAAAATCAGGGGAAAATCAGGGAATTTTAAATTCTGTTTAATAACATGAAACTTTTCAAGCAGGTATAAAGGTTACTGGTGGTTTCTTTCTGCAATAAAATAAGTGTATGTCTCCTTCTGACAACTGTATGATATACATGTACAATTTAATTAGTTTAAGGGGTATAGTGCGAAGTATTGAATAAGCATTTTCCTACCTTTGTAATGAGCATTTATCTGAAAGCAATGATTTGTAAAAATCTTAATACAATAAAAGAGATTTTTCTGTAGTGGAGAATTGAAAAACAATCTAAATTGAAATATGACTGTCCAGTTTGTGTGGTTACGGTCATGTGTGTTACATAATTCAGTATTTCATGCTTCTCTGAATTAGCATTGTATACTTACCTACTTATTTTCTTGAAATTATAAAGCTATTTTGAGCTAACAAAACGTAGTTTTAGGAAAAAAACACTGAAAGTATTCTATGAGCAGCAAGTTTTTCAGCTACATTTATATGCATGTGTTAATTTACTTTATGGTTCAAATATAGTATAAAATAATGTGTATGGTAGACTGTCAAATAGCCAAATGTTGACATCAAATGATCCTTGATGCTAAGTTACTGACACTGTAATTTGATGAAAAATTAAGTATAATTCTATAAAGTGTTAAGTATTGTTTGTGCCTCTAAGTTCAGTTCTAAGTAATCTATACACCAGAAATGTGTAAGTTATAGAACATTTTACACCACTGGTTTGATGTTGTGTAAGGAGACATTTTGTATTGTCTGAAGTCCTAGGGTCATCTTGTTAATAGTCTAATAGGTTTCAAATGGTCTTTTTATTGGCTTCAGGACTCAGCTTAGGGCTCCAGACAGGGAGAAGGTTGCTGAATATTTTTGAGAAATTTGGACCAAACTTTTTGTCTTCCCTTCTTTTCCATACATATTAGCTTGTAAATTCTCTGAACTGAAACTCAGAAGGAGGAGCATTTCTTTTTGGCTCAGTTACCCTCAGGCTGAGCCTTGGTCTGTGTTTGCACAACACTGCTGTTAGCTTGGAAATGGCAAAAATGTTTAAAAAGTCTACCATGTACCAAAAAAAAAAGTAAATAAATAAATGAATAAAATATAAATAAAATAAGACAAAATAAATGATTAAAAAACATTAAAACAGTAATGTTTGTAACAGTCATTTGGAGGTGAAGGTATATGGCTATGAGGGAAGGTTGGAGGCCATATAAATATTTGACCAATTGATTTTCGTTATCATGTAAGTAAATTGAAAATTATTAACATCATGAAGGCATATCATGGTTTGAGTTTTTTTTTTTTTAAAAAATGGAGATACTTTCTGTCATAATGACTTCAAAATGAAAGCTTTTGTGACAGTATCAGGAAATTTTATCAGGAAAAATCAAGCTAGATCAGGAAAAATCAGGGAATTTGATTTTCAAAAGGACAAGGTGCGCTAAGGGCGGTTTTCGGCCTATCCTTAGTTTTTGGTAAAAAATTTATGAGCTGTTAAATAGAGTCTAACTAGATAAAAAACGAAAAAATTGAATGAATATCTCATTCCATCTTTCAGAGAGAACGATTTTAATACGTCAGGGGTTCAAAGATTTTCGGTGACGTTTATGTCGCTTAACGTGACGTCATGCGAATCACAACGTTATTCCGTGTCTTGCTGTTCTTAGTACACGACATGTAATGTTTATATTGTTAAACTGTTAGAAATTGATGTTGTCTTTATTCCTAACAGACACCATTGTCGCGCAATATTTCTCTATAGAAATGTTTGCCATAATAAAAAACGTGAAACAGGCATATTTTAATAATTCGCATTGCAAATAGCTATAATAGTAAAGGTAAGCAGTGCAGGCTTCTTGTGCTAACGCTACCGCTTTCACATCGTAAACGAGTTACATTGCACAAGTATCGTACCACGGTCTCGATATGATGTTTTTTAAACTTGAGCCGATCGTTAATCGAAGATGGGCGAAAAAATGGAGATCCCGGGGAAAATATTCCCGAGAACTTGGTTTTCTCACTTGTGCGCCGGCCAAGGCTCGAGCTAACTGCGGTGAAACACCTGATGTTTAAGAGTACATGTATACGCGCTCTTATTCATCAGGCAACCGAGACCCGTGTCTCGATATGACTGAAACTGTTGAAAGGGACCTTAAAATCAATGTCATAGAAAGAAAAACGGTAAACGTAAAAAAGCAAGGTGAGGGAAAATACAAGGCGAGGGTAGAAAAGTTAAAATGCTTTAAAATGAAAAGAAAAAAAGAAAAATAAAACATAATGAAAATAAAAAGAAAATTATTTTGTTTTTCTCCTCAGTTCTATACTATTCTGAGGTCCGATATTTTAGAAAAAAAAAAAAAAAAAAAAAAAAAAAAAAACGCATTTTATTACTTGTTTTCTGAGTGAATTACAGCTGGTCAGGATATAATTTTTGTCATGCCACCATAGGACTCCTAATTCCGATTCACGCAAACTGCCATATGTAGCTCCTTCAATGGCGGCCGGTATTATTCTTTTGAAATCCGGCACCGAATTAACTGTTCCAGTGTTTAACTCAGTTTCATCAGACACAATGTGTTGCAATGTGTGATTCAGGTATCAAGACACCAGTTATTGTTGCTTCCAATTGAAAGAACAAGGTAGGTGATGACCAGACAGCTCGTTCCAAGGTCTATGTCGCCGCTATCATTACACAGCAGACGACAAAATTGAAAACGTTTGCAAAAGCAATATATATACATATTTCATTTTAATAAGGATAGACTTCATGAACAAATAATTCAGAATACAAATGAGCCGCGTCGCTAAAAGATAGTCTTACGAGACATGCAGACTACGCGTGCCTAGACCAGCCTGCTTACATGCATCCCTAGTCAGGGCATGCACTTTATTATTACATGTAAGCATACACGTAGTTTGCAATTTCTAATTTTGAACAGTGAACAGCTTGCGCATGCGTGTCTGGGCATGCGAACGCAGCTATAACTTCTCGTATGTGCGACACTGCTTGAATACAACTGCATAGAATAACACACTTGCCCTCCGCAAAGGAAACATATGGAAATCGAATAACCACAACAGCAGCTTGATCAGGACCTTCAGTGTTTAAGCAGATAATATGCAAACTGTTTGTTTGACAAGAGAAGCTTCTTTAGGGTATGTATTGCAAATAAAGTACAATGAGTTATTGCATACACAAGTATGGACAGCATGACACAGCCACTGCCTGGACAGTTAGCTGGAAAGCATAGCAGACCCGGATCAGAGAGACTCGATCAAATTCCATATTGCCTGGTTATACATATTGTGTCCGAATATCAATGGCATAAGATTATCTGGTAAATAATAAGAAGATATACAACTTGCATTAATTACAAACCTCGCTGCAAGCATTGGGCAAACAGTGCAGACACTGATCACATCGGTACAAAAATGTGCACTAAATGAAAAATTAAATAGAGAGAGAGAGAGAGGGGGGGGGGGGGGGGGGGGGGGTATTGATACTTCATATGCAAACACATTGTTGGATGTTGTGGAGATTGTTTTAACCTGTTTCAAACGTTAACAAATAATAATCACGTGTCATGAAAGCGAAAGTAGAAACGTTAAAAACGTTAATGTTCGGACAGATATTTTGCTACGTGTTAACGCAAAATATTTGCCAAAGAAACTATATGACCACCACCGCTAAATATGTATGAACTGGCTAATGGAAATTCCAGTATGAGGCATTGCGACTAGAGCAAACGCAAGTCAGCTTGCACATCCAAGTAGTCTGACCAACCCTTTGCGGTTCCCATGATCCTTCGGCAGGCTTGGCAGAGAGATGAACGAAGACACTGAGCGGGATTACGCAAACTAATTTGAATTCGCTATTCTTATTACGACCAAGTAGTGAGAAAAATATGTCATACAAAGCGATACGAGTGCAAATGGTGAAAGCAATCTTCCATCATTATTATTAGTAGTAGTAGTAGTAAGAGTTTATTCGGTCTCATCATCACGGTGTTAATAATTTTGCTACCCATGCTGCTGACCGATGAATTAAGGGTCATAACTTCATTATTTATGACCAAAACAATTTGTGTTTGTCTTTTCACAGAGCTAGATGTTTGCCAAAATGGCAAATATTAATATGTCTTCGCAGCCACTAACACGAGGCCCAGTATTCAAAATAAAAAAAACTGTATACTTTTTATTGCCTCTGAGTATATATTTAAAGTTTCACGAAAAGCCGTTCAATGGTTACTTAGTTTTAGCTTCGGACGGATGGAAGGAGGGACAGACATGGAGAAAACTATATCCCTTCGCCTTTGGAGGGGAAAACATGAAAACGCATGCTTCAGCGAAGTGTGGACAACAACTATAACTCGATGGGCCGTAAAGTCAACACCGGAATCTGAAGGAAAAGCAAGATACTGGGAAATTGCAGGACCGAGCCGTTTGCCCAACGAAACGGCGGGCACATGTATACCGAAGGACAAAAGCTCTGCACGGATATTAAACATCCGTCCAGAACTTTTGTCCTTAAGTACATGTATATGAACATCGAGTGCACCTGTGCTAATCTAATACGGTTATCCCCCTTAGGATAATCAGTGACCGGCGCCGAGTGAAAACGGATAGGCGATTTGCGACCAGTAAATTAACATGCGCATCTGTTCTTACGTATCTGTTTGCACTTATCAAATTTTAGATTCCCGAGTATTCTTAGAGAAATGCAAATTCGCGACAGGTTGATCTAGTTATCTGAATCCATTCTGTTTGTGCGTTCTATCAGGTACCTTTTCACTCGACGTCAGTTGCATAGGGATTCAGACAAACAACAACAACAACAGGAACAAAAAAAAATATAACAACGTCGCCGAACTTATACTGTATATCCAGTCATTATTCATCAGATGGATGATTGAATAGATGAATTGTGTTTCGTAAACGTATTAAAAGTTTTCATTCCTATCAGACCGATGGTTGAATGGGCGCATGATGATGGGGATGGCACAGCGCAGAGGTTACACGGCATGGGTCTGAATTCGGATCCACCACCGCTGGATTATACTTCAAAACTAAAAATGATTATTTTATTTGTCCGACGTTGGTCTGATTTATAACCCATGCATCTGGATTATTATCTCAGAATCGTACAAATGCCGCAGACGGTAATGGGCAAGCTTGCGATTACTTATAAATATAAACCACACTGCATGTACAAATTGGAAGGACCCTGATTAGCCTGCGCATCCGCGCATTTTGACCAGCACGTTCTCTTTTGAATATACGGTCTAGGAATCTTGCGACAAGTAAATATTCCGACCAGTTTGCGCAAAAGCGCAGGCTGATTTCTGTGTATCCATCACTTAAGGTCCATTTTCACGCGATGTCAATCTAATTCACGCGGTTATTTTCAGCCTCAAAGATTCGCGTTGTGCATAGAGTTAAAATTGAACAATCAACCCTATAAAACCGATCTCCATAGATAGTGATAGATGAATACTCTCTGTCTCAGGCTCTCGCTCCTCTCTTTCTCTCTTGCCGAACCCCGCCCCAACTCGCTCATCCTCTCAAAGGAGACACGGTAACTAGGTTAAGCGCTGGCCTACTGGTCTAGCGGTCCCGGGTTTGAGCCCCGCTGGAGGCAGAAAATATTTCCAATCGCAAACGGGGTTCCATGGCACACAGCCTTTCGCTATCACCCTACAATCGTCCTAATATGACTGGAATACCGTTGAAAGGGACGTAGATCGCAAGTCATCCATCCTTCCTCTCAAAACATACTAATCAAATTAATGGTACATGCACGCACGCAGTATCACCATTGTGTTCATTATGCAGTCCGGTCACGATATCTGCAAAGCGTTTACGAATACCGCTTTTGCTCCGTATATACTCTGAGTATACACTCGGTAACATTTCTAGGAGGCAAATGATACTTGATGACTTGACTGGGCACGACATGTAGACTTGATGAGGACACCGTGCTCTTTGATCATTTCTGTTACTGGTGTTGTTGTTTTCATTAAATTCTTCCGACATGATGATGCTCAAACAACGAAATTGATGTTCAGTATACATGTTTTCCTAGTTTTTTTTGGCATTGTTTGGACCAATTATTGATTAAAATGTTAGAAACAAACGGTTAAACCTGCAATTTTACAGCAGCTGCAGACAAAAGACGTAAAATTAAAAAATGATCGCATGCATGTACCAAGTAGAACTTTTGACAATCAGTCGGCTACTCTCTTTCGACCATCTGTACAAAAAATCGAGTTGGTACAGCCATGCGGTCATATTTTTATTTTGCAAAACGTACCTGAATTTGTTCCTTTTCTTGCAAAAAGCCGCCAACATAGCGTCTTTGACGTTGCAAAATGACGTCACGTTACATAATGACGTCATTTTTGTGTGCGCATGCGATAGTCCTTATGTTGTTACGTTCGCCGACGGTGGTTGTAATTGGCTGGGTCGAGTTTCATTTTTTCCGAAATTTTAGGCCGCTGGCAATACACTAGCGCACCTTGTCCTTTTGTGGCCACCCTGATTTAGTACTGGTTAACCGCTTAGGAGGTCTAAGCCTGCCCAAGAATAGTATGGTTATGTTAACTGACCGTCCCGACATGACCATAGCTGTTTACCGTGGACGTAACGCAATAAATCAATAAAAAAACGCTGGGCCGGGTAGCGCAATCGGTAGGGCACCTGACTCATAAGTCAGAGGTCCTGGGTTTGAATCCCGGTCTGGCCACATACTTTCGTTTCTCCTTCCGCTGACCGTCCCGACATGACCTTAGTTGTTTACCGTGGACATTAAGCATCAAATCAACCAACCAATAAAAAAACCACTGCAAGCAGCTAACATGTACTACCATAGAACAAGATTCATTGCAATATAAAGTAGTCTCAATTTTGGTGATATTGATGTAAAAACACATTTACAGTAAAAACTGTGGCCACCTCTATCAAGCAAGCTACCTGTATTAAGCAAGCATGTATGCAGTTTCCAACACAGATAAATATATTGAAATGTACCTGTGTTATGCAAGCACCTATCTAAGCAAGAAGATTTTGATTATCCCTAAAGTGCTTGCATCAGGTTGGAGGAGTGGCGGTAGTGTACTGGATAACTCGCTGGACTTCCAATCCAGGGGTTGCAAAATCACTAGATTTTTCAGATGAGACTTTAACTTGAGGTCCTGTCTCCATACGACCTAGTTGTTGGTGGGATGTTGAACCGGAGTTCACTCACACACTCACTAATACAGGTTGGACTGTATACTTTCCCAGTCACAAGAATTTATGGATCGCACAAGTTGAAATGCATTGACTAGTCAAATTATGTGACCAAATAAGTCCACAATGCATTGACTAGTTGAATTGTAGACATTTTCCACTTGATTTGATGACTCAGTTGGATGAAGATTGACCCAAAAAAGATGCATCTGATACATTATGCAGGCCTTGGCCCGATTGTTCAAAACTAACAACGTCGTTAGTTAAGGTTTGGTTAAAATTTCAAACGTTAATATCTAAAATATGCCAATATTTTTTGTTGAAAAAAAATGAGAAGCTTTTGCAGCTTCTCTTACCTTTTCAACAAAAAATATCAGTGCCTTTGGTTACAAAGTTGTAAAATACTAAATGAGTTGACGTACAAAGTTGTAAAACACTTAACGAGTTGACCTTTTAACGAGCTTGTTAGGCTTACAATGCTTTGAACAACTGAGCCCTTGTGTGTTTATTAGAATGAATACTTGGGTCAACTCCACGTGTGTACTTTGGATTTTCTTCAGCACACCATGTGTGAACGGCCGTTGTACCTCTCCTGATGTTTGTACATGTGATGGGGGATATGTAGGAGGAGACTGCAGCCAGATTCTTGCAGTTCTTATTGTTGTGCCTCTTGTAGCGGTGCTCCTGATCATCGTTGCACTAATATTCTTTTTACGATGGTTTTTAAAAAGGTGAGATTCATTTATGATCTGTAGTCAGTTTTATATGTTATATTTATAATTTTGCTTTACCATCTAAATTGTGAACTTGTATTACATATGCAGTATCTCTGTTTCAGTAAAATAATTCCAGACCGTAAAAATGAAGCAGTTTGGACTTATAATGCAAAAATTGTTCAAAAGATGCAGATGGAATGGAAATAGTGTAGTCACTGTTCAGACAGATTCTAGAGGAGTAGTCTGAGTTGGGTCTGCACTTTTTGGTGTTTGCTCAGCCCTATATGTCCCAGTATTTAGAATTTATATGGAATAACCAATCAGACTTTATCACATGATGTCGCTGTTATTCAGTGGATAACGTTGTGTCATAAAAATCATATGACCACACGTGTAATAGCACTTTGGCGCATATGCATAACGTCATTGACAATGTCCATGTCAACAATGCCTTTTCTTATTGGAATAGTGTTCATTTTGAAGGCGTTAAAATCCCATTTCAAAGGGTCATATGATAAACAGAATCTTACACTTGTGGTCATTTCATATGAAATGACCACTCATGTAAGATCCTCTATGTAAGTCATAAAGCTGTCATTAACAAATAATGTCAAGAGAGTTTGCTAGTAATTTGATGTTAGCAGTGCTAGAGGCTCAGCAGTATGTTCATTCCATTATCTGCAGCAAGATTTGGGCTCTACTCAAGTTTGCACCCATTTTCAACCCGAAAACTACACCAAGCTTCATAAAACTTACTTCAAATCACTGGCTGAAAAAGAAATTTCCCAATTTGAGGCATAATCCCATTTATATAATCCCATTACAGGCTGTAAGTTTGCTAAAAATTCATGGTAAGCCAATTCATGTAGGTCGGAGAAAGTTTACCTTTGGGTTTGAAATTTTAAGTAGGGCCTCTGAAAGCCTGGTACTTGGTAGGAATCCCGGCCTCTCCTTATCCTACATGAGCACTTATAGATGAGCCAGGACGCGAGAAAACCAACAATGTGGTTGTGCGCCCAGCGCAGACTCAGATCAGCCTGGGCATCCGCCCAGTCTGATCAGAGTCTTTGCTGTCCGCATGAAGGTAGCTTAGACTCTTAGCTACCCTTTAAGAGCTTCGCAAAGAGTCTGATCAGATTGGGCTGATGCCCAGGCTCATCTGAGTCTGTGCAGGGTGCACAACCACATTGTTGGTTTTCTCGTGTCGCGGCTCAGATGTAGTATAATCTTTGTAGACAAGCTCTCCAGGCAGCTCTGAGTAATCTGGATTGGCGTTGTAACTGGGATGAAGAGGTACAGACTGGGGTCGGTGCTGTCAGTATGGTATCTACTGCTGGGGAAGAAGTAATGACAAAGAATAACTATGTGTCCTGGAAGAGTCAGCGCTGCTATTCTCAGGTATAAGCTGTTGTATTTTTAGAAAATTTTTAGGACGAATTTCTATCAGTAAAGGTTCACCTTTACTGATAGAAATTCGTCCTAAAAATTTCCGTTGAATCATTATTAAAACTTGTCTGACAGTTGCATATGGGCGCATCAGGGTTGCCACAGTCAGAGAAAGATATCTGGAAAATGAACTTTTTTCCAGATCTGGGAAATTCTGAAAGGAAAAGTCAGGTAATTTTTAAAAATTTCTTGAGCCAGTGGGTGGAATTTAATCAGAATTATCAGACTTTTATGGATATAAAGCAAAAGATTAGATTTTAGTGAGCTTGACTCCATTTTCATGGTCACAGACGGATTTTAATGCTCTTGAATGTATTGACCTATTTAGACCAAACTTGGTAGATTATTTCAACATAGCTAAGTTTTAGAATAATTAAAGGAGTGGCTGGGAACAGACTTATGGGGGACAAGAAGGGCGGGAATGGGCTGGTGGGGGGACATCTGTTTTTCTCTGAAAACAGTTCTAGTTATCATTATTAAACTTGAACCAAGTGGATACAAGTGGACAGTAGCAAGACTCTAGAAATTTTTATTTAGTCAAGTTTAAATTTCATCAATTTTAGGAAAATCTTGTTGAAACTAAGTCTTCATCTTTCCTTTCAGAAATACAACTGTGATACGTTAGATGTGAATGATGGGAATCTACGTCTTGAAATGGTTCATTTGAAAGAGTTAAGACACAACAACTTGATATTATTTGTTGGAGCATGTCTAGAATGGCCAAATGTTTGTATCTTAACAGAAATATGTCCAAAGGTAGGAGTACAGTAGGGCACTATTTTACTTTAAATTTAATTTCAAGTTTTTCAGTGACAACACATCGTGCTTAATTGTAAATTTGCATTTTGATATTAAGCACAGTCATGAATTTTAATTGCTGTTACCTGTTTTGATGCGTTCATGCTCCTTTGTGAAAGCAAAGGAGATCCCTTGGCAGTACAAGTGTGTGTTCCTGTCAGTGTATGTGATCAGCTTTAACTAAGCCATTTGCATTTAGGTCTAAGGGCTCAAGTATTGAAACTTTGTATGCTCTTACTTCAGCTGGCCAACTGAATGCAAGCACCACTTTTAGCTCACCTATAGGAAGTATAGGAAGAAGTGTTTTAGTCACACGGCATTTGCATCCGAATCGGATGTTCTGGTTAAGTTTTTCAAAGACCCATTTGCCTTCAAACCATGGATGGATTTGTTTGCTGCTTTGATGGTGGTTAGATATTAGTCTATAGTTTTACAGACTGAAGTATGTGATTACACTATGATGAGTTAAGACTCTTTAACGTTAGGTATCTAAAGGCTATTGGTACGAGCTTTGGCCGGTGCATAAGTGAGAAAGCCAGATTCTGCCTCCAGAAGGTCAGATGTTGTTTGAGCTCTGAGCAGCCCTTCTTTGCTTAATAATCATCTTGACCTCAGCAAAATGTTCTTGAAATGGCCGTTAAACCCATATAAAAGAGAGAGAGAGAGAAAATGGGTATAATTAAAATAACCAAATCACCAAATTTCTATTCATTTAAGGTGTATGGGTTTTTACGCCATTTTTGTTAGCTTTCCTTGTCAATGTAGCCCTTCCAAAATGAGGTCTACTCTTAAAGAAAAGAATTTGCTCCTGTAGGAGCAAATTCTTTACTTAAAGAGTTGACCCCTATTGAGCAGGGAGTCAATTATAAAATGACAGAGTTGTTTCCCATTAAAGTATACTCATTCACCTTAAGTCGTCACTCTATCACCTTACATGTAAATGGTTTCAGGGGAGCTTGGAAGACCTTTTAGCCAATGACACCGTCAGGCTAGGATGGGATTTTAAATATTCACTGCTGAAGGATATTTGTAGAGGCATGGATTTTATACACAGATCTTCGTTGGGGTCTCATGGTCGGTTAAAATCAACCAATTGTTTAGTGGACAATAGATGGACATGTAAAGTTGCAGGTAAGTAACAATGTATGAAGTAACACAATCACCGTGAACAGGTTCTGTGTGGGACAGTTACATGTTCTATCAAATGCCAGTATTTAAAGGGGTTTCAACATCCAGTTTGAGGTGTCTGACATTTGTTATGGTCCTCATAGTTCTTGTTTACATCTGACCAAGAAGCTAACTTTGAAGAAGTAGTTTTTAGCTCACCAAGAATGTACAGGAGGAGATAATTGCACTACCCCCGGCGGCATTAGCAAAATTTTAAAGTTTTATGTTAAAGATTTTGATGTAATGGGCAAGGTGCTGTCAGGCGAGCTATCCTGTACGGAGACGTCTGTCGTTTAATGTTGTTTTTATACACTTTGAATTGATTTCATTTCAAATATTGCGTAAAATTAGTATACTTCTTACAAAATTGCAAATTTCAACCATTTGCGTCTGTCTCGCTCTGACAGTCAAGTAACAAAGAGTAAAATATGCACACTTTATGTCAAATATCCTAGGTATTTTGACTAGTTCTTTGCTCAAAATAAAAAGCCCATTTGCATGGCAAATCAGGTCAATATCCTGAGGGGAGGAGGTTTACAAAAGAAAATACATGTCTGCAAGGAGGATTTTTAGCTCACCTGAGCCATATTGTGATCACGCAGTGTCCGTCGTGTGTCGTCAACAATTTGCTTTAAAAGACATCTTCTCTGAAACCAATAGACCAAGGGCTTTGATATTTGGTATGAAGTATTGTCTAGTGGACCTCTACCAAGTTTGTTCAAATGGTGGCCCCAGGGTCCAAAATGGCCCAGGGGCAGAGAGTCCTAGGTTTGAACCATAGAAATACATAGAGAAATATTCAAAAATTTTCTTCTTCAGAACTGCTTTGCTCAGATGCTTGAAATTTAGTGTGTAGCTTTGCCTAGTGGTCCTTTACCACGTTTGTTCAAATGATGGGCCCAGGGTCCAAAATTGCTCCGCCCCAGGGGGTCCTGGGTTTGAACCATAGAAATACATAGAAAAATATTCAAAAATCTTCCTCTTCAGAACCACTTGGCTCAGATGCTTGAAATTTGGTATGTAGCATTGCCTAGTGGTCCTTTACCAAGTTTGTTCAAATGGTCGCCCCGGGATCCAAAATGGCCCCTTTGCATGGAGTCAAAGGTTTGAACCATAGAAATGCAAAGAAAAATATTCAAAAACTTCTTCAGAACTGCAAGGCTTAGAAGCTTGAAATTTGGTATGATGCATTGCCCAGTGGTCCTTTACTAAATTTGTTCAAATAGTGGCTTCAGGGTTAAAAATTGGTTTTGCGACAGGGAGTCCTAGGTTTGAACCATAAATACATAGAAAAATATTCTTCAGAACCACTTGGCTCAGGTGCTTGAAATTTGGTATTTGGCATTGCCTAGTAGTCTTTCACCAAGTTTGTTAAAATGGTCTCAGGGTCTAAACTGGCCCCGGGGCAGGGGGTCTTGGGTTTGAACCATACAAATACATAGAAAAATATTCAACAATCTTCTTTAGAACCGCAATGCTCAGATGCTTGAAATTTAGTATGTAGCATTGCTTTGTAGTCCTTTATCAAGTTTGTTCAAATGATGGCCTCAGGGTCCAAGATGGCCTAGCGGCAAGGAGTCCTGAGTTTGAACCATAGAAATACATAGAGAAATATTCAAAAATTTTCTTCTTCAGAACTGCTTCGCTCAGATGCTTGAAATTTAGTGTGTAGCTTTGCCTAGTGGTCCTTTACCACGTTTGTTCAAATGATGGGCCCAGGGTCCAAAATTGCTCCGCCCCAGGGGGTCCTGGGTTTGAACCATAGAAATACATAGAAAAATATTCAAAAATCTTCCTCTTCAGAACCACTTGGCTCAGATGCTTGAAATTTGGTATGTAGCATTGCCTAGTGGTCCTTTACCAAGTTTGTTCAAATGGTCGCCCCGGGATCCAAAATGGCCCCTTTGCATGGAGTCAAAGGTTTGAACCATAGAAATGCAAAGAAAAATATTCAGAAACTTCTTCAGAACTGCAAGGCTTAGAAGCTTGAAATTTGGTATGATGCATTGCCCAGCAGTGCTGGACACTCCCAAGATTAATGTGGTGGCCCAAAAGTTCAGCAGGCCACATTTTCAGTGGCCCAAATTAGCCACTGGAGCTCTAAATATCAGATGATTTATTATTGCCAGACAGGAAAATTTGGGCCACTAAAGTCCATAATTTGAAGATTTTTGGTGGCCCCAGACAAAATTTAGGCACATTTGGCCACTGGGCCACTGGCCATTTCCAGCACTGCCCAGTGGTCCTTTACTAAATTTGTTCAAATAGTGGCTACAGGGTTAAAAATTGGTTTTGCGACAGGGAGTCCTAGGTTTGAACCATAAATACATAGAAAAATATTCTTCAGAACCACTTGGCTCAGATGCTTGAAATTTGGTATTTGGCATTGCCTAGTAGTCTTTCACCAAGTTTGTTAAAATGGTCTCAGGGTCTAAACTGGCCCCGGGGCAGGGGGTCTTGGGTTTGAACCATACAAATACATAGAAAAATATTCAACAATCTTCTTTAGAACCGCAATGCTCAGATGCTTGAAATTTAGTATGTAACATTGCTTTGTAGTCCTTTATCAAGTTTGTTCAAATGATGGCCTCAGGGTCCAAGATGGCCTAACGGCAAGGAGTCCTGAGTTTGAACCGTAGAAATACATAGAAAAATATTCAAAAATCTCTTTCTTCAGAACCACTGGGCTCAGATGCTTGAACTTTGGTGTGATGCATTGCCTGGTGGACTCCTACACAGTTTGTATAAATGTTGGCTCTGGGATCCAAATAAGCCCTGGGGTGGGGAGTCTTGGGTTCAAAACTAAAATATCTTAAAAATCTCCTTTTCCAGAACCCCTCAGTGCAGATGCTTGAAATCTGGTATGATGCATTGTCTAGTGGTCCTGTACCAAGTTTGTTCAAATGATGGCACCAGGGTCAAAAATGGCCCTGCCCTAGGGGATCCTGGGTTTGAACCATAGAAATACATAGAAAAATATTCAAAAATCTTCCTCTTCAGAACCACTTGGCTCAGATGCTTGAAATTTAGTTTGTAGCATTGCCTAGTGATCCTTTACTAAGTTTGTTCAAATGATGGCCCCAGGGTCCAAAATGGCCTGTCCCCAGGGGGTCCAGGGTTTGTACCATAGCAATACATAGCAAAATATTTAAAAATCTTCTTCTTCAGAACCATTTGGAAATGGTTGCAAACTAACAGGTTTGTTCAAATGGTGACCCTAGTTTGACCTTTAACCTTTTTGCTAAGGTGAGCCATTCAGGGCCTCTTGGCCCTCTTGTTCATATGAGGGGAGAAGGTTTAAACAGAAAATACATCTAAGCAGGGATGATTTCTGATTAACAATGCTTGAGTGGTATAAAATACAACATGAAAGGGAAGACAGGAGTTCATGGCTGAGGAATTTGACTGATATGCTACTGTTAATAACAACCGCTAAGCAGGAGCAATTTGGGCCCCTAGCCAGATGAATAGCTATGCATTCTGACCCTTAGGCTCTATCTTGCAGTTGAACGTTCCATAAATGCAAAAGCAACATATACCGTATAATGGAAAATTTTTGTGTCGCCAAATTTTCGCGGACTTGCCCCAAAAACATGAAGATTAATTTTCGGGGATGTGAATATCCACAAAAACAAAAATTGGCTTTGTCCTGTAAAATATTTGCTTGACTGTAAAATCAAAACGAAAAGGTGAGAGAAACGTAATGAAACTGTAATCACTTTGTTATGAACACATTTTGTTTAGATAGCATTGGCTACTTTTGGGTTTGGGAGGATACCCTTCCTTTTTCCACAGAAAAAGTGTAAGAGAGATATTTGTACAAATCAATGTTTAGTACACAGAAACAGACAACTGAAATATGCGAGCAATTGATAGAATGGCTATTGTTCAGAATAAAAGTAAACAGAACTCACAGCCAATTAAAAGTAATTCAATTGTACTTGCATAATGTGGTACAAGTGACCGTTAATCAAGCAAAAAAAGTGACAGCCTGTTCAAATTGTAATTATCTGCTAATTAGCAGCAAACATAACTGCACTGAAAATAATATCTCTATAGCTATCTTCTTTTAAGGTTTTGTGGGGCGCGTTGAATACTGCAATTTTCGCGGGTCGCTACTGACGCGAAAAGTCTGTGAAAATTAGGTAACACGAAAATTTCCCATTATACGGTAGATGCTGGTAGCAACCACATTCCCTTATCTTTCCCCATTTATTGTTTCTCACAAACAGTGCCACTGGTACCACAGCAGATGCAAAATTATCATCCACACAAATTTAAGTTGCCAGCAGAAGAACATGATAATTGTCTGTGATTAAAAACGTCTGTTGGTATTTACAGAAATGCCAGGTTGCCACAGTCAGGGAAAAATCTGGAAAATGATCTATTTCCAAGTCAGGGAATGTTGCGGTTGGTCAGGGAAATTTGGAAAGTATTTCAAAAGTCAGGGAATCTGAACAATTTAGTGAATACACCAGCCTTCAGAAAGTATACTTATTCTGTTCAAAGGGAAAGGATGTACACAGAGCTCTAGATAAGAGGGCGTATTTGGTGATAATTAGGGATAATTTTTGTTAATTCTGCATAACAACCTACGTTGTGACCCCTCATCTGAACCGTCTCGACGAGACGGTTCAGATGAGGGGTCACAACATATGGTTTCGATGAGAAATAAGAAAAATTATCCATAATTATCATCAAATACACCTTCTTATCTAGAGCTCTGTGTACATTCAAGAGAGATAGTGCAGGTATAGCACCCTCCTTCTAGGGGGCTTCTCTTAAAGGAAAGAACTTGCTCCCTGGGGGAGAAAATTCTATCAAATAGGAGTAACCCCCAATTTCCAAGTATTACAGCTAGCACTGTCACGTAAAGAGTAAAATCAACTATTGGATCCCTAAAAGGGTATGGAAAACTAAAATGTCAGAGAAAAATCAGGGAAAAGCAGGGAATTTCGAAGTGGAAAGTAAATGGCAATCCTCGATTTTGTTTATTTACCTTGCTCTGTAGTCTGATGACTGTGTACCAGCAGTCTGGACATAGTCTAATTTGCACTGGGTAATTGCAGGATTTGGGGCCGAGACAATCCGATATGAAGGGCCAAGAAAAGATGTACCTGGCAAAGAGGAGGAAGAGCAGAATCCATTAAGGTCAGTTTATTTACATGATGTTTTTGCTTTTTAGCTCACCAGAGCTGAAGGCTCCGGGGGAGCTTATAGTATAGGCAGTTGTCCGTCGTCGTCGTCTGTCGTATGTCGTCCGTCGTCTGTTGTCTGTCGTCGTCTGTCCGTCCACACTTTTAAACGACATCTCCTCTTAAGCCACTAGGCCGATTGGGCCCAAATTTCATCTGTGGTATCCTTGGGATGGGGGATTGAAAGTTTGTGTTTTTTATGAAAATTGGCTTTTTAGTTCGGTTGCTATGGCAACTTAGAGTTGCCATTGACTTATAATGGGGAAAATAGAAAAATGGCATTTACTGCCAAGCCATTGCATATATTTTGACAAAACTTTTATAGATTGTTCCTTGAGAAGTCTCTTATTAGCTATGTGTTTTTTTTGCCCACTGCCCCTTATTGGTTGCCATGGAAACCAAAATGGAAAAAAAAAATACTTAAAAAAAATGATCTCCTCAGAAACCACTGGGCTGATAAGGCCCAGATTTCATCTGTAGTATCCTTAAGCAGGATGATTGAAAACTTATTTGTTTTTTTATAAAATCAACTCTTTAGTTTGGTTGCTATGGCAACTTAGGGTTGCATTGACTTGCAGTGGGGAAAATTAAAAAATGGCATTTACTGCATTCAATATATGGAAAATAGTTATATAATTTGTTATCAACTCAACAGACTGTCAGACTGAGACTTTGTAGTTGTATATTTTGTATTAGCCTGTACGAATTGACAGCAATTTTGAGCCTATACAAAGTTGATAGCAATTTTAGCTAGAGATCTGGTGAGCTTTGTGGCCCGTGGGCCTCTTGTTTGGAATAGAGAGTGCTTTTGCTGTTGCTGTCATGTTCTGTCTGAAAGGGTTGGTTGATAACTCCAGTTATTTTACTTCAAAAAAATATTGTATAAAAACAAGCGAAATAGCCTTGTTATATTTTAGGCATGAAATTTCCAGGTAGGAATGTCATTGCAAGCTTACCAGGTGTAATACAGTGCAACCTCTCTACAACAGCCCGAACAGCCAAAATTGGCCGTTGTATGGAGATGGCTGTTGTTTGGAGGGTTTGACTCACAGGCTTTTAATTGGTATTTGACATTTGAGTGCCAGTACCGCAAAAGTTTTAATGATGTATATGTCTGCAAATATAATAATTTTGTGTAATCTTTACATTTACCTTAAATATACATTATTCCTGTTAGCTAATACCTATCAAATAAGACAATTGTTAATAAACAGTCCTGGGTAATTGAAAAAACAACAACAACGTATTCCACCATTAAAACTGGCTGTTACAGAGGTAAGTCTGACCGTTTTTTGTCGGAAATTGCGACCGCTGACCAGGAAAAAGAAGGGGGGGGGGGATTAAAGTAAAGTGGCTGTTATTAGGAGGTGGCCGTCGGTGGGAGGTGTGACCGTTGGAAGAGGTTGGACTGAATATGCTGTTAAGAGTTTAAGATTGACATCATTGCACACAAAGGGATTTAATAGTCAGTAGTACAAACAGGAACCAAACTACCAAGTTTCTTTGTTATAATGCACCAGCTATCTGTTGTCCATTGTCCTGTTTGTCCTGTTTGTTACTCATGTTACACACACCCCTGGTTAACTATGTACACGCCTGGTAAACTATCACAGGTACCTCTGGCGGAGGTACCGATAAAAAGTTGTGACAGGCACCTGGAGCTGCCTGTGACTGTCCAAAAAATGACAACAAACGGTAGGTATTCCTCTTTTTTGACAAAATATAAAATAACCAGGGAGTTTATTAAACATCAAAAAGTGCTATTCGACCCTTATAGACATAAAGTTTTGTCACACATTATATCCCCCTGATCTTTTTATATTAACCAAAGGTACGACTTTTGAAGTGGCTTTAATGTCAGCCCACCGTACTCAAAACATAAAGAATTCAGCCGTTTTTGGTCTTAAATGCTATCATGAAATTCCATGTTAAAATTTCTAAAACACCATGTCAAAGAGTTATTGCCCAATTTGTTTCCGCTTCTGTTAGTCAAATATTGACGAATTTCACATAGTTGCTGAAAATTAACTGCCTAATTCAGTGTTAGAATCGCTATGAAATGTGCGCTTAAATAAGAGTCAACATTTTTGTGACTGGTGATGACTGTGATCGGGAGGTGTTGGCTGCGAGTCATTCCAGCTTGTCAGAAATTGTTGAGGTCACACGTCATGCCAGCTACACGTATGGTGTGTCAAATTGTCAAAATTGCCGATACCCGTCAACAGGCATACACGTACAGGTATCTATAGTGTTGATCCTTTTGGTACCTCATATGTGTTGCTCGCATGTGCCGTATGGCGCTCACTATGTGTTAACGTTGTGGTAACTGAATGATAGGTGCTACAAGTGATTCAGTCTGGCTAGTTTTGAATTGCTGGCGCTAGAATCAAAATACATCCGGAAGGCCTACAGATTACATCATCGGCAGGTGACATGTTCTCAATATTACACCTTTTAGTATATTGAAGTGATCGGAATCTTACTGTAAATAACGTGTAATTCAAAGTCTCCGAATAGCCACTGCATCAAATTTGGTAACAAAAGAGTATTTTTACTATATAAAAGTCATCTTCCGAAACGTTGTTTTTTGCAAACGTTTCGAGTAGCTAGCATGGCGTGTGACCTCGACAATTTCTAACGATTTGGAATGACTAACAGGCAGTCATCACCATTCACAAAAACGCTGCCTCTTATTTAAGCACATTTCATAACTATTCTAACACTGAATGAGGCAGTAAATTTTCAACAGCTACGTACAACTCGTCAGTGTTTGACTAACAGATATGGAAACAAAACGGACAATAACTCTTTGAGATGATATGCTTGGATTTTGGATTTCTGTTGTGAAGCATCAATGTTACGTGTTCTTATGTCCGCTTGTCTGTAGTCTTCTGGCAATAAGGTCACTTGTACAGCTGCCCACTTTGCTTTCTGGTTTGTTTTGTAATTTAAAATATAAAATAGGTAAACAGAAGTTAGCGTTGTTTTCATTTGGGGTAGATGAATTTCCACCTGTCTGGGAAAGAGCTCTTTGTTCGGTTTACCATGCATGTCTTTTATGAACTATTGTCAATGTTTACTTACTTCCATCTTGGTTTTGAGAGCAGGATGTAGAATCTGATTGTATAAGTTAATGATCTTTGTTTGTTGTTTTAACAAAAATATGCTTGAAATTCACATTATGATAGATTAAATTGCGACTTTGAATGAACGATTCTTTCAAGGCAGTGGTCTAGAGATGAAGAATATCAGTATTTGAACCGCTATAAATCTTCTGATTTTCGCTATATTTTCTTACATCACAGGCACCTCCAATTCGTCACAGGCACCTCCATTTGTTTTTTTACCGATCCAACCTTATTTGGAGTTTATCGGCATTTATATTTGGGCAAGGAGATTTACTTTACGTCAGTGTATCCAGATCAACAGATTCTTATGCAAGAAAAGTGCATTTAGGACCTAAAACAACGGATCTGTTCTTGTTTTGAGTACGTTCGATTGACCTTAAAGCCACTTCAAAAGTCATATCTTCTGTATATATGTAAAGTTCCCGGGGATATACTTTGTGACAAAACTTAATGTATATAAGGATCGAATAGCATATTTTGGTTTTCAATAAACTCCTTGGTTATAATATATTTTATCAAAAAAGATGAATACCTACCGTTTTTTGTTTATTTTTGGTCCGTCACAGGTAGCTCCGGATGCCTGTCACAACTTTTTATCGGTACCTACGTAGAGGTACCTGTGATAGTTTACCAGGCGTGTATGTATATACTAGTGCTGTTACAAATTGAAAAATAGCTGTTACAAAATGAAAAAGAGTCATAGTTACCAAACGACCTGATGACCAGGTCATTTAGTAACTAGGACTCTTTTTCATTTCATAACAGCTCTTTTTCATTTTGTAACCAAACTACTACCATGATTCTTTGTCATGATCCACCAGCTATCTGTTGTTCATCATTCTGTTTGTTAGCCATGTCACACACACCCCTGGTTAACTAGGTATATACAAGGGCTGTTACAAAATGAAAAAGAGCTGTTACAAAAAGAAAAAGAGTGATAGCTACCAAACAACCTGATGACCAGGTTGTTTGGTAACTATGACTCTTTTTAATTTCGTAACAGCTCTTTTTCTTTTTGTAACATCCTTGAAAACATAGTTAAACAGGCGTGACACTGAGTGTATCTTGGAGCAAGAAAGGCTTAAACCAGTGTGTGTAGTCTAGCTAGAGCCTGTGTTTTGGGCCTATAGACTATTCAGGTTCATTTATGGTATCTGAACAAAAAAGGCCCTGACTGGACTGTGGCTCATCTGAAAAGTATTTTCTAATTACTGCATTTATCCTAATAAACGCCCCTGTTCTAATAAAGGCCTATGCCTCATTCCGAAAATAATGTTATATAATCTTGCATGAATTCCTGTCTGCTTCTTTGGATTAGGTAGCTCCTTGAAATGGGGTCTACTGTTAAAGGAAAGAATTTGCTCCCAGAGCAGGAGTGTCATTAAGAGGCGGGAGGCAGGGATTTTCCCCTTCTGCTCAGGCCTTATCCCCTGCCTGTAATTTGGAAATTTGTATAGGAGTTGTTTGAAAAACATATGAATTCCCTCACCTACTTTGCCTTGACCCCCTGGTGCCAAAAATGTTAATAGAACCCCTGTAGAGGAATGAATTCTTTCCTTTAAGAGTTGACCTCTACCGAGAAGGGAGGCAAAAATAGTAGAGTTGCTTCCTCTGAAAGTATACCTATCACTTTATATTGCATGTCATAAGTCTTTTGGCAGTGGCTGAGTTACTACACTTTAGGCTCTAAATAATGCCCGCTTTCGTAAAATGCAATGTCCCTGGGGTGTTTAATAGAATTAATATGGTATCATAGTAGACTTTAACTCTTAAAGGCCTAGATCTTGTACCACTTGGCAAAAGATTAAGCTGCCTGTTTGACACTGAAGGTGGGCAGAGCTGTTGTATAATAATATTTACTAATAACAATTAATCCTAAGGCCCTTGGCTATCAGAGATTGAGTTGATAAGACAGTCATTTCCCAGGTACATTCCTTCACACAAGCAGCAACCAGTCAGATCAGGCTTTAAGAGTTTAATGATGTTCTAGAGTAGTTTACTCTTTGGTGTCTAGAGAAATGCTGAGGTAAGTTGTTCTAATTCTTGTAACAATGATCTCCAAAAGACTCCGCGGAACAGATCTATGGCTGCATCTCCTGTTACCAAGTCCATCCATTACTGAGCTGGTACACCTAGACATTTAAAAAAGTGTAGGAACAACCAGGGTTTGAGGTTATAGAACTTGAGTATTATCTCAAACTCAAAATAAAGCACACTGATTGGCTGCTTCCGCGCATGTGCTCGGAAGCAACCAATCAGTGTGCTTTATTTTGAGTTTGAAAATGTATTCAAGTTTTATAATCTCGGGGCCAGGTAGATTTTGCAGAAACTAAACAGGGAGGGCTATGATGTCTGGAAGTTCCACCTGCAGGGTGTCCACAGTCAGGGAAAAAGTCAGGGAAAAAAATATTTTTTCAAGGTCAGGGAATTGTCAGGAAATTTTGAAATTTGTCAGGGAATTTAGGAATTTAAGCAAAAAGTCAGGGAAAAGTCAGGGAATTTTGAAATAACAAGTCTATGAATGATAAAAACAACAAGAATAAAGGCTAAGGCGGTTTCTTCGTGTTTGGCTATTGTCTTTCACTTTGACTCTTCTCACTAAATGTCTACAAATTATTAGTAGTCAACATTTCTAACTGATCTAATTTAGTATCATATATGCATTGCTTACTATTTGAGATATGATAAGCAAACTTACTGTACAACATAGATATGTATGTTTTAATATGTGGCAACTAAAAACATTCTTATTTGTTTGTATTAGTTAAATTTCATTCTATCATTTTTGTGATTGACCAGTCATTCTATGATTTGAAGCTCAGTTAACTCTGGGCATCGTGGATTAGCATGCCAAAATAGACAAAATACAAGCTAACCTATTAAGATTTATATCTCTTCATAAGTATGCACTTCAAAATGAAATTGATATAAGTCTTTTTCTATTCTATCCCATAACCTTGCTTGGTCGTTGGTGCACCACAGATGACTTCGAAACAATCCCCTTCCACCTTGTCCTGTGTTCAGCTGCCCTAGTTGAGCTTGCAAAATCCATCCCTGTTCATTCTTTAATATTATCTTCCCAACTCTTCCTCTGTCTACCTCTTCTTCTTTTTCTTTTCACTGTGCCCTGTAGAATCGTGTTTGCTAGACCAGAAGACCTTGAGATGTGGCCAAACCACCTTAGTTTCCGTTTCTTGACCAGCGTCAGGAGTTCATCATAGTCTCCAATGGCTGCTTGGATCTTTTTGCAAACTTCCTCATTGGTTATATGGTCTTTGTATGAAATGTTCAGTAACCTTCGGTAGCATCTCATCTCAAAGGCCTGCGTTCTTTTCTCTAACTCTGCTGTCATGATTCACAGGCATACAGAAATATGGAAATGACAAGGGAGCGCATAAGTTTCATCTTTGATCCAAGAGAAATGTTATTATCTCTCCAAATTGGTTTCAGCTTGGTATTAAACAGCTAAGGTGGCTTGTGCAATCCTTGAGAAAACCTCATATTTTGAGCAATCATCTGAGACAACTGCTCCAAGATATTTGAAGCTTGTTACAGGACCCAGCTTCTGTCCTTTCAGATGGCATCCAGAGGGAGATCAAGGTGAAAGGGCAGAAGCTGGGTACTGTAAGTCTTTTTAGGCACTTCAAAATTTAATGATATAAAAAAGACTTGTATCATTAGATTTTGAAGTGCCTAAAAAGACATATCAATTCCATTTTAAAGTGCATAATTATGAAGAGACAGCCTGTATTTTTGTCCATTTCGGCATGCACCCAGTGCAACTGTATAGATTACTTTTGTAAATACATGTACATGTGTGTATGTAGAAAAAGAATGTGGAAAACAAAATCGAAGACAAACAATTAAAAAAACAAAATTAAAAATACAAAGAGTAGTATAATGAATTGGTAGTAAAAAAGGTGGTAAGGGTTAGCTGTAGGGGAGGAGGAGGCCAACAGATTTCCCTGTATTATGACATGCATTTAATTTCAAGCACTCATCCAACAGTATAATACATGTACATTGTATGTATGTAGAAAAAAAAAATAGAAAATAAATTCAAAGAAAAACAAACAATAAACAAAACAAAATTAAAAATACATGTGTAAAAAGTAATACAATTACAGCTGGTATGGTAAAAGGTGGAAAGGGTTGGCTGTAGGAGAGGAGGAGGCCAACAGATGTCAGAACTTTATATGCAAAATACAAAAACGTTAGTCAGGGAAATTTGATTTTAGTCCGGGAAAAGTCAGGGAAATTTGCTTTATTCAAATTGTGGACACCCTGAGTCCTGGTGACTGATCCTTTTTGTTGTGCTCATCTGTTTGGAAACTGTTTGAAAATGTATGAAATTTAGTTTGAGTAAATATCTGGTTTCAGGGCTTTGTTCTGGACTGCCCCAGAATTGTTACTTGATACTACTGTTATTGATGATGTGAAGAAAGGTACGCAAGCTGGAGATGCATACTCGTGAGTAGTTCCCATTTAAATCACTCCTTTATAAAGTTATTGTTATTTTCAAGAAGAGCTATCAAAATGAAAGTTATCAATTTTTACTTACTCATAGTCTTGTACATATTGTATGTGAAATAAACAGAGGTACTCGTGATAAACAGAGGTACTTGTGATGCATACTCGGGAGTAGTTCCCATTTAAATCACTTCTATGTACTGTTTTACTGTTATTTTTATTTTCAAGCAGAACATATACATATATATATGTACATATTTTATGTGAAATAAACAGAGATACGCATAGGTTTCTACCTTATTTCATGAACTGAGGCTTAGCCTGTATTATTACTTCTGATTGTTACTCTTAGAAATGATAGCATATTTATTGTAACTCTAAGAAATGATACTGATAGTTTTTTGTTTTTTTTTACTCTTCAGCCCTTACCATCAAACTTTTACTAAGTCCAGTCCTATCCCAGCCTGTCCTTTTTCCCCGGAATAACCCAAATTCACTGTGAAATTGGGTTTTCAAATTTATATATCTTTTGAAATTATTGTTTCCCAAATGCATGACTTTTCTCTTTTAGATTTTCTATCATAATGACAGAAGTGATTTCAAGAGAAGAGCCCTACTCCCAAGAGATAATTAATCTCACAGCAGAAGAGATCATTCAACTTGTCAGGGACAAGAATGCAGCCTCTGCTGCTAAGGCAAAAAGGGTATGATTGATGAATACTTTGAGTCCAACTAATGCTTAATGTAACAGGTCTCAAATTTTGAGAGAATCAGGGTGTCCACGGTCAGGGAAAAAGTCAGGGAAAAAAAAAATTTCAAGGTCAGGGAATTGTCAGGGAATTTTGAAATTTGTCAGGGAATTTTGAATTTAAGCAAAAAGTCAGGGAATTTTGAAATAACAAGTCTATGAATGATAAAAACATCAAGAATAAAGGCTAAGGCAGTTTCTTTCTGTTTGGCTATTATCATAATGATTATAATCATAATAATAATAATTAAAATGACTGGACTGTATTGAGAAGGGTTCTCCAAACAAAGCTCAGTTTAGTTTTATCAAGTTTGTGCATCTGGTATGGTATGTGGTATATGCAAGATTCTGTACCATACCACATACCTTACTTCAGTACCATACCACTTAATGCAATATGATGGTGGTTGTTGTATTACCTTCGCTTGAGCTATAATTACGTTATTTTTCTCATTTTCAGTACTGTTGGCTGTGGTTTCTTGTTTGCTTTATAACACTTCACCTTCTGTCGTGTTATTTAGTCTTTCATTTTGACTCTACTCACTAAATGTCTACAAATTATAAGTTGTCAACATTTCTAATTTAGTATCATATGCATTGCTTACTATTTTAGATATGTTAAGAAAACTTATGTACAACATATACATGTATGTTTTAATATGTGGCAACTAAAACATTCTTATAATTTGTTTGTATTAGTTAAATTTCATTCTATCTTTTATATGATTGACCAGTTATTCTATGATTTGGAGCTCAGTATATCTGTGGATAAGGACATTGTGGATTAGCATGCCAAAATGGACAAAATACAAGTTAACCTAATAAGATTTATATCTGTTCATAAGTATGCACTTCAAAATGAACTTGATATGTCTTTCTAGGCACTTGGAAAGTTTAATGATATAAAACAGCCTTGTATCATTAAATTTTGAAGTGCCTAAAAAGACTTATATCAATTTTTTTTGAAGTACATACTTATGAAGAGATATAAATCTTATTTGGTTAGCTTGTACTTTTGTCCATTTTGGTATGCATCTAATTTCAAGCACCACATCCGACAGTATAAATTACTTTTGTTAATACATGTACATATATGTATCCATGTAGAAAAAGAAAAAAAATAGAAAACAAAATCAAACAAAAACAATTAAAAAACAAAATTAAAAATACAAAGAGTAATACAATGACAATTGGTAGTAAAATAAGGTAGTAAGGGTTGGCTGTAGGGGAGGAGAAGGCCAAGAGATTTTCCCTGTATTATGACAAGCATTTAATTTCATGCACTCATCAAACAGTATAAATAACTTTTGAAAATACATGTACATGTATGTTATGTAGATAAAGAAAAATAGAAAAACAAAAAACAAAATTAAAAATACATGTATAAAGAGTAATACAATTACAGTTGGTAAAGTAAAAGATGGAAAGGGTTGGCTGTAGGGGAGAAGGAGGCCAACAGATGTCAGAACTTTACGTGCAAAATACAAACTCGTTAGTCAGGGAAATTTGATTTTAGTCAGGGAAAACTCAGGGAAATGTCAGGGAAATTTGCTTTACTCGAATTGTGGACACCCTGAGAATAAAGATAACGCAGTCCATTTTACAGTTTGATAATTAAAAAAATCACAGCTTTTAAATACTGTAAAAAAGTGCACGGCTATTTGTACCCCTATGTTTTGTACCATTGTCAACTCACTTAAAATGGTTTATTTTCAAATGTGAAAGTTTAGTTTATATTAAATATCCTACTGACTGTACTTGTATTTCAATACTTGTAATGACGTCAACCCCCCATACATACACACACACACACCCATACCCACACACTCCCCTACCCACACACACCCACCTACCCACACATGACATACCTCAGCAGAACAGTTCCATGGCTGCAGTAACAGGATATCCTACTGCCTCAACCTTTCTGTTATTTTTTGTAAAATAAATTTTAGTTAGAACTTGTAAATTAGAGCTTGTTGCTTGCTTGAAAAGTAAATCACTTCTCCGCTGCACTATTAAAATGGTCCCGAGGAATTACTACTATATCAGAAGAAGGAGACTAAGGTAGTAATATTTCTAATTAGAGTAAAGTTTTTGCAGATACATCTATATTGATATGATTCACAATACTAATGTTTGCATAACTTAAATCCATTGCAATATTAGGTTCATCTACATATGAGTAGACTAGCCTAGCATTTTCAACCTAAGGATAGAGCTACAGTAATCCGACATCACATACAGCTTCTTTTGACTTGTTTTTTTCATGCCCTCGCCACGAAGTGGGGAGGGGCATATAGTTTTGCCCTTGTCCGTACATCCGTCCGTACGTACATCACACTTTATAGTACTGTTCTTGTCTCCGCAACTCCTCCTACAGTATTTAAAGCAGGGAGTTGAAACTTGCAACACAGTTCAGACATGCATGAACATGTGCATAAAGGAAACAGAACTTTGATTCATGTCTTTATTGCAGAATTATGTCCCCTTGAATAACATACATATTTTGACCGTATTTCACATTTGTAGTACCGTTCTTGTCTCCCTAACTCCTACAGTATTTGATGCAGGGAGTTGAAATTTGCAACACAGTTCAGACATGCATTGGACATGTGCATAAAGGAAACAGAACTTTGATTTAGAATTTTATTGCAGAATTATGCCCCCTTGAATATTATACATATTTTGACCATATTTCACATATATGTAGTACTGTTTGTGTCTCCACAACTGTTTCTACAGTATTTGATGCAGGGTGTTGAAACTTGCAACACAGTTCAGACATGCATCAAACATGTGCATAAAGGAAACAGAACTTTGATCCATGTCATAATGGCAGAATTATATCCCCTTGAATGACATACATATTTTGACCATATTTAACACTTATTAGTACTGTTCTTGTCTGTGCAACTCCTCCAATAGTATTTGGTGTTGGGATTTGAAACTTGCAACACAGTTCAGACATGCATCAAACGTGCATAAAGGAAACAGACCTTTGGTCCAGGTCATTATGGCAGAATTATATTCCCTTGAATGACATACATATTTTGACTGTATTTCATACTTTGTACTACTGTTCTTGTCTCTGCAACTCCTCCAATAGTATTTGATGTTGGGATTTGGAACTTGCAACACTGTTCAGACATACATTGAACATGTGCATAAAGAAAACAGAACTTTGAGTCAGGTCTTTATTGCTGAATTATGTCCCCTTGATTGACATACATATTTTGACCTTATTTCCATGGCTCATATACAAGCTCACCTTTTGTCATTGTTCATTTATCAACTGGTTTTGGTATTACATCACAGCTGTATTGGGTATGACAGTACCTCAAACATGTTTGCTTTTCAGGTTGGTAGGATCAAGGTCAAGGTCACAGTTGCTATTTTCAGAAACAAGTAGCCCAAAGGGCAACAATTTCTCACCTGAGAGACATTGTAAACCTATAGGGATATTTAAGATGCTCAAGGGCAGCTAACTCCACAGTCAGTGGTCCAATCAGGCTGAAAATTAAACTCATCCAAAACATTATGTATGCCCTCATTTAATATATGCAAGTTTAAAAAGTATCCGATCAAGAGCAAAATAGACAGAGCTGTCAAGGGCAGCTAACTTCGTAGTGGTTGGCCTGATCTGGCCAAAATTTGAACTTGTTTAAGATAGTATTATGCATTTCCTCATTACCTGCAAGTTTGAAAAGGATCGGATCAGTAGAAACCAAGAAAAAGTGGCGACATTGACTTTTTGGATGCTCAGGGCAGGTATTCCATAGTCAGTGGTGGGATCTAGCTGAAATGCTAACTAATCTAAGCTTTTGTGCATAGCCTCATTACCTGCAAGTATGAAGAGGATCCGATGAAAAATGAAAATGTGATGACGTTGTTTTCTCCATTATAAGACTATGGGATTTTTTTCAAACGCTCAAGGGCAGCTAACCCCGTCGTCTGTGCTCGAATCCGGCCAAATTTCGAACTCATCCAAGCTCTTATGTATGTCATCATTTCCTGCAAGTATGATAATTAAAATCTAATCAAAAACCTTGATTGCAGCACCCTGAAAGTCAAACTTGCTCGAGATATTGTCATGCCCTACATTTATGTGAATTTATTTTAAAATCCGTTGAGAAAAGTAGGTGCTAGAGCGATGACAAAGTTTTTCTAAAAATAGCCTCAGTGACCTTGACCTTGGGCACAGCATCCTGAAAGTCGAACTTGCTTGAGATATTGTCATACCCTACATTTGTGTCAAGTTATTTCAAAATCCATGGAGAAATGAAGGTGCTAGGGCGATGACAAAGTTTTTCTAAAAATAGCCACAGTGACTTTGACCTTGGGCACAGCACCCTGAAAGTCAAACTTGCTCGAGATATTGTCATGCCCTACATTTGTGTGAATTTATTTTAAAATCCATTGAGAAATGTAGGTGCTAGAGCGCTGACAAAGTTTTTCTAAAAATAGCCACAGTGACCTTGACCTTGGGCGCAGCACCATGGAAGTCAAACTTGTTTGAGATATTGTCATGCCCTACATTTGGGTAAAGTTGATTTAAAATCCGTTGAGAAATGTAGGCGCTAGAGTGATGACCAAGTTTTTCTAAAACTAGCCACAGTGACCTTGACCTTGGGTGCATCACACTGAAAGTCGAACTTGCTCGAGATATTGTCATGCCCTACATTTGTGTGAAGTTATTTTAAAATCTGCTGAGAAATGTAGGTGCTAGAGCGCTGACAAAGTTTTTCTAAAAATAGCTACAGTGACCTTGACCTTGGGCGCAGCATCCTGAAAGTCAAACTTGCTTGAGATATTGTCATGCCCTACATTTGTGTGAAGCTATTTTAAAATCCGTTGAGAAATGTAGGCAATAGAGTGATGACAAAGTTTTTCTAAAAATATGTGATGACGTTGTTTTCTCCATTATAACACTATGGGATTTTTTTCAAACGCTCTAGGGCAGCTAACTCCATAGTCTGTGCTCGAATCCGGCCAAATTTCAAACTCATCCAAGCTCTTATGTATGTCATCATTACCTGCAGTGCAAGTATGATAAGGATCTAAGCAAAAACAGTTGAGAAAAAGTGATGACACCATTTTCCCCATTATAACCCTATGGGATTTTTTTCAAACGCTCAAGGCAGCTAACTCCGTAGTCTGTGCTTGAATCCGGCGAAATTTCGAACTCATCCAAGCTCTTGTGTATGTCATCATTACCTGCAAGTATGATAATGATCTAATCAAAAACAGTCGAGAAAACGTGATGATGCCATTTTCCCTATTATGACCCTATGGGGGCTATCTGTTGCCATGGAAACCAGAGTTCTGAGCTGATCGGCATCAAATGCAGCCTTTTTCCCCACCCAAATGATGCTTCAGATAAAATTTGATTGCGATCGGCCCACTGGTCTCTAAGATATTTATGTTTGAAAGTGTTGACGCACCCACGCACGCACGGACGATGGCTCGACTCCCATCCTATAAGCTCACCTCTGAGCCTTCGGCTCAGGTGAGCTAAAAATATGTGATGACGTTGTTTTCTCCATTATAACACTATGGGAATTTTTTTCAAACGCTCAAGGGCAGCTTACTCCGTAGTCTGTGCTCGAATCCGGCCAAATTTCGAACTCATCCAAGCTCTTCTGTATGTCATCATTACCTGCAAGTATGACAAGGATCTAAGCAAAAACAGTTGAGAAAACATGATAACGCCATTTTCCCCATAATAACCCATGGGATTTTTTTCAAACGCTGAAGGGCAGCTAACTCCATAGTCTGGGCTCGAATCCAGCCAAATTTCGAACTCATCCAAGCTCTTCTGCATGTCATCATTACCTGCAAGTATGACAAGGATCTAATCAAAAACAGTCGAGAAAACGTGCCGTTTTCCCCAAAATAACCCTATGGGGCCTATCTGTTGCCATGGAAAACAGAGTTTTGAGCTGATCGGCACCAAAACCTAATGCAGCCTTTCCCCCACCCCAATGATGCTTCAGATAAAATTTGATTGTGATCAACCCACTGGTCTCTGAGATATTTATGTTTGAAATTGTTCACGCACCCACGGACGGACGACGGCTCGACTCCCATCCTATAAGCTCACCTCTGAGCCTTCGGCTCAGGTGATCTAAAAAGCCACAGTGACCTTGACCTTGGGCGCAGCACCCTGAAAGTCGAACTTGCTCGAGATATTGTCATACCCTACATTTGTGTGAAGTTATTTCAAAATCCATGGAGAAATGTAGGTGCTAGAGCGATGACAAAGATTTTCAAAAAATAGCCACAGTAACCTTGACCTTGGGTTCAGCACCCTGAAAGTTGAACTTGTTCAAGATATTGTCATGCCCTACATTTGTGTGAAGTTACTTTAAAATCCATTGAGAAATGTAGGTGCTAGAGCAATGACAAAGTTTTTCTAAAAATAGCCACAGTGACCTTGACCTTGGGTGCAGCACCCTGAAAGTCGAACTTGCACGAGATATTGTCATGCCCTACATTTGTATGAAGTTATTTTAAAATCCATGGAGAAATGTAGGTGCTAGAGCGATGACAAAGATTTTCTAAAAATAGCCACAGTGACCTTGACCTTGAGCACAGAACCCTGAAAGTCAAACTTGCTCGAGATATTGTCATGCCCTACATTTGTGTGAAGTTATTTTAAAATCCATGGAGAAATGTAGGTGCTAGAGCGCTGACAAAGTTTTTCTAAAAATAGCCACAGTGACCTTGACCTTGGGCGCAGCATCCTGAAAGTCGAACTTGCTCGAGATATTGTCATGCCCTACATTTGTGTGAAGTTATTTTAAAATCCATTGAGAAATGTAGGCGCTAGAGGGATGACAAAGTTTTTCTGAAAAAAAAATGTGATGACGTTGTTTTCTCCATAATAACACCATGGGATTTTTTTCAAACGCTCAAGGGCAGCTAACTCCGTAGTCTGTGCTCGAATCCGGCTAAATTTCGAACTCATCCAAGCTCTTATGTATGTCACCATTACCTGCAAGTATGCTAAGGATCTAACCAAAAACAGTCGAGAAAAGGTGATGACGCCGTTGTCCCCATTATAACCCTATGGGGGCTATCTGTTGCCATGGAAACCAGAGTTCTGAGCTGATATGCACCAAAACCTAATGCAGCCTTTCTCCCACCCCAATGATGCTTCAGATAAAATTTGATTGCAATCAGCCCACTGGTTTCTGAGATATTTATGTTTCACAACAGTTTGAAAGTGTTGATGCATGGACCCACGGACGGACGACGGCTCGACTCCCATCCTATAAGCTCACCTCAGCCTTCGGCTCAGGTGAGCTAAAAACTTGGGCATCACTCTAGCGCTTTTATTTATGCATCGGTTTTGGTATAACTTCACATAAATGTTAAGTATAACAGTATCTTGAATAAATTACCGTTTTAGCTCCGAAATCCAAGGTCAAGGTCACAGTTGCTATTTTTAGAAAAAACTTTATCCTCCCTGTCACAGTTGCTATTTTTAGAAAAAACTTTATCCTCCCTCTAGCCCCTTTATTCGTTGACAATTTTGATGTAACTTCACCCAAATGCTTAGTGTGACAATATCTTGGACAAGTTCGCGATCCAGAATTTTATCGTCAAGGTCACATTTGCTATTTTTAGAAAATACATTGTCATCCCTTTGGAATGATTTTGACAAAACTTGACACAATATTTAGCATGACAATATCTGGGACAAATTCACGTTTCAGCATTGTAGGTCCAAGGTCAAGGTCACATATGCTATTATAGGTACATGTAAATCTTTGTCATGGTTCTAGTGCCTTTATTTGTTAACTGATTTTGATATAACTTCACACAAATATTAAGTATACAATATCTTGGACAAGTTCACCTTTCAGGGTTGTAGATCCAAGATCAAGGTTACAGTTGCTATTTTTAGAGGAAAAAAACTTTGTCATCCCTTTAGCACCTTTATTTATTGACAGATTTTGATGTAACTTCACACAAATATGTTTTAACACATTACTCATCTAGTGAGGCATATGAGGGGGGGGGATGGGGGGCATTCATCACCTTGAGTGATTGTCTAGTTGTTGTTTTTTTGTGTGTGTTTTTTACACAAATTCTTGTCAGAAGATTCAGATTTAGAACTGATCTGACAGTCAAAAGCCATGTAGCTAAGCTTGATATGAAAGTGCAAGTTAAAACCTTAACATAGTTCTGCACTATTGGGGCAAAGCATATGGTAGTTGGAATAATACTTTGTTTACTGACAATCATGAATGTAACAAAACTTTTTACCAAAAATGACTGGATACATCTCTAAGGGAGATCACTCTGATAGGAAATGTTTGCCTCCCTTCTCTTTAGAGGGTAAAACTTCTGCCAAGTCTGAGTGAAAAAAATACAGAGACTACATAAAAATCAGAATATGGACTGTAAAATTTGAAACTTTTCTACAGGCCGTAACATTTTGGAATCTCAGACAGGACTGGAAAATCCTTAAAATTTCCACTAGTCCTACATGACCAAAGATATGATGATTTCAATAATTTACACTGGGAAAAGGAAAAAATTTCACTTGTCCTCCAGCAAGAGCCACTCGTCATGGTGAGCAGACGTGTGAAATTTTCCAGCCCTGTCAGAACTTTGTAAGAGTTCACAGAACTTTGTATTTTGGAAGTTTTGCGACAACAAAATAAGGAAATATTTTCCCATTTACTGAAAGATACTTTCACTAGATTTAGTATTTCTTCTGTTTCCAGAGATGGTATGAGAGTGGAGGAGACACAACTAAATTATTCAGGCCTAAAATTGATGATGCACATCTCCCAGATGAATATAATGCAAAGACAGGGATTAGAAAGGTTGGTACAGGCAGAAAAAAATATGCTACATTAGTTCATTGTAGAATTCTTATGATTTTGCTTTTTTATAAAAGTATCTCCCAGGACAGGGCCTAAGCGTTTTAGCTCACCAGTGCCGATGGGGGTAGCTTATAGGATAGGCAGTTGTCTTGCGGCGTCTCACATCTGTCTGTCGTCAACACTTTCAAACAATATCTCCTCTTAAGCCAGTGGGCCAATTGGGCCCAAATTTCCTCAGTAGTATCCTTGGACTAGGGTTTTGAAAGTTTATGTTGTTGTTTTTTTATTATATAAAAACTGGCTTTTTCAGTTTGGTTGCTATGGCAACTTAGAGTTCCTATAGACTTATAATGGGGAAAATTGAAAAATGGCATTTACTGCCAAGCCATTGCAGATATTTTGACAAAACTTTTATAGAAATGTTCCTTGAGAAGTCTTCTATCAGCAATATGATTTAAAGCCCACTGCTCTTTTTATTGGTTACCATGGAAACCAAAATGCAAATAATGGGAAAAAAAAATATCTCCTCTGAAGCCACTATGTCAGTGGGGTCCAGAATTCATCTGTAGCATCCTTGGGCTAGGGGATTGAAAGTTTGTGTTTTTTTTAAGGAAAATCAGCATATTAGTTTGTTTGCTATTGTGAGTTTCCATTGACTTATAATGGGAAAAGTTGAAAAATGGCATTTATTGCTAAGACATTTCAGATATTTTGACAAAACTTTTTATAGAAAACTTCATTGAGTAGTCTTCTATTAGCCATATGTGTTTTGGTGTGTGCTTTTTTTTATTGGTTGCCATGTAAACCAAAATGCAAAAAATGAGGAAAAAAATATACTTAAAAATTATCTTCTAAGAAATGATCAGCTTAATGACACCAAGTAAGTTCTATAGCAATATTTTAGAAGTTTGAATAATTCTCGACCTCTGTGATGAGAGGAGAGAGTTGAAGAAGAGGCGCTATGAAGCAGAAGGAGCAAAAGAATACAGGGAATTCAGAAGGCAATGCAGAAAGCTAAGGAGGACTAGATAGCTAGTCAGTGCTAGGAGATCGTAACTTTCCTGAACAAAAACAGCAGCAAGAGAGCATACCAACTGGTGAAGGACCTAGCTTCAGAGAAACAGTAGGTCCACTGCTATCAGGAAAGGTCTGGGAAATGTCTTATAGAAGAACAAGAGATTCTCAGCAGATGGACAGAATATTGCTCAGAACTATACAACCATAAAAGTGATGGTGACAATATTGTTCTGGACTGCAATCAGCCCCCAAAAGAAGATCTACAGCCGATCCTTCGTGAAGAAGTTGAGATTGCAGTAGCAGCACTGAAGAAGGGGAAGTCTGCCGGAGTTGATAATGCACCAGCAGAACTTGTTCAAGCTGGCGGGGAGACCATCATTGATGTTTTAACAGAAACCTGTTATAGGATCTGGAGGACAGGAGAATGGCCTACCCCATAGACTCAGTCTCTGATTATTACACTCCCTGAAAAGGGCAACCTACAGCTTTTCCAGAACTACAGAACCATCAGCCTCATCAGTCATTCAAGCAAAGTCATGCTGAAAGTTATCTTGAAGAGGCTTAAACCACAAGCCAAAGAGATAATGGCTGAGGAACAGGCTGGGTTCAGAGCTGGAAGGAGTACCATGGAACAGATCTTCAACCTTAGAAGCCTGTGTGAAAAGTACATGTATCTCCAACATCAGCAAAATCTGTACCATGTCTTCATTGATTTCAAAAAAGCCTTTGACAGGGTCTGGCATGCAGCCTTATGGGTCACCATGCGGAAGTACAATATCAGTGCAGATCTAATTCCCACTATCGAGCACTCTACGACAAAGCTACAAGTGCAGTCCTGATGAATGGGAGAATGGTTCAGGAGAATGGTTCAGAACAACAGTTGGAGTAAGGCAAGGATGTCTTCTGTCACCCACCCTCTTCAACATTTTTATGCCCCCCTGACGATAGTTGGGGTGCATTATGTTTTACCCCTGTCTGTCTGTCCATCAATCCATCCATCCGTCACACTTTTTAGTAACAAGTTTGTGTAATCAACTTCTCCCACAGCTTATGATGGATAAAATTGAAACTTTGCACTCATGTTGCAGATATATTGAAGTTGTGCATGAAGATTTTTGATGGACAAAAAATTACAAAATTACAGTGACAAAATTATGGGCTCTTGAACTTTGAAATTTTCAGTGTTTGTTGTCAAGATAGGGGTGCAAGTTTGTGAAATCAACTTCTCTCACAGTTCATGATGGATTGCTTTGAAGCTTTGCACATATATTTCAGACATTTAATTATAAAGATGTGCATTGTTTGGAGCAAAACTGCGGGCTTTGGAACTTGTAAATATTCAGTGATTGTTCAAAATAGATAACAAGCTTGTGTGTTTATGAGTAATCAATTTGAAACTATGTACTCACTTCTGTTGGTTTGTGATGATTTGGGGGGGTGGGGGGGTTGAAAGGCAGTACAGGGCACGGAGCATCACCTGTGTCTTACAGACCTCGAATTGATCATGTCTGTGTCTGATGCTCTGGAAGAACATGATGGGAAGGTTAGCATAGGCGGCAGAAATATTACCAATCTGTGGTTTGCCGCTGATATAGATGCTCTAGCTGAGGAAGAGCAGGAACTAGAAGCCCTAGTTGACAGTCTCGACAAAACCTGCACAAGGTATAAGATAGATATCAGTACTGAGAAGACCAAACTGATGACAAATAGTGTCAGTTGCATCCAGAGGGAGATCAAGGTAAAAGGGCAGAAACTTGGTACTGTATTAAACGAGCTGCAAATACCTTGGAGCAATTGTCTCAGATAATGACTCTAAAAAGGAGGTTCTGCCAAGGATTGCACAAGCCACTTCAGCTCTTACAAAGCTGAAGCCAATTTGGATAGATAACAACATATCTCTTTGATCAAAGGTGAAACTTACGCACTCCCTTGTCATTTCCATATTTGTCACCCGACGTAGGCGGAGGGGGACTATAGAAATGACCCTCGTCCGTCCGTGTGTCAGTCCGTCCGTCTGTTTCGTTTTTGGCATTCCGTCCGTCCTTCCATCTGAAATCTTGTCCCCGCAACTCCTCCTACGTCTTTCATCGGATTGATTTGAAATTTTACAGATTGTATTCTTATGATATGATGATGTGCATGTGGTTTTTAGCTCGCCTGAACGAAAGTTCAGGAAGAGCTATTGTTGTCACCACGGCGTCGGCGTCCGCGTCCGCGTCAGCGTCAGCGTCCGCGTCGGCGTTCGAATTGGATGTTTTGGTTAAAGTTTTTTAAAGACCTATATCTCCTTAACCCATGGATGGATTCTTTTGATACTTGCACTGTAGCTAGATATTGGTCTAAGGTTTAACAGGGTACCACCCCCACCCCACTCTGTGACCTTGATGTCAAGGTCATGGACTTAGAAAATTGGTGTTTTTTTGGACTGGATGTTTTGGTTAAAGTTTTATAAAGCCCAATATCTCCTGAACCCATGGATGGATTCCTTTGATACTTGCACTAAAGTTAGATATTGGTCTAAAGTTTTCGAAGGTACTACCCCCACCCCCCTCTGTGACCTTGATGTCAAGGTCATGGACTTAGAATATTGTCTTTTTATTGATTGGATGTTTTGGTTAAAGTTTTTTAAAGACACATATCTCCTGAACCCAGAGATGAATTCTTTTTATATTTGCACTGTAGTTAGATCTACAGAGTACTACCCCAACCCCGCTCAGTGATCTTGATGTCAAGGTCAGGGACTTAGGAATTTTTTGTCTTTTTTAAAGTTTTGTAATTGCATACTGATTCATAATGCTTTGCAGAGATTTAGTTTATACTTGAACTGATGTTAGACTCTTTTTTGAGTTTTTACAAAACACCTTATACTTACCCCACTGGGTGACCTTGAAGTCAAGGTCATCAACTTAGAATTTTGTTTTAAAGATTTTGGTTAAAGTTTTATATTTATGAAGACATAATTTCACAGTGCCACTATGATGGACTCAGTTGATACTAATACCTGGGCTGATGTTAGATAATGGTTCAGGGTTTTGATACATACTAGCGCCCCCCCCCACCCCCCACCCACCCCCACCCGTCAGTTTTTTTACCTCAAGCTCATGGACTTTGAAATTTCATTTCATTTTTTTTATTTTAATTTTATTTTAAGACTTATTTCTGAGATAGCTTTTGTGTTTTCATTATGGACATGCTTGCATGAAGTTTTATTATGCATAGCAGTCCACATAGCCCCCCCCCCCCCCCCCCCCCACCCACCTGTCAGTTTTTTTTTTTTTTTACCTCAAGCTCATGGACTTTGAAATTTCATTTCATTTTTTTTATTCTAATTTTTTTTTAAGACTTATTTCTGAGATAGCTTTTGTTTATAAATGTATTTTCATTATGGACATGCTTGCATGAAGTTTTATGCATAGCAGTCCACACCACCATAGCGGCTGAGTGATAGGCAAGCACCAATTCAGGCGAGCTATGCTGTCAGGCGACAGCTCTTGTTGATTTTTGTTTTGGCCATTTTTGATGGAGTTATGGCCCTTGCTGACTCAGACCTTGTCCCCACAACTCCTGCCACATCTTTTATCAGATTGACTTGAAATTGTGCAGAAAGTTTCATCATGATCTGAAGATGTGCATGTGATTTTGCAATTTCAATTGTCCTATATTTTACAAAGTTATGGCCCTTTTTCGTTTTTGGCATTTTTCCAACTTTTGAACCGTTTGACCGAGATAGTAGAAATTTGGTATTCCCCTTTCATAGATAATAGACTTTTACTTAAAGGTATAGGGATAACTCAACAACTATTCATATTATTGGGCTGAATTTTCATAAATGCATTGTTCATTTTTCATCAGATTTATATTAGGAGGATTATGGCCCTTGTTATTTTGTTATTGGATATACAGTCTTTATGTTTTGGGCGTTCTGTAAGGGCCTAAAGTTTCAGTTACCTGATTTTACACATATATGCCCAGTTACTCTAAAACAGAATAAAGGGCTGCAGTTTGTGACACATTTCAAACGTCGGGTGACACTTGGCCGATGGCCTTTTATTCTGTATGCCTGTGAATCGTGGACCTTGACAGCAGAGTTAGAGACAAAAAATGCAGGCCTTTGAGATGAGATTCTACCAAATGTTACTGAACATTTTGTACAATGACCATATAACCAATGAGGAGGTTCTCAGAAAGATCCAAGCAGCCATGTGAGACTATGATGAACTCCTGACCCTAGTCAAGAAATCGAACCTAAGGTGGTTTGGCCATGTCTCAAGGTCTTCTGGTTTAGCAAAGACGTTTTTACAGGTCACTGTGAAAGGAAAAAGTAGAAGACAGAAGGAAGAAGAGGTGGGAAGACAATATTAAAGAGAGGACGGGAATGGACTTTGCCAGCTCAACTAGGGCAGCTGAAAACAGGACAAGGTGGAAAGGCATCGTTTCCAAGTCATCTGTGGTGCCCCAATGACCTTGTAAAGTTTTGGGATAGAAGAGATAGAATAGAATAGAATAATTTTCAGGATAACTGTTTATTCTAAGAAGGCAGTTAAGCTCATTTCACTTTGCCGTTATTGTCCCTACTGAACTTGACCTTGTTAAAGTCAAGCTTCCATAAGTCGTGCTTTATCGTTTTCTGACCAATTCTTGTTTTTTTTGTATTACTAAATGTGGCTTATTATGAATCACTGTGCAATAATGCTATATTGAATAGTTTAATGTCATTTTCTTTCTCCATCTTTGCAGTTATGTGAACAAAATTGGAGTGAGAATTCAGAGAACAGATTGACTTTCAGACAGAACTTAGATAGACTCAATGAGATACATCCCATCAAAGGAGAACTCATTGATAATTTAGTGAACATGGTAAGGAAACTTGAATGCGTTGATTTCAAGTAAGATGTAGGAACAGTCGTGAGAATGTATAGAAGTCTTTAGAGAAAATTTGAATATTTTTTCTATAGGAATACATCATCCTGATATATCAGTTACACTTTTTTGTTCTTTTATGTTTGGAATCAAGTCATTCGTACAAAAACAGAGCTTCTTAAAAGGAAAGAAGCAAGCATCTAAAAAAAAACAAAAAAAAAACAAAAAAAAAACAAAAAGAGCTATAATTTACCAGACATACTTAATTGGTGAATAGCTATATATAGCTAATGTTTTGCTGTTGTAACAAACCCGACTAAAAATTTTGTATTGGTATTTATTTGTACTGCTGTTGGATACTTCTAAGCGGATCTGATGCACATGCCAATGAAACTGAACAGGAACTGTTCCAGACTTACATTGACACTTATCTGGGCTGGCTTTCAATTTAATATGATTTGATATTTATGGAAGTTTCCATAAATCTTGTTCTGTATACAGCTTGAGAAGTACTCCAGTAATTTGGAAGCTATTGTGGCTGACAGAACGAAAGAACTGATGGTAGAAAAAGCCAAAACAGAACAGCTTGTCAGTCAGATGTTGCCAAAGAAGGTCGTAGAAGACTTGAAACATGGTAGACCAGTAGAGCCAGAAAGTTTTGAATGTGTCACTATTTTCTTCAGGTATTATGCTTAACATTTTGTTGATAAAACTAAATACTTTGAATTCTAAGACATTAAATGACATATACTAGTCAAAATAAGTTCCGCCGCATTAACTTTAGCTTCTTTTTCAGAAAAGGTACCATAATGAATGAACTTAGAGAGTCATTGTAGTACTGATATGACCTTTTTATATTGCTAGATAGACAGGTTTCAAAATTTTAATATAAACCGAGAGTTTGCGCAACTGTCAGTTTAAGTGGGTGTTATTTCTAATTTCCCGAGATTTTTCATGAAAAAAAAAATCGCTTTTTCTTTTAGTTTTACTCTTATTTTCTCATCTGTATATCTTAGACACATCTTTGGATTCCAAATGTGTCATATACAGAAGAAAATCGGAATTCAAAATGGTTTTCACGATAACGTCTCACTTCTAAATTTCAACGTTAAGGCAGAAAAGCCAAACTTTCTAAAGTTGCTGTGGCATTGTCATAAACATTTCAAAACTGCATGCTTGACACAATTTTGCGATAAACTGATGCATTCTCATTTAAAAATGTTGCAAAGAAGGGTCTTCACATGTCCAGAAAAGCAGAATTAAAATTTGTGACTGATAAGCCCATGATCTGAAGATCAAATTTCCTATAGTTTTGATTCAAAGGGCGGTAATTTACCATCTTGCACACATTAAGATGCAACCTTCGCCATTTGAAAGTTTGTTCAGATTTGATTTAGATGTTTCTAGAATGTACGGTTTCTCGAGAATTGAACGAGACAAACATAACGGTACTGCGCATGCGCAGTGAGCGCCTAGTCGCAGTTTCTATGGTTTACTAGTTAAGCGAGAAACTCTGTACACGCAAGCAGGAAACTGAGACATTAAAAAGTTGCCCGTGGACAAATGTTGTGGCAACTAATTAAAAGCAAAATAATTTGACAGTGATTTATTAAAAATCGTCAGTATCACAATTAAAATTGCGGCGGAATTTGTTTTGACGAGTATAGGTATAATTGGGTTAGTTTGCATTATGCAGCATGAGGGATTGTTTCATGATGTGGCGCACATCCACCAGCCATCAGGCTCTTGCTGGCTTTAAAAATAATAGATTTTGATTTGTATTGATTCATCAAATAACAGGCTCCGAATGATAACACTTGTTTTATCATTTCACTTTTTGTATGCATACTTATACATGTACAGTCAAGGGACATAATTATTCGCCACTTTCAAAATGGCCACCATCAACAAACAAATATTGCACTGAATTCAAACTAGCACTGCTATTATCCTGAATTTTTTTAAATTGAAATTTTGAGAAATAAATTTCCTTTCTATTAACTACATACCACTTTCCTTCAATATTTTGCTGTTAATCTTTGAGAAATATAAACTGCATGTATTTTCAAGCAGGCTGAATTGGTTCCATTTGTTAAATGAGTGAGGTTGGCTTTCAAACATAATTTTTTTTACTTCACTTTGTGACAAACCATGATTTTTGAGGAAAGTTCGCAATTGTAGTGTAAAAGAAAAAAAAAAGATAAACTACCGTATTTAGTTCCTGGGCCTTGTGGAAATTTAAGGGCTAATTTGTACAGAGGGGGTCCTGATTTTGAAGACTGATCTTTAATTGCAAATTATTTGGTACTAGTTAATTTTGAAGTTTGTTTGGTATCTTTTCATACTTTAAGGGCATTCATACATTATCACTCCTGAGCTAGATTTGTGAAAGGTTCAAAAACAAACAGTCACAAACCAATAGTATTGACTTACTGTCTAAAGTGAGGCTCCTGCCAGTGACGGGCATGTAATAAATTGTCTCTCCACATTCAAGATTTGTAAGAAAATGAAACATAAAGTAGCTGGCAATCAGAACTGGATGTCCATTCACCTCCATTGTATGTCAAAAATCCAGTCCCTCTACTCCTTATCTTATGCCATCCTCTTTATAATCCCACCTCACCCAACCCCACCCACCTCATATGATCCTTGTATTTTCTGACAGCCCTTTGTCATTTTCTCTTAATTCTCTTTTCTGTAAAATCTGTACCTGATAACAAATTCCAGTATACCACAGAATTTTCCTACAGTTGTCTTGCTGTTGATTGTCACTAAACTCAAATTTAGCTATCTGCTTTGGATGTAAACAAACATCTACCATCACAGTCTGGCTTCATTTCTTCAGGGGCTGACAAATCCATTGCCCGGACGCCCGGGACAAGCTCCAAATCTGGCTGGACAAGTGCTATTTCCAGCTCGACGCCCGGCCGGGCAAGTAAAAGAAAATCCCCAACACATAAAAATTTGGAAAGAATAACTGTAAACGTGTTCAAAAAGACAGCCGCACTGCAGTTTATAGCTATAATTATCATGATTTTCTCACCTTTAGTTACTGCAAGTTTGTTTATTGTCATCCATCCGTTAATCCAGTGTAATGGTTACTGACGGTGTTTGCGACACCTGTCAATCATTTAGCGAAATTTCACAACTAGATGTGGACCGTTGACCAATGAGTTTTCTTTTCGGATGCATGATGAGCCTGAGTCAAAATACAGAGTCTAGACAGGTCGGTATTGTTTGATCTACAAAGCGATCTTTATTCTAGAAATTGGGACAACCGAACAGTTAAAAAATCAATAAATTTTTTTATTGTGTCTATCAGATGAAAACAGAATGGCAAAACAGTGTAGACTTTGATCAGACTGCTCATATTCAGGAGCAGTCTGATCAAAGTCTACACTGTTTGCTCAGACATATGTCTCAATATTCAGAACTTTTATGGTAATCTATTTGGAGACCGGTATCCTTTGATGTAAAGTGCAAACGACCTGAGTCAACCAGTACAAAGCATGCTTTTTTCCTGCCAAATGTAACCTGGACAGTGTATGCTATAAAGATAAAAGGAAAGGCTTCCACAGTTACCTTACGTATTTGGATCAAAGTGTAATATTGCTTGGCAACCAGAGTGGTCCCTGATCAGACTGCTCCTAACCTATTTGGATCAAAGTGTAGTAATGCTTGGCAGTAAGAGTAGATCCTGATCAGACTGCTCCTACCATATTTGGATCAAAGTGTAATTATACTTGGCAGTCAGAGTTGACACTGATCAGACTGGTCCTATGCAATTTGAGCAGGGTCTACACTATCTGCCAACATCTTTGTCTACTAATGGTCTATACTCTAAACTCTTTGCTCAGACAAATTTTCCAAATTTTAGGGAATGTATGATTGTACAGAACACAGGAGCTTGACCTTGAATATTTTTTTTCTGAAAGGGCTTGTCCCTACGATGATAATATTAATAATTATTACTATATTCTATAAGCTGGAGGCGACCCCTTTAAAAAATATAACCAACGTCAAGCTCTTGTGGTACAGAAGGGTAACTTTTTGTTTTTGTGTGTGTGAAAAATCTGGGCAAGCAATTTTTTTTGCCGGACAAGTGAATTTTGTTTTTACTTGTCCTGTGGGCAAGTGGATTTTTTTTTGATTTGTCAGCCCCTGTTTCTTCACAACACAAACGATATTTTTCCTTCAACAGTCATGAAATTGTGGCCCCAGACATGCAAAATATGATTATTAAGTTTTATAACTTTTTGTCAACTATAAATTAACTTAACATTCCCTTTAACAGCCCACCTGTCAAAAATATTGTGCTTGGTAGCCATGCTGTTTACCCATCATGCTCACTGTGTCCATGGTGATGACGTCATCAAACAACCTTGTGACATCATCATAAGATTATAAGCAATTAACTCATATAACTTCTAATTATTGATTATTTGTGTGTGAGCAGCGCAGAGCAAAATAAACACACTGTGTAAACCAAGTCTACCAATTTTCTTCTTGGGTGGCGAATAATTATGTCCCTTGGGCCAACCTTAAAAAATTGTTGGTTTGCTGTTTACCGACCCAGAAAATTAGAGGTGGGTCGGTCGGTAGGCTTTTTATTTTTTTTTTCTAATAGTAGAAGTGGGTCGGTCGGTAGGCTTTTTTTTTTTTTTTTTGTATATTATACATATATATGTATGGCAGGCACAGAAAGTTAGTGTTAGTATGGTTTGCAATGATGAAATCTTATAACCATTTGCCTAACAGGCCTTGCTACATAAATTTGAAATTAAAGATCACACAGAATAAGTGTTTCCCACTAAAGCACAGGACTGAAAAAATATAAATCTTGACATGATTTTGTTCTTTAATCTGATTACACTCTGAACAATAATTTCAACTTCATAATTGTGAAAATCGTTTGGTTCTCTGCTAACAGATATGGACGCGACCTTTGAGTATTTGTCGACGATATCGTCGGACAAATCGTCTTCCGAAACGTTTATTATTGCATCACTGAAGAGGTCTTCCCATGTGTTGCATGTGGGGATTCTTTTCAATGCGTTTTTAACTACTGTACACTTTTTTCTGCTTTTTTGACAACGACAGACACGCAGAAAGTCGCTTCGACTCGGGCGATTTTCGCCTCCGAAGCCATTTTACAACACAAATCATTGTTAAAGAAATGCTCATTGGTTGAAATAATAAATTTAAAGCGGTAAGCTGATTCGGATCGCGCACGCGGTTAAATAAGCGACACGAACAAATAATACCGGGATATAGGAAACGTCGTGACTAAAATCCGGACTTTACCGGGACGGGTCGGGAAAAAATTTTTTTTTTTTTGGAAATCGAAAAAAAATATTTGGGTCGCACGGAAAACCTCGGGTCGGTCGGTAAACAGCAAACCAACATAATTTTAATTTTGGCCTTGACTGTAGTTGGTAGGTTTATAGTATTTTCTTCTTCCTCCTTTTAATGACCAAATGTGATGACTTTTTATGCCCCTGTGACGATAGTCAGGGGGCATTAAGATTTGCTCCTGTCTGAGTATAGAGTTTGTGTAATCATATGTAATCAACTCCTCCCACAGTTCTCAATGGATCTTTTTCAAACTTCGCAGACATATTGTGGACATATTGAAGATGTGCATGTGGCTTTTAGATGGAGCTAGATTTGATTTTGACTTAGTCATAGTGATACCTTAGTACTTACCTTAATACCTTAGTCATTTCAGGCAATTTTTTTGCATTGTAGGATATGGAGTTTGTGTAATCAACTTCTCCGTTTTTTAATGGATCTTTTGTAACATTTCAGGCAATTTTTTGCATTGTAGGGTATGGAGATTGTGTAATCAACTTCTCCAACCATTTTTAATGGACCTTTTTTAAACTTTGCATACATGTTGTTGATATATTGAAGATGTGCATGTGGGTTTTAGATGGAGTTAAAATTAATTTTGACAGAATTACAGCCTTTTAAACTTAGTCATTTCAGGCAGTTTTTTGTGCATTATAGGGTATGGAGTTGTGTAATTAACTTCTCCAACCATTTTCAATGGATCTTTCTCAAAGTTTACATACATTTTGTGGACATATTGAACATGTGCATGTGGATTTTTTATGAAGCTAGAATCAATTTGATGGAATAAGGGCCTTTTGAACTTAGTTATTTCTGACAATTTTTTCGCTGTAGGATATGGACTTTGTGTTTGCAATCGATTTTTTTTTTTCCAATATATATATATATTGCCTATATATTGTGGACATATTGAAGATATGCATGGTGACTGGGTGGTTGCTTAGTCCCGGTGGGCGATGATTTTTTCTGACAATCGTCAACGATTTTTTCTGACAACGGTCCCGGATTTTTTCCAAATCGTCAATGATTTTTTCTCCGTCACGTCATAACAGAAAACTGGTGCGACAAAATGATGAGTTTAGTCGATTAAAACATTTATTTACAAATCCTATGCTTATTCTTGGTAGAGATTAGGCAAATTAGATAAAATACACATGTCTAACGTGGTCAACAGACAAAAGAAACCTGGAAATTTTCGTTTAGGGTACATCTTGAAGAACTGTCCTCTATGTTTATGTCAGCGAAGTTTACGTTAGGGTAACGTTAGTTTTAATGATAAATCGGTGTTGGGAAAATTTTTCATTATTTTTTGACACTTTACAATAATATAAATAGGTCTGTAAGCCCATTTTCATTTTTCATAGGTCCCGGATTTTTTCCTACAAGTCCCGGATTTGCTCCTACAATAGATTTAAAGCGCCTGATTTTTTCTGACAACGCAAACCACAAAATGAGTAGTTATTGTGATACGTTATCGGGCATATATTGAACAGCAAGATCAAAAAAATACTTCAAACTTAATTTTGGTGCATAAACGGATGACAAAATATTTGTCGGTCATCAAAAGATCAGCCTTTCCATTGTATGCACCATGTAGCCCATTCTATTGCTTCAAATTTGGTTGTAAATTTGAGTGCCGCCACGGTCACGCGATTTTTTCTCTTATGAGGCATAGTAAATTTACATTGTTTCTCCAGAATTGTGCGTGCATGCATGTTGTGTATGTGTGTGTTTCCAAAGCATCAATATTTCCTTTTATGCTATCTTTGGTGTACAGTGCTTGCCTGTTCCTCACAATCCTCGCCATAGCATAGTGTATGTGAGGCTTGACAATGCACAGGTCCAGCCGGTTCTACGCTTGAGGGACTGAACATTTTTACATACTACACATCAACACCAGAACAGAAATGTTTAAACCAATGTGTTCTGAGAAGTCAATCCTTTGAAAGCAAGGGATATATAAAAGGAATAAATGAAAATAACATACTCGGTTCAATTGCAGCCGCCGGGCCGCATAGCGCAATCGGTAGGGCACCTGACTCATAAGTCAGAGGTCCTGGGTTCGAAACCCGGTCTGGCCACATACTTTCATTTCTCCTTCGGCTGATTCAAGAAAGGCAGTTGTCAGTTACTGGCGAAAGTAAGTGCACTTGGTACTTGTTAACCGCTTAGGAGGTCTAAGCCTGCCCAGAAATAGTGTGGTTAGGTTAACTGACCGTCCCGACATGACTATAGCTGTTTACTGTTGACGTTAAGCATCAAATCAATTAATCAATCAAGTCAATTGCAGCCATGTCTCTAGCAGGAGCTAATCTCTTTTAAAATTTGTCGAAATGAAATCAATGATTCCAAAGGACCAGAAATTATATAATCTGCACAATAATTGGGCACGGTGAGACATTTAATGGCCGTTACACGCCTTCTAACGCCTGTTTCAGTGACGTTTCTATTTGTTTGAGAAAATCTTAAGTTTCTGTTTTAAGAATTTCAGTATGTAATGCCATTGAAAAATTGATGGAGCGTAGTAAACACTGTTTGCCATACTCCCATACACATGATACTAGCTATTGTGGAATTACAAACTCTTGGCAGAATAACGTCTAGATGACGTCACTCTGGCATGATTTTGAACTCCTAGTTACTATGGTAACAGATATATGACGTCATTGTTATAAACTGTTTGCCATGTTCCATCAATTTTTCAATGACATTGTGTACTGAAATTATTTCAACAGACTTCAGATTTTCTCAGACAAATAATTATTCTCAAGTTACCAGTATTCAGTTCCGTGTTATACATGTAATGTGCAACACCAGCCATGCCCCTAGCAGCGGCTCGGCCACTCTATTTTCAGAATGACTCAAAATGAAATAAATGTTTCCAAAATGACCAGAAATTATATAATCTGCCCCATGGTGAAGTTTGGCGAGACGTTTTTCGGCCGCCACACAGCACTTATTGCCGTGCAGCAGTTAGCTGACTCATACAACTACAGTTTCTGTGATGAATATTTATCAGGAGTATAGCCAGACCTAATACTAGGCTAAAAGAAGTATTTTGAAATATGAATACATGCACCTCCATAAGAGATCCCTCTTCTACTGAAAATGTGCCCCTTCCACCATTTTTACAAAGTGGAACAGCTTCTGTGACTTCCTCTTCAACTGTTCCCAGGATGGCACTCCTTTCTTGAAGGGGTCTGCTCATGAACGAGAGAATTTGCTCCTACAGGAGTGAGTTCTTTCCTTGAGGAGTTGTTTCTTCAATTTTTCTCTAGATGGGAGTCCTTCCTTAGAGGGCTTAGCTCTCAGACAGAGGAATTTGCTTCTAGAGGAGCAAATTCTTTTCTTGGAAGTTGTCTCATTTAAAAGGGAGGCGAAAATGCAGAGGTGCTTCTCTCAAAAGTATACCCATTTGGCCATGTAGCTCCTACCACCATTTTTACAAAAGAAAACAACTTTTGTGACTTTCTCATCAAGTTTTCCCTGGATGGGAATCCCTTCTTAGAGAAGGGTCTGCTCTTAAACAAAGGAGTTTGCTTCTAGAGCAGCAAATTCTTTCCTTTGCGAGTTGTCCCTTTGAGTTTTCCTTGGACAGAAGTCCTTTTTTTTGGAGGGTCTGTTCTCAGAGGGAAGAATTTGCTCCTGGAGGAGCAGATTCTCTCTTTTTGGAATAGTCCCTGAAAGAGTTGGGAGGCAAAACTCACAGGTGCTTCACTCAAAAGTATATCTTTTTACTTTAAAGAGGGAAAAGTGTTGAAGCCTGCCCCTCCAGGCCTCATTCTAGCTACGCCTCTGCTTATAACAACCTGCTGTGACATATGTTGGATTCCATAGCTATGGTGGTTCTGATGGGTGCCAATATAGAAGTGGTATGCCTGGCAGCCTCATCTTCGGATGGGGCTGTGGTGGGTACATGTGGAATTATGAAGGCTGGCAGGGTGCTCGGTGGTTTGGCGCCAAGTTGTAAACAGAAACTGTGAGCAAGTTGGTGTCAGTATATCGGTGGCTGCGGGCTACTATTTTGAGGTGGTGTGCACTTGACACATTGGGTGGGGTGACTCTAGGGGGTACTTGCAGTATGCCCTGGATTGCTTCATTTCTTTGTGCTTGGTGGGCACAACATAAATGGGGCATGCACCAGTCTACCTGCTATGGTTCTCTATGATGGCACCACTGCACTGACTTGTCTAGGCAGTGAATGATCTTCATTTTGGGCAAATGTAGTTATATATCATATCACTTAGACTTCTTTAGGGCTAGTATGTGTTTACATGTATATGGTACTTGTATCATCTGTTAGGAGATATGCTTTATTATTTTGTATTTTTTATTTTGCTCACATTCTGTCATTTGGAATTCTTTCCTTGATTTGATTGGTTGCTCATTCTGTACCACTATGTGTGTTCCTATGAGGGCCGAAAATTCGTAATAAAGAGCTTGTATCTTGTATCTTGTATTGCACTATGATGGAGTACGGGGGAACTTTTAATAGTCGCACGGCACCTCCAGCTACATGTGAAGTTAAATAAGATTTGAAATGTTAGATTTGTTTAGAAAAATGGAATACTTCGAAAAAATGAAAATAGCAGACTCGGTGTAATCTGCACTTGAAGAGAAGATTCAAATTTGGAAAAAAAGACTTCTGTTGTAATGTCCTTTACGTATTCCTTGCTTCTGAAGGGTTCATAGTTTCAATTATTTCATCATTTGCAGGATGAAGGCAAACACGGTAAATGCAAATACTGTCTCAAGTCATTTCCTGATGCCACTACGACCCTTCGACATTGTGTTGAAAAACATCCAAACGAAAAACTTTGTCTTATGTGGCCGCTTCGTAATGCAGAAGGGAACCTAACAAAATATAAAGCAAGAGTATTTGATGTGTTAGGCAGTTCGTTAAAATGTGACATACAAAATATCCAGTTTGCAAACAACAAGGTGTCGTCAATACACACAAGAACAATCACACAATGTCCTGTCCAAAAAATTCGAAGAATTAAAACACCTACAAAATCTGTTCATAAACAGTTATTCACTGAGCACGACAATGAAATACATAGTGAAGCAGTGATTTCTGATTTCCGTTTTTTGCTGCCTTTACACGGGGCTAACACCAATTTCCCACGCCTGTGCTGTCAACAGAGCCAGTCAGTTTCTATACATGCTAAAGTGGTTGTCGACCGAGATGTCGACAGAAGTATCACTTGGCCGACAACCACCTCATTATAGTATACATGTGTCATCTACCACAACTGGTACTGCTTACTACCTCCTTCTCTGTCGCGAGCCACTTCCTTTGGCATCTTCAAATGGCGTCTTTGTACGGTTCGGTCGACAGCACAGGTAAGCAAATTGGTATTACCCCCGTGTATACTCGAAAAGTAATCAACCGTATAAATGTGCGCAAACAAAATTTTACCTGGAAATTATCTGGCAAATCGAACAAGATGGTGGAAACACGTGGGTGGTTATGGATCTCCTGACTTTGATTTTGCGTAGTTTATGACGCCACATCAGAGATCTCATGACATCCAAGGTCACAGTGACGTCAGACTATCTAATGCTGGCATTTCAGTCAATGTAATTTATTCAAACAGCAATTAGGATATATAATGGATTCACAAGTATGAGTAGGCCTATGGCCGTATGTAAGGATGTAGGGCCTACTAAATCAATGAATTTGCTAATAGGGCCTCCACTCCAAACTTTTTATGATATGTTTGGCACTCTTTGGTTTTGCCTTTGTTAGACACTTCCACACCATCCTCTAGGGGCAAACAGCGTTTACACCCGATATCATACCACTAAACATGCTGAGCAACAGCAGCCCAGGTAACTCAGTAGGTTAAGCGCAGGCCTGCTGACCTAGCGGTCCCTGGTTCGATACCTGCTAAAGGCGGAAATCTTAACATCGTAAACGGGATTCCTCTGCACATAGCTTTTCATTATCCCCCCTACCGTCGTCTTTATCTGACTGAAATACTTATGAAAAGGAGTCATCCATCCATCAACGCTTAGCAACACCACACTGAAGGGAAATGGCAAGGAGAAAGGTTCATTCTCTGACGCCAGCAATATCGACTTGGAACAATCTGATCACTGTAAAAGTATAAGGCACTGTAATTATTAAGCATAAAAGATATAAAAAAAAATCCCCTCTTTCTGTCGTTTAATGAATATTTTCACTCATGAACACCTGTAGTGATAGTTTTCCATGGCATACATGTCAGTAATGCTTCTGATGTTCAATCGGCGAAATAAAATTAGATCACACACCAAAAAATCTAATTGCTGAGTCTATAATCCTAGTTTTGGGTCTCTGAAATGCAATATATGTGGTAGGAAAAAATCCGGGACACTGTAGGAAAAAATCCTGGACATTAAATTCGTTGTAGGAGCAAATCCTTGACATTTGCTGTAAATTTCGTCCTTGGTTTGCAGAGGTTATTTCACAGAAAAAATGTGACAAACGACTAAATGCGCTCATAAAATGCTTCAGAAAACAGCCTGTTTGCAAAAGATCAGGAGAAAATATTGAAAATAAGTTTGTTCACTTACCCTTTTGCTTCGTCACGCTTACGAGACACTAATTGTCAGAAAAAATCGTTGACGATTGTCAGAAAAAATCATCGCTCACCGGGACTAAGCAACCACCCAGTGATGGTGGGCTTTGATTGAACTGGAATTATTTTTGACTGAATTACTGTCATTTGATCTTAGTCTTTTAAGTCAGTTGTATTTGGCATTGTAGAGTATGGATTTTGTACTTAGCCGTTTTGACAGTCAGGCTAGCAGGAAAGTTCTTTGAAACGTAACATTTGTTGATAATGGACAGTCTAGTGATGTGCACTGGACTGTGACAGGGGCTGCAGGGGTCATCATTACTGTCTTACAGACACAATTTTATAGTTAACTTGATTTTGCTTTGATAATGAATTTACTACCTTGTATGTTTGCTTGTTGATGTTTCAGTGACTTGGTAGGATTCACAGCCATTGCAAAGGAAAGTACACCATTGCAAGTTGTAGATCTGCTGAATGACTTGTACACAACTTTTGATGCCATTCTGGACAACTATGATGTCTACAAAGTGGAAACTATTGGAGATGCTTGTAAGTACATGTGGGATTTGAGTCTTCTCATAACTATCTCCAGAACACAACATGGTGAGGCAACATACCTTTTTGTTGAAAAAAAAAGAAAATCTACAAAACCTCACCTTTATATCTGGAATCCTGTGGATTCCCCAGGATTTATAGTTTTTGTATGCTTACAAAAAAGATCTAGTTAGGCTGTACAGGCTTAGTCTTTGCTGATAACTGATCCTTAAGTTTTGTTGTCCCCCGCCTTTTCGAAGAAAAGTGAGGGGACATAGTATTCGGCCTTCCGTCCCCCTAAAGTAGTAGGTACCTTGTGTGCGCAACTCCTCCTACAGTTTTATGCCGATTCTTTCGAAACTTTTTAGATGTTTTTGTCATGGTCTGAAGTAGGGCTTCTACGTTTACACGGATAAAAGGTGACGGTTCGTGTATATGTGCTAAACGTTTACAAAATTCAACCGAACTTGAACACCCGGTAAACCACCAACAAGTTATAATATCTTATACAGTCATCAGTAGTCAATCTTAATGTACTTGACGGCGTCCTCGGAAACATCTAATATTAAAATCTTTATTTTCTAACTTCTGTGTACCTTACGCAAAGCATGACCTGTACATGTTTTGCCAGAAAATTGTTACGTCATAATCGGCAGCTAATTGTATAAAGTACAGATCAAAGGCAAGGTTATGTCTGCCGACAACACGTGTTGTGCAATAGAAAAAATTAGGACTACCTCGGTACCTGTGTTTCACAGTATGGATAAGCTTACCGCGAAAGTGAGATAATTGCAGCTTGTAAGGTTGACAGTAAGTATCAATTAACATGATAATTATGTCCGATGTTTTATAAATCTCACAGATAAATCTAATCCATGTAATTATCAAATACGGTGGAAATAATTGCTGCCGTCGGATATTGGTCAATAGTAATACCATCGGTTACTGTAAACTTCGAGTTGACCCCCCGAAAATGAAAGCGCATTATTGGATGACACTGTGGTAACATAATTATAATAATTATAAGGTATGGGGGGGCGTCTCAGATGTCCAATACTAAGAATAAAATTTCAAAGGTAATGGTCGTTTAAACGGCATCGTTTCGTTTTCTAGCGCTCGTGTAAACATTTACAATATTTTGTAAACGTAGAAGCCCTAATCTGAAGATATGCTTGTAGTTTGGATATAATCCTTAGATTATTTTTTGTCACTTTTTCCACAAGTTGAACTTGTGTGCGCAACTCCTCCTACAGTTTTATGCCGATGCCTTTGAAACTTCACAGGTATTTTGGTCATGGTCGAAAGATATGCATGTAGTTTGGTAATAATCCTCACATTATTTTTTATCACCTTTTTCGCAAATTGAACTTAGTCATTTTTCATACATTTTTGCTATCAAAGTGAATAGAATAGATAGTGGGTACCTTGTGTGTGCAACTCATCCTACAGTTTTATGCCCATTCCTTTGAAACTTCACAGGTGTTTTGAACATGGTCTGAAGATATGCATGTGGTTTGGCTATAATCCTCACATTATTTTATTTTATTACTTTTTTCACATTTTTAACTTAGCCGATTTTCCAGCTCAAACGCTAAGTGTATATACAGTGGAGACCTAGTTTCCAAGGCAGGGGACAAAAATTCGTCGAATTTGCTTGTTTTTTTAGCTCACCTGAGCACGAAGTGCTCAAGGTGAGGTATTGTGATCGGTCTTTGTCCGTTGTCCGGCGTCAACTTTTGCTTTAAACGACTTCTTCTCCAAAACTGCTGGACGGATTTCGAAATAATTTCACAGAAATGTTCCTTGGGGGACTCTCTACCAAAATTGCTCAAATGGTTCAGGCCTCATACTTTTCAGGCTTTTGCAGGATTTCAGGCTTTCATTTCTTGAATTTTACTTGATTTCAGGCTTTGATTTTTAAGTTTTTAGTGTTTTTTCTGCTTAAAAAGGGCTATTTTAGGCTGCGAAAGCAGGCATTTCAGGCTTGGAAAAGCTTTGTCAGTATGAGGCCTGATGGTTCCGCTCCGCTGAACAATATGGCCCCCAGAGCTAAAAATAGAAAAACCTTTAAACAACTTCGCCTCCAAAACTGCTGGGCAGATTTTGAAATAATTTCACAGAAATGTTCCTAACAAGACCCTCTACCAAAATTGCTCAAACGGTTCCGCTCTGCTAAACAATATGGCCGCCAGAGCTAAAAATAGAAAAACCTTTAAACAACTTCTCCTCCAAAACTGCTTGGCAGATTTTGAAATAATTTCACAGGAATATTCCTTAGGAGACCCTCTACCAAAATTGCTCAAACGGTTCTGCTCCGCTGAACAATATGGCCGCCAGAGCTAAAAATAGAAAAACCTTTAAACGACTTCGCCTCCAAAACTGCTGGGCAGATTTTGAAATAATTTCACAGAAATGTTTCTTAGGAGACCCTCTACCAAAATTGCTCAAACAGTTCCGCTCCGCTGAACAATATGGCCACCAGAGCTAAAAATAGAAAAACCTTTAAACGACTTCGCCTCCAAAACTGCTTGGCAGATTTTGAAATAATTTCACAGGAATATTCCTTAGGAGACCCTCTACCAAAATTGCTCAAACGGTTCCGCTCTGCTGAACAATATGGCTGCCAGAGCTAAAAATAGAAAAAAGCTTTAAACATCATCGTCTCTGAAGCCAATGGCTCGATTTTAAAATAAAATCACAGAAATGTTTTACTCATGGCCCTGAACAAAAATTGCTAAAACGGTTCTGCTCCGCTGAACAAAATGGCCGCCAGAGATAAAAATAGAAATAAATCTTAGAATGACACAGAGGGCACAGTTATGATCCAAATGAATCATCATGAAACTTTGTCAGAATGTTTATCTAAATGAAATCTAGACCATCTCTGAAATTGGGTCATGTGGGGTCAAAAACTAGGTCACTGTGTCAAATCTCAGAAAGACCTTGTGCACACTCTAAAGGGCACAGTTATGATCCAATCTTCATAAAACTTTGTCAGAATGTTTATTTATATAAAATCTAGGCCAAATTTGAATCTGAGTCTTGTGGGGTCAAAAACTAGTCCACTAGGTCAAATCTTAGAAAAACCCTTGTGTACATTCTAGAGGGCACAGTTATGATCCAATCTACAAGAAACATTGTCAAAATGTTTATTTTCATGAAATCTATACCAGATTTGAAACTGGGCCATGTCAGGTCAAAAACTAGGTCACTAGGTCAGTTCTTAGAAAAACAGTGTGAACGCTTTAGAGGGCACAGTTTTGTTCTAATCTTCATGAGACTTTGTCAGAATGTTTGTCTCCAACAAATCTGGACCAAAGGTGCAACTTGGTCATGTTGGGTCAAAAAGTAGGTCACTAGGTTAAACCTTAGAAAAACAAATGTGTACACTTTAGAGGGCACAGTTTTGATAACTTTGTCAGAATGTTCATATCCAAGAAATCTAGACCAGGTTTGAAACTGGGTCATGTGGGGTCAAAATCTTGGTCATTAGGTAAATCTTATAAAAACCTTAGGTACACAATAAAGGGTTCATTTTCCATCTAATCTTTGTGAAACTCTGTCTATCGGTCATATGGGTGTCTCTGAGGTTAAGTTCACAGGATACTCAGGTGAGCGATCCAGGGCCATCATGGCCCTCTTGTTCTAGGAAGCTCCTTGGCCAAGTAGTATGTTGTTTGTACGAGGGCTGATCCAGAAGTTTGTGGACACCTTAAATAACTAAAGAATCTGAAAAGGGAAATCGATGAAACGTTACATGCCCATTCTCACATCATTGATAAACACACATGTAAAGTTTGAATGAGATATCTAAAACGTTTCATATATAACAATGCATTTTGTTCTGTTACCCTAGGTTGTGCGGCGCACGCCACAACGTCACGTTGAAGCCTGATATATGTTAGTGCCCACAAAACGAAGCTGATAAGATTCACTTAAGAAATCATGGCATTAAAATCACAGTTTCAGCATCCATATGATGCGAGGAATAGAGCAATAAGACAATCACAAGTTTTCCATCAGGTTTTATGAAGAACAACTTCTGATATCGCGTAAACATTTCTTGGGCTCAGTTTTGAGGTGTAAAATCTACTATTTGATCTAAAAAGTGCACCATTGCCATCCTGAGGATCTAAAATTTCGCTCGAAATTTATTTTTCTGACTTGTTTTCACAGTATCTTGAAACGTGTATGTCTCATGATGCTTCGTGTAAAATATGATTTGTTTCCGTTGTATTCGTCATGTTTTTTTATGTCAGCCTTAAGACAAACTGCTTGCGTGCAGACGTTGGAAAAAAACGTCATTTTCTTCTTTCATGCCAGAGGGTGGTGGTCTGTTTTGTGTGTACAGAATGTCATGTCGAATGCCAGTAATAAATATTCATATCGTTTGAAATTGGGAAATGCTATGTTAGTTCTTGACTGAAATTTTATATCGAAATTTTAGGGATAAAGACTATGTTTGATTATTTTAAAAGGAACATTTAGCATTTTTCTGTGAAAAATCTGGAGTGTGCCGCACAGACAACCCCTGGTGTATTCAAACGTAGATGCCAAACCCAATATTTATTGAATTTACCCGATTCTGTGAGAAATTATTCAGTCATATATAGAGAAGCATTGGTCAAGTTTTGAAAGAAATTACTTATTGCAGTTGGTTTTATGGATTGTGTCCACGAATTTCTGGATCAGCCCTCATATAGTCAGATCTGTGCTTTGCACATTTTGTATGTCTGATAACAGTTCATCAAATAGCAGCTCATTTCGGTGCTGCAGGCTTTCAAGTAGTTCTTCTTGTTCCAACTTTCCTTACTTGTAGTGACCCACAGACTGCCTGTCTATTACAAAAGTAGTTAACACTTTTTCAAAAGATCATGTTTTAGAAAAAAGATTGTCATGCTGCTTTTGAAGAAGCTTTCCATAATGAAACATGCAAAAACTAGCTTGCATATTTTTATTTTTATTATCAACAATATCTTATTTACCTGTCGCAAAAATTCCTACGTCTCACCTACTTTTCCATGTGTCTCTTGAAAGTTTGTTGACTATAAGGAGATTGTTAAAGCACTGGGCCCATGTTTTCAAAGCATCGTTAGCCTAATGAGCTTGTTGAGAGTTCAATTTGTTTAGTGTTTTATGACTTAGGCCTATGTGTTCATTAGTATCGTTAGTAGGGGTGTAACAATACATCGGACTATCGATATATCGCAATAGTGACACTGGCAATAGTCACTATCGATAGGGAAAGCTGCAATGTCAATACTATCGGCAATAGTGTTTCCAATATCGCAATAGTTTCAATAGGTTCTAGACATACATCTTTTTCTTGAAGAAAGTATTTTTAACTAAAAGAATAATAGGAAAGGATGTCTTTTAGCTCGTACTGGATTTTAAAGAATGGAAAATATAACATTTTCTTGTATTTTGTTGTCATGTTGTGCACATTGTGAAATGACAGTCATTAAATAATGCTTTTTCGCCACAAACTTATGTGAACAAACAAGATTTTATACATAAAAGCAGAATTTCTGGATAAGAATGCTGTCTCCAATAGTTATTGCAATGCATTGCAATAGGGATTTCTGCAATAGTAATAGTATTGCAATAGGGATTTCTGCAATAGTAATAGTATTGCAATAGTCATTTTGGCTTACAATAGTCACCCCTAATCGTTAGCCTAATGAGCTTGTTAAGAGATCAATTTGTTAAGTGTTTTATGACTTGGGCCCATGTGTTCAAAGCATTGTTAGCCTAATGAGCTTGTTAAGAGTTCAATTTGTTAAGTGTTTTATGACTTTATAGCTAAATACACTGATATTTTTGTTGAAAAAATGTGAGAAGCTTTAAAAAATGTTGGCTTATTTGAGATATTAACATTTGAAATTTTAACGTAACATTAACTAACAGTGGTATTTGTTTTGAACAATCAGGCCCTGTTGTTGATCATTCTTAACTGAACTAAAATATCTTTTCTCTTCAGACATGGTGGTGAGTGGTTTACCAATAAGAAATGGAGACCTTCATGCTGGAGAAATAGCCTCTGTGTCTTTAGATTTGTTGTCATCTATGTGTGATTTCAAAATCAGGCATTTGCCTGGAACAATTCTGCAGCTGAGAATAGGAATGCATTCTGGTGAGCACCATAGAGCATACCATAGATGAAAATTCTGAAAATTGGGACACCTAATACAATTATACTAATTGTCCTAAAAATGTGACAGTTCAGTTTTATGATACTCTAATGTGTCCTCCTTTAGGAGCAGTGCTCCGACAGGTTGTGCTTTTGGAGCAACAGGGTTGATATTTTTCCAGGTCAGGGAATTTTGTGATTGGTTCAAAAAATTTGGAAAGGCCTTGAAAAGTCAGGGAATCTGAAAATGAGGACAAAAACAATCTTCAGAAAATAACTGATTTCTCTGTTCAGAGGGAAAGGATTACTGTAGGAAGGATAATATGTACTTAGAAGTATCTATCACTATCGTTGACTTATAGGGTAACCCCTAATTTTTAAGTAATACTTTTAGCATTGTATAAGAAAAAAAAGAATATAATCAACTTTTGATCTGTAAAAGGGTATGAGGAATTGGAAAATATCAGGAAAAAAATTGGGAAAAGGTTAAGGGAATTTTGTAGTGGAGGACGAGTGGCAACCCTTGGCAGTTATCATCTGACATTTTAATATTTTGCAGGCCCTGCTGTGGCTGGTGTTGTAGGGTTAAAGATGCCTCGATACTGTCTGTTTGGTGACACTGTGAATACAGCCTCACGTATGGAGTCGAGTTCCATGGGTAAGACAGAGCCTTATCTGTTTAATCTGTGCTATATGTAGGACTAGCAACATATCAAACTGTTCACACAAACAGTTGTTTGTCATTTTCTCCACAAGAGAAATGTTATGTACAATCCCAATAAAGATAGTTTTATCTGGGAGTTCAGCTCATGCAGCTTATGTCTTTAAGAATGAAAAGCAATATTTCTTGTGCTCTTCAGGTGTCTAGATACACAGCTATGATGTTTTGCCACTATTTTTACAAAGGGGAACTACTTGTGAGCAGATTTTTTTTTCCTTTAAGAGTTGACTTCATTGAGAAGGGAGGCAAAAATAAATATGGAAGAGTTGCTTCCCATGACAGTTTACCCATTCATCTAAACTGGCTATGATCATCCCACTATTCCCAATTTCAGGTCAGTTTCATTAAAATTTCATATGAATGTTTGGTTCCCATTATGATTGCCTGGAAATTTGCCCTTTTTGGCCAGGAAATGTTTGTTAAATCAGATTTTGAATACCAGATCAGGCTATTATTTATGGCTACCTTTATTTTCTGGTTTACTAGTTCTGGACATTCCATTGTTATAACTTGATGTATGTGTTACTGTTTTCTCATTCGTCTATTACAGCACTGAGGATTCATATGAGTGAGCATACAGCTAACATTCTCTTCAAACTTGGAGGCTATCATCTAGACTGTCGAGGAGAAAGAGAAGTTAAGGTATGTGGAAAAAGGAAGTTCTGTTATGTTTAAAGTGCCAGTACTCCCCTGTGGTTGAATTAAGAATAGCAGATACCCAACACAGGCATATTGGCAGTTTAATCAGACTCTTCCATCTTGTGTATTAAACAACCTGCAGGGTTACCACAGTCAGGGAAAAACGTCTTGAAAATGCTTTTTAGCTCACCTGTCAAGGTGAGCTTATAGTATAGACTTGGTCCGTCGTCCGTCGGCGTCGGCGTCGTCCACAATTTTAAACATCTTCTTCTCAGAAACCACTGGGTGGATTGAAGCCAAATTTCATATGGAGCCTTAACAGGATGGAGGAACGAAAGTTTATATATTTGGTCCAGGTCACATGACCAAGATGGCCGCCACTTCCATATATGGTAAAAACCCTTCAAAAATCTTCTTCTCCAGAACCAAAAGGCCTATGACCTTGAAACTTGGTATGTAGCATTGGGCATGCGGGCCCATCATAATTTATATAAATCATGACCTTGTGATGACCTTGACCTAATTTATGACATGGTCAACTTTGGTACGATAGGCTTTTATATGGGAAAACGCTTTAACGGTGGATTTCTCAGAAACTATTTAAGTCTAAGGTACAATACTTGGTATACAAGGTTGACTAAATGACCAGATGAAGATATTATGTCACTAAAGGTCAAGGTCATTCCGTCGGACCATCCGTCGTCAAGATGTTCAAACATCTTCTCCTCTGAAACCACTAGGCCGATTGAAGCCAAATTTCATATGGAGTCTCAGTGGGATGGGGGAACGAAAGTTTATATATTTGGTCCAGGTCACATGACCATGATGGCCGCCATGCCCATATTTGGTAAAAACCCTTCAAAAATCTTCTTCTCCAGAACCAAAAGGCCTATGACCTTGAAACTTGGTGTGTAGCATCGGGCATGCAGGCCCATCAAAGTTTATACAAATCATGACCTTGCGTTGACCTTGACCTAATTTACGGCATGGTCAACTTTGGTACGTTAGGCTTTTATATTGGAAAAAGCTTAAACAGTGGATTTCTCAGAAACTATTTAAGTCTAAGGTACAATACTTGGTATATATGGTCGACTAAATGACCAGATGAAGATATTATGTCACTAAAGGTCAAGGTCATTCTTTGACTTTTGTACAAGGTCATTGAGATTCTGTCACCCGTCAGCATTTGGAGTCTCAGTGGGATGGGGGAACGAAAGTTTATATATTTGGTCCAGGTCACATGACCAAGATGGCCGCAACGCCCATATATGGTAAAAACCCTTCAAAAATCTTCTTCTCCAGAACCAAAAGGCCTATGACCTTGAAACTTGGTATGTAGCATCGGGCATGCGGGCCCATCATATTTTATACAAATCATGATCTTGCGTTGACCTTGACCTAATTTACGGGATGGTCAACTTTGGTATGTTAAGCTTTTATATGGGAAAATGCTTAAACAGTGGATTTAAGTATTAGGTTCAATACTTGGTATACATGGTCGACTAAATGACCAGATGAAGATATTATGTCACTAAAGGTCAAGGTCATTCCGTCCGACCATCCGTCGTCAAGCTTTTCAAGCATCTTTTCCTCTGAAACCACTGGGCCAATTGAAGCCAAATTTCATATGGAGTCTCAGTGGGATGGGGGAAAGAAAGTTTATACCCGGGGTCTGGGTCACATGACCAAGATGGCCACCATGCCCTTATATGGTAAAAAACCCTTCGAAAATCTTCTTCTCTAGAACCAAAAGGCCTATGACCTTGAAACTTGGTATGTAGCATCGGGCATGCTGGCCCATCATAGTTTATACAAATGATGACCATGTGTTGACCTTGAATTAATTGACGACATGGTCAACTTTGGTATGTTAGGCTTTTATATGGGAAAACGCTTATACAGGGGATTTCTCAGAAACTATTTAAGTCTTAGGTACAATACATGGTATATATGGTCAACTAAATGACCAGATGAAGATATTATGTCACTGAAAGGTCAAGGTCATTTTGTCGGTCTGTCCGTCATCAAGATTTTCAAAACATCTACTCCTCTGAAACCGCTTGTCTGATTGAAGCGAAATTTCATATGGAGTCTAAGAGTGATCAGGGAATAAAAGTTTGTTCTCAGGGTCTTGACCAAGATGGCCGCCATGCCCGTATATGGTAAAAACCCTTCAAAATCTTCTTCTCCAGAACCAAAAGGTGTATGACCTTGAAACTTGGTATGTAGCTTTGGGCACTCAAGCCCATCATAGTTTATACAAATGATCGTGCGTTGACCTTGACCTAATTTATGACACTGTCAACTTTGGTACATTATGTAGGCTTTTATATGGGAAAATGCTTAAACAGTGGATTTTTCAGAAACTATTTAAGTCTAAGGTGCAATATTTGGTATATATGGTTGACTAAATAACCAGATGAAGATATTGTGTCGTTAAAGGTCAAGGTCATTCTTTGACTTTTGTACAAGGTCATTGAGATTCTGTCACCCGTCAGCATTTTCAAACATCTTCTCAGTGGCCACTAGGGTCAATTGAAGCCATATTTCATATGGAGCTTCACCGGCTTAAAGGAACCATAGTTTGTTCAGATGGTCTTGGTCACTTGACCAAGATGGCCACCATGCCCATATATGGTAAAAACTCTTCAAACGTCTGTTTCTCGAGAACCGAAAGGCCTATAACCTTGAAACTTGGTACCGGTATATAGCATTGGGCACTCAGGCCCATCATAGTTTATACAAATGATTACTATGTTTCATATATTATGGAGCTTTAATACTAGGTCAAAGGAATCAAAGTTTGTTCAGATGGTCATGGTCGTATGAACATGGTGGCCGCCACACCCATTTATGATACAAACCCTTCAGAAATCTTTGTCCAGAAACAAAGGCCCAGTGACCTTGTGGCTTGGAATATAGAATTGGGACTCAACATTAATCCCCAAGGGAGGGGGGTTATCTGGCCCTGCCCTGGTGCTATATACATGTATAAAAGCATTAAAATATATACCAGGACCAAGTGGCAGGTGAGCTACAGGACCATTGGTCCTCTTGTTTTTTCCAGGTCATGGAGAAGTCAGAATTTAATGCTTGGTCAGGGAAATTTGAGAAGTCAGGGAATTTTAAAATAAATGGCTATGACAGTCTTCAGAAAATATACTTACTCTGTTCAGGGGGAAAGATGTACTTTCAGGCCATATCTCCCTCCTCCTTGAGGGGCTACTGTAACCCTGCAGGGAACAAATTCTTTTCTTTGAAAGACAAGCGCAGTTTTCGATGTAATGCTGTTAGCACTGCAAAATTAACTTTTGGACTGGGAAGTGGATATGGAAAACTGTAAAATGTCAGCGAAAAGTCAGGGAATTTTGAAGTGGAGGATATGTGGCAACGCTGACCTGTTAATGGGGTGAAAAGATGAGACTTTCGTTACAGATGTGCAGACTGAGTATTATTTGCTTGCAAGTGGTCTTAGTCTCTTTTCTCATGTAGCAGCTAAAATTCATTTCCAGAATTTGATGTTCAGATATTAGATATTATAAAGGGTCCAACAACTTCTTCATTAATACCTTTATCACCTTCATGTTTTAGATTTAATTAAAAATATCCAGTACAGCTCTCATCTTCCATAAAATCCAGGGCCCTGATTTGTTCAAAGTATTGTTAGCTTAACGAGCTCGTTAAGAGGTCAACTCGTTAAGTGTTTTATGACTTTATAGCCAAATACACTGATATTTTTCGCTGATAAAAAGTGAGAAGCTTTCTCACATTTTTTCAACAAAAAAATATTGGTGTATTTGAGATATTATTGTTTAAATTTTAACGAAACATTAACTAACGATGTCGTTAGTTTTGAGCAACTGGCCCCAGATGTACCTAAATGTTGATCGTCCCACCCACAGGGCGTCAACTTTTGTCCTATATCCTATATTTGTCCTATATTTTGGTGGCTGTCCTATATTGTCCTATATTTGACTAGGTGTCCTATATAGTGATAAAATGTCCTATATATTCATGAGATGATGAAAAAGAAAATGATAATTACAGTGAAATTGTAATAACAGACTGTTGGCAGATGGAAAACTATAGAGTTACTGATCTGTTAAAATCTTTGAGGACTTCCTGACATCATTTTAGAGTAAGGAACCTCAAATTCATCAACTATGATGAGATGTGTAGTATTGTGAGAATGTTGTGACAGATTCTTGAAGAAGGATGTGGTATTAGGAAAGACTTGGTGTTGGGCTGGTACATGTGGATGTCCCCTGGTCAGATCTGCTATCTGATGATGAGGTATCTATTGGAGAACCTACAAGGAAAGAGCTCAAGAAGCTGGATAAAGAGATGTACAGAAGAAGTGCTTACTGGGAATGAGATCCTTCTTTAGTTCCACTGTGACATACCTTCTTTAAAAGTTGCCACTGAAGATCAAAATGCTGAAAAGTCTTGGTTGCCTGATTCCTCAGGAAGTGATGAGTTCTTTCCCACATGAGATAGAGTATTAATCTGCCAGAAACATAGGTTGCAAGGGTAACTGATGAATGTAAAATCTTCTGTTTGGCTGATGAACTTGAATGTCCACCTCTTGAGAGATGTGTAGACTATTATTGGAGATATGTATTCAACATGAAACAGAGTGATGGTAAGCCAAAGTACTAATTCTTGAGTAGAGTGGTCAAGAATGCTCTGGTTTTGCCTCATGGTAATGCAGATCTGGAAAGAGCATTATCAGAGAAAACATCTGTTGTTACTGCAGATAGAGTATGGTTTGAGAGTTGTTAAAGATAATGTAAAATTCTCTGATCCAGAACTTTGTAAGCCTGAAAAACTTTCTCTGTACAAGAAAATTCTAGCTAGCTGTCAGCTGCAAGATATTCACATTCAGAAGACATGAAAAGATTGGAATTAGAAAAGCAAAACGAGAAGTTGAGAAAAGAGAAAGGAAGGAAAAAGGCTGAAGATAAGAAAAGAAGAAAAGAAAGAGATAAATATCTCAGAAAAGTTCATTTTTTGAGAAAGAATCATGTCTTGAAGCCAAAGAAAAAAGTTAAATGAGTCTTTGAATTCAGCATATGACTTGCTGAAAAAGGGTAATGAGTAGGGGCTTCAGGTGTTTTTTAAAAATGCAAATTTACTTATTTTTATCTATTTTATGAGAAAGCATATTCAATTTCCTCTAAAATGATATGTATATTATTAGAATAGGGTGCTTGGTTCAAAAGTTATGACATGTTTTAGACAAGCCATTGTGACCAGTTTTGTAATCATGCTCCAATGTATTCAGTATACGGGCTGATGGCACCGAATTTCACATTCATTAAGCATAAATTGGGGCAAGGATTTAAGTCTTTGACTTCTAGTCTTATTCATATACACTGTATGATGCAGTAAAATGGGCGGCATCTTCAGCAAATATTTTTGAGTGGTTCACTCGTTTCCATGGTAACCAGGCTGTCAATTTCTGGTTCAAAATGGCAGCGAAATCGGAGTTTTATATGAACCGAATAATGACAAAACGACAGAATATGATAAAGAACACTCATAAATGATACAATGTATGAAGCAATTATAAAAGATGCACCATTTACAAAATTTTGTATTTGTGAGTTTGTTTCCATGGTAATGAGGCGGCCATTTTCTTGTTCAAAATGGCAGCTAACACGGAGTTTCCATGATAAAAAGATATCAAATGCAAAATAAAAAAAAAATAGAAACAGTCACAAATCCTAAAGGTAGTTTAACACAATTCAGTTATACAAGTTTTACAATTTGCAAGCATTATTTAGTGGTTCAGCTGTTTCCATGGTAACCAGGATGCCATATACTTGTCCGAAATGGCCACGAAAACAGTGTTTGCCGGCCAAACTGAAAGAGATGACATTACGAGAAAAGAGGATAAAGCAAATTCACAAATGATCTAGTGTGTGCCTCAGTACCTAGTTAAAGCTGGAACATTTGCTCGCATTTTAATTGATTCACTTGTTTCCAAGGTAATTTGGTGGCTTTTTTGTTGGTCAAACTTTCTGTAAAATCTGCATTTCTATGAAAAAGGAGGTAATGCCCGAAATGCACGTCTCGCTTACCACCTCTCGCAACAGATACAAGTCACTACCTCATTCGTGAAATTAAATACATCTGTAAGATATGCTTATATTGCAAAATATCACGCACATCTGTCAGTAAATATAACATATTCTTGTAAAACATATAGCTCATCCAAGCGTGTTTATGTGTTGTCATACATGAGTAAAGAACAGTTCTTTGATCATTCGGGACTGTAATAAATAGCAAATAACATAAAGCATCAGTCTCCCCGTACTTGGTTAATTTGTTGGTAGTATGGGGTTTAACAACTCTTTGAAACAGTATTTCAATTTGTGTCGAGCTGTCTCCCAGAGATGGAGAGAAAGAAAAGATATGACAGGCGAGAGAAGAAATATCCAAATTACCCCACCCACATCTACTGCAAACACAGTAGACCCTTACTCTTCTATTATCCATATACAATAGTTGGACGCCTCGGCACTGAAATTTACCGGGCACCATCGCCCGACCGCAACCATCCCCCTCCTCCCCCTTCCCACAACCACCGTACTTAGAAACGTATCCCCGAGTTTACTATAATAATGCAGATCATGTTTTTTCCCATTCCTTTAGGGTGGTCATTTGACAGCTAGAAAACGGTTAAATTGAAGTTCAGTGCAACTAATGTTAAGTGCAGTGTGGCAGCCATATAAAAAGTGTCACCATACTTCACCATGAATAGTGAATATTACATAATGGGATCATTGGGCTCATTCTGAGTCAGTTCGAAAATAGTTCCGCGGAAGCCGGGGGGGGGGGGGCTAGGGGGACATTGGCAATGTTGCAACAGTAAATTACTGCACTTGAACTGACTCAATGAAATCAAGTCTCTTTTAGGCCTACCCGTTTCTTTAATGTCTGCCTTGCTTCCTGAAGACCTTTCAAGATTTATTCTTAGTAAAGAAGACCTGATACAAATCCTTGAAATATTTTCACTGACCACAGAACGTTCCTTTCATGATTTATTTTTGGCTGACCAGTTGACAATGTTTGTCAGCTGATCAGTAAGTGACTTAAAGACCCTTTATTTGTATAATCTTTTATTGTGAGTTATCGCTGCAAGCTTCTTACTAAAGATTCATTTTTGTACATGATCCTGATATAGTTTAAACAAATAAAACATTGTTAAGTTTCATTTAAAATCGTTCGGGTACTATAAATTTGCAACTAAAATGATCTTCCAATAAACGGTAAAAATACAGCGTACAAACCTGGCGCGCTTTTTCATAATATTGCATAGTTCGACGGGGAACCAGGAAAGGAACTAGTACTTTGTGAAGCTGTTTTCCCATCATTTATTATTATTATTATTTCAGCCTTTTTTGAGGATTAGAGACATTGAAAAAGTTGAATATGGAAATCCGCATCTGTAGCAGTAAATTTGGTTATCGAAACACATTGTTTCCCTTACTCTTTGCAACAGCTATGTGATTCAATATATATGCTCATAAACCCAAATTCTCATTTATCACCAAACGTGAAGGTTGATTTAGACGTTCTATCACTGTGAGTAGAAAGTACTATGGAGACTTTAAGGTGCATAGTCCAACTTTAGCAGCGGCCGCAGCAGACTTAGTGCGATAACAGAAATTGATTGTACCAAAATGTATCTCGTCTTCATTTAAATAACAACTTCATTCAGGACTGACAAAAGAAAAAAAACCCAAGCTGATATTCATCTTGACTTTGCACTGTTTGACCAACACAAAGGCACTGATGAAATGACGCATTTTACGACCTTTTCGAGAGCATTCAGTCATATGAAAGGATGTGTGCAATGGAACCCTGTTCACGGTCGAAAAGAGTTTTGCCTACAGCGAGAATCAAACCGCGCTAGCTCAGTGCTAAATCCACTGAGCTACGGAGTACTCCTTAATGTAATGCTGATCTTTAATTGTCGACTGCGATACTTTTGATATACTTGGAATAAAATCTTTTGAATTGTGACAGAAAATGATATGAGAATATGAATTTTATGACAATTGAATTTATGTTGATATGTATGTGTTCACATAATTTTCATGCGGGGAAAATGGCAAATAATTCTGATTAATGCCGACCAAAGTTGGTTTACGGTAAAATAATAAATTTTGCAGATACTTTAACTTTCGCTTTCCTTTGTTTTGTATTTATAAATGTATGGAAAATAGCAAAACACAATAATTTAGATAAAAACTGACTCGATTAAATTTGCTTAACACAATAAATATCGACTGCATAATCATAGTTTCGGGGGAGCCCTCGATCAAGTGATGAAAAATCCTGACGTCAAATTTAGCGTAACGGCGGGTGGAGAAACGTCATTAATATCGTCGATACCATGTCTCCAAACAATGATTTCCGCGGCATATAAAATAGCTCATGGCATAGAGGTGGAATGGTTTTTGAAGATAATAGGTCTGAGAATTCGAATCTGAGTGCCTCGGTTTTGCAAAACAGTTATTTACCTGTTAAAATTCGGCTTATTTCAGTCAAATTGCACTAGCTTTCTTGTTAATGATCGAATTTTACCGAGGCAATCAATCTCGTAAAGGTCACTATATCAGAATTTATTTGATTGGTCAGTCTGACTAATCACGCTTATACGTTGCCGCGGAAACCGTTTCAAGACACCCCACTATGTTGTAAACAATCGGAAAAATGCGGCCACGTCAGAATGACGTTAAGTGAAAATCGACGGTGGTCAGTGGTTACCAAACATTATTTTACGTGTAAAATAGAATTTTTGGCACTGAAAATGCCCCATAATTAAAAAAGAAGGCTGTTTCCATTTTTCTGCATAAAAATAATGACAAAATTCTTGTAAACTACAACAATACAACGTGGTAAAAAGGGGGCATTTTTAGCGCACAACTAGTAAATTACGCGATGACGTAACGTCATCTGAACCCCCTATAATGAGAAAATGAAAACGGCTGTTGAAAAACAAGATTTCAAGTTAATTCAGATGGCACAGAATGATGATAGAGACAGCCGCCAGAAAGACAGAAGAATATTCTTAAAACTTGCAAGAACTGAGAAAGGAACAGAAAACAGTGGAACAGAGAAAGTTACTAGACAAAAGAATAGAAACTAAATGAAACTAGTGAGCTACCAAGCACATCAAATCAAGCAAGACTGGATAATCTTCCAAACATGAACACATTAAAGAGTCTACAGCTTCAGGCCACAAATCTACTCATGGCAGTAGTAGCCATATTAAAGTAATAATTATGATCAAAGTTCAGCAGATTTTTGCCATATTTCCATTGAAGAAAGGAAATGTTTTCCTATTTAATGTAAGGTTGATTAGAATTGAAAAATAATAACACACACTTAGATGGTTCTGTAGAACTGATAGGTCCTTCCACTTAACATTCAGCAAAATCTTCTTTAAATCATGTCAAAAATTTGCTACAAACCATGGGGGCAAGTTATTTTAAGTGATCAATATTTATATAATATAAATGCCTTTAGAAACAAATGAACCAGCAGATGCTGAGTTTTTTTTTTTTTTTCATATTCAAGCAGATACATTGTAATATGCACTTTTTATTTTGAGTTGATAAGGATATGTCTTCCAGAGGCATTTCTGATAAAAAGCTGTTCAAGCTTCATTAGGACTATAGGACTAGGTATTATCATGTTCATAAGGTTATGTTTTAATTCTGCCTTTTGTTACTTAAGCTCTCATATTTTCATTTAATGTTTAAATACAGTAGCTGTATTGAGAATAAACAGTAAAAAGGTGATAAGGGGATGGCTATAGGCAAGATGGAGGCCGTCTGTAATGTCCTATATTTGTCCTATATTTTTGCCCTTAAATGTCCTATATTTCTATATATTTTTCAAAATTTTGAGTTGACGCCCTGCACCCACCTTTCACACAAACAGACACTTCTGTGATTCTGAACTTTTATAACAGAACCATTGAAGGAGGGGTCTGTAAATATGAGAAAACCTTCAGTCTTCTCCCTGCCCATATGAAATAATGAGATCCTTATGGTCAATATTTTCAGAGAAGTTGTATGGAGACATGTTTCTTGACAGTGGACAAAAAAGTATCATATAAGCATGGGGAAGATGCTAGACATTATGAATTAGATTAAACATATTTTATTGTACCAATTAAACAAAGGGATTGGACACTAGTTGTACCAACATTAGCTGGTCCTTTCCCTAATGTTATATAAAACATATTATAACGTTATGAATATATGACTGGAGTCATTTTTCTTAAGTACACTAATCTAGTCTATCACATGACTGCGAGGTCTTTGGGGCACCACAGATAACTTTACAAGCCCTTTCCAACTAGTCCTGTCTTCAGCTGAAGTAGACAATAATATTGAAACATTAAAAACATTATTATTTTACTGTATAATGCATTATAAAGCTATATTATTGCTTGTTCATTCGTTTTAGGGCAAGGGAACTATGACAACCTACTGGTTGGAAGGCAAAGACGGCTTTGATAAGCCATTACCAGGAAAAGAGCTTGCTGTGTCAGCATCTAAACACGAGTTCAAATAAATTTAAGACAAAATTAGTGTTCATTTTGTTGTCAGTGCATAGAAAAATGACTATGAAAACTTGATGGTGTTTCTCGCCAGCAAAAACAAATGTATATAGGTTCTTAAAATTTGAAGAACTGAGTTATGTTAAGCTAAGTTATTTGCATGTTTGTTTTGAAATGATTGTTTTATTTGTATAAGATATGTTGCTTATCAAAATGTTTATTATGAATGTGTATCTGAATATTGACTGGTATTAGGAATAAGGTAAAATGTAAGATGCCGATATTCAGACAGTAACTGCAATTTCTATGAAATTTTCCTCCTAGTCCTTTTTAAGAGTCAGATATATATAGGCTGAAAATGTCGGAGGAGGTATAGCCTTTTTGTGTAGGGATGGGATGATAGTCTGCAGCAGTGAACTTTGAAGTGGAACTCTGCAGGAAGGACCTTTAACCCCTACATATTGTGGCTTCTCAGGCCAAGTAAGCCAACAATGGGGAAATTAAAGGAGGCACTGATAAATTCTGACATAGGATCAGTGGTTGGGTGCTGAAGTTTAAGACAGAAAAAAGAGAAGGCAACAATAATTCAGCTGCGACGGGAGAAAACCAACAAAGTGGTTGTGCGCCCAGCGCAGACTCAGATCAGCCTGAGTGTCCGCCCAGTCCAATCAGACTCTTCGCTTATAGCTTGAAGGGTAGCTAAGGGTCTAAGCTACATCCATGCGGACAGCGAAGACTCTGATCAGACTGGGCGGATGCCCAGGCTGATCTTAGTCTGCGCTGGGTGCACAGCCACTTTGTTGGTTTTCTCGTGTCGCGGCTCAATTTGTTTTACTATTGTGATGAAAGATAGCAATGTTATTAGTATATTCTGTAGTAATAGAAAGTTTGAGTTAATATTTGAAAGAAGTAGAAAGACATCCTTCAGAGTTTATAAAGTGCAAGTCCATGGAGGCTATTTTTGTCTTGCCTGTGACTAGCAAAAAGTGAAGCTTTGCTGTTCCAGCAACAAGTTAGTTTTCAATTTAGATCCGTTTTGTCTCAGAGATGTGCAAGACACAGCATTCTGTGAAATTATTATAATAATTCTACCTCTGTCAGAATTCTCACTATACATCTGTCAAAAGAAGTCTGTCTGTGACGTCAGCTACACTATATATTATTTCCCAAATCCGATATGGACGTTTTTGAAACTGGGAATAAATATCAATCTTGTCAAGAGGATGGTTGGAAGAACTTGTATACCGTGTCAAGGTCACAGAGGTCAAAATACCTGTTTTAAATGACTTATTTTCCTTAACAGAGACAGATTTATGACTACTTTCCAATATTATTGCAACAGTAATCTATATAGACCTGTTCAAATGTAAAATTTCTACCCACCCTTTCTTGATTGAGGGGAGGGGGTGCAAGTTAAATGGAGTCTGGTGACAATTAAGCAAAGGTGAGAGAGGTAAAATAAAAGAGTAGACAATAAGTATCAAATCAATTCTTCAGTGTTTTTTTTAACAATTATGCAAAGATATGGGACACATTCTGGATGTGATAGATCTTCAAATTGGTCAGACGTAAACACATCAGAGGGGACAACTCCCCTGTGCCAAAAGGCAGTAAATTCTAAGTGCAAATAGGTCGTCGGCCAAGGGTATGTATGAAGTGGATTTAGTACCCTCGACTTGTGAAGATGCCAGTCTTTCTAGCCCCAAATTCTTCCTCCCCGCCACTTCCTCTGCTTAACATTGTTTGGTGTAAGATAGAGAGTGCCTTTCAAGTAATTAGAACTTTACTTCATGTTAAAAAATAAGCTTTAATAATAGCAATATAATTTTTGGATGTTTCCAAGAACTTGTAGTAATTATGTCATAGTGAGGGGCTATGATCAAATCTGAGGTAGTCAACAGCTGACATGAACACTTTGCCACTATCAGCAGTAGTCTGGTTCTATTTGAAGATACTCATTGTATTCTTTGAAATTAATAAGAATATTAAATCACACAGCAGTTTAATACCTGCAGGTTATATGTATAGAACTAGGAGCAATGTATTAAGTAACAAATTCCTTGCAAATGTAAGTTTGGATTTTTTATGTAAATCTTGTACTTTTTAAAGTGTCCAAAGAGTTACTAAGTGCACCAGATCATCTGTTAACAAAAAACAATCTTACTTTGTAAAAGTCTGCTTCCAAAATTGTGTTGATTTTGCAATTACTATGACCAATTAAAGGTGTACTTTGATCAATTTGTCATGCCAAATTATGTAATATTGATACTTTGGCTATGTGTATGTTTAGCTGTGCTTACGGTTTTCCTTTTGTTTTATTTTCTATTTTAAGCTTGGCATAGCAATGAAGTTATTTGTAACGAGTTACTGTTGTGAGGATGGTTTCACAAGCTGTTAACAAGGCTGCATTTTCAAAAGTTAAGTGATGTATATTTAAAAAATAGGGTTGTAAATAGGTTTGTTATCTTGAATTATCCAGTTTGGTTAAAGAAAAGAAAAAGCCTGAAAAAGAAATAAAGACTAAGACAATTTTTTCTGAAGTTAATGTTACTCTGACAATGTTGGACATAAATCTTGCTTGCTATGACCAAAGTCAGCATGTGATTAGAAACTCAGTTTCTTGTTTTGTTCACTTTCAGTTTTCATAAGAATAATGGGGTAAAGCAATATAAAATCTGATTTTTCCCCCCTTGAAAATTAGATTGTGTGAGAGTTCTTTAAAATTCAGTCCTCATTATATGATATAAAGCAAAACTTTAAGAAAAAAATGCGACATTTGATGTACCTTTATGGAAAGGTTGGGTGACAAAATTCTCCATTTATATGTCAGGATATTGTTTACAAATTTGTCTCGAAGATACCTTGCATTTGGTACATTTCCTGAGTGAACATTTATGACCATGCTGGCTTTGTGATGCTCCAGTATTGTGAAACTCAATTTCTCCAATATTTCTAGTGGTGCAGTATACTTCTTAAATATTGTGCTATGTGTGTTGCAAACTTGGGAACATTAAAACTGTGATGAGTCTTCTGCCTCAGCTTAAAGATGGAACTTTTTCTTGGGCAAATGTGATTCTTCTAGGATTGAAGCATGTATTTAAAATATGTTGCCTATTTTTTGGCCAAAGGCAATAATTATGTCCCCCCACCAAAGGTGAGGGGGGACATATTGTTTTCAGTGCGGATCCCGGGCGTCGGCGTCGGCGTCCCTGTGACAGATTTCTTGTATGCGCGATATCTCTTGAACCAATGGATGGTACTTCACCAAACTTGCATGGATACATTATTGGGACAAGTTTAAGAGCTGATTAGATTTTGGTGACCTTGACCTCATTTTCAAGGTCACTGGAGGACATAGATGACAATTACTTGTATGTGCGATATCTCTTGAACCAATGGATGGAATTTCACCAAACTTGCATGGATACATTATTAGGACAAGTTTAAGAGCTGATTAGATTTTGGTGACCTTGACCTCATTTTCAAGGTCACTGGAGGACATAGATGACAATTTCTTGTACCAGTGATATCTCTTGAACCAATGGATGGAATTTCACCAGACTTGCATGGATACATTATTGGGACACGTTTAAGAGCTGATCAGATTTTGGTGACCTTGACCTCATTTTCAAGGTCACTGGAGGACATAGATGACAATTTCTTGTACCAGTGATATTTCTTGAACCAATGGATGGAATTTCACCAAACTTGCATGGATACATTATTGGGAAAAATTAAGGAGGTTACCAGATTTTGGTGACCTTGACCTCATTTTCAAGGTCACTGGAGGACATAGATGACAATTTCTTGTACCCACTATATCTCCTGAACCAATGGATGGAATTTCACCAAACTGGCATGGATACATCATTGGGACAAGTTTAAGACGTGATTAGGTTTTGGTGACATTGACCTTATTTTCAAGGTCACTGGAGGACTTAGATGAAAATTTCTTGTACCAGTGATATCTCTTGAACCAATGGATGGAATTTCACCAAACTTGCATGGATATATCATTGGGAAAAATTAAGGAGGTTTCCAGATTTTGGTGACCTTGACCTTATTTTCAAGGTCATTGGAGGACTTAGATGACAATTTCTTGTAACCACTATATCTCCTGAACCAATGAATGGAATTTCTCCAAAATTTCAGGGATACATCATTGCAACAAATTTAAGACCTGATCAGATTTTGGTGACCTTGATCTCATTTGCAAGGTCACTGGAGGACTTAGATGACAATTTCTTGTACCCACTAAATCTCATGAACCAATGGATGGAATTTCACCAAACTTGCATGCATACATCATTGGGACAAGTTTAAGAGCTGATTAGATTTTGGTGACCTTGATCTCATATTCAAGGTCACTGGAGGACTTACATGACATTTTCTTGTACCCACTATATTTCCTGAACCAATGGATGGAATTTCACCAAACTTGCGTGGATACATCATTTGGACAGGTTTAAGAAGTGATTTGATTTTGGTGACCTTGACCTCATTTTCAAGGTCATAGTCATATACGTAGGATATCTTAAGAACCAGTGGATGGATTTTCTCCAAACTTGTCTGATATTTTACTTGTTCAGGCTTTTTATTCATTAGAGGGGATGGGAAATGGGCTGGTGGGGGGACATCAGTTTTTCTCTGAAAAACATTTCTAGTTTAGTTTAAAGGCTACAGTTGGAAAGACACTGGTTAAAAGATTTAGGGTAGCTAGACATCATCTATGATCAACCTGGTTTATGATGATATTTTTTAGAAGGCTTGAACTAAGCAATTCTAAAACAAATTGTTCAAATAACTCTGTCAGTTTACTAAACATGAGATCAAACAAACAAGAGTTTAAGTATTGGCATGTTCTGTCCTTTAGGTGACCAGTCATTATAAAACTAGATTGTGATGCAGCCAAGAAATTGGTTCAGTCTAAAGTTATGCTGGTAGAATATATGAACAGTTTTATTTTTTGCACCAAGAAATGCAAGTTTTTTATAAGTAGTAGACAGAACAGCTGTTTGCCACTATGTTTGATGTGATTCCTTTTTTCATGTTGCTAACAAAACAGTCTTGTACCTGATGCCTTCAAGACAAGTCGAAGTCTTGTACATAATTCCTTGTTCTTATGATCAAGTCTGAAGCATGGGATACAAAATTCCAGTTCTATTTCAGCACTGCCACTGCATGTAAGACAACCATTTAATGCAAACATTGAATTTAATAGTAATAACAAATGGAGCAAAATTCTGTGATTAAACTATCCATTGAACTAAAGTTCCTAAACAAAGCAGGACATTGGCAGCATTGTTCGATTAAATGGACATTTTAAGGGAATAATTCTAGCAAAATAGGACAGTTCAAAGTAGACTGTGTTTTTGATTTTAGGGAATACCATACCATATCTGCTGTAAAGTTTCTTTCAGAGTCACTGATATTGATGCAAGTTTTAGTTCTTCCCTGTAAATCCTAAAGACCATGCTTTACTTGTGATGCAACAAAGAAGTAATCATGTTGACATATAGCTGGCATATCTGTTCAAGCTACCGTTATACTACTGTATTGCTCTGCATAAAACATCTGATGTACCCCAGTAAACTGCTAAAGGGCTTTGTGCAAATGGAAGTGAAACTCTTTCTGTTTAATGTATGCCTAAAACAAAGTTCTGTGGATATTTTTTTTTATCTGGTTATTTGTATGCTTCTCTGATGGGTCATTTGTATGCTTTGGAAAAAATAAGAAATGCAAGTTGCTGTCCATGACTTAAAGCTTGAAGAAGGGATGTTTCTCTGCCCTGTCAAGTTTCTGTCTGTATCCAAAGGCTTGTTTTATATGTCATCTCTGCAAGTGACACAAAGACATTTTTAGATCCTTTTGCTGTCCCATTGCTTATCAAGCATTGGATAAAAACACACTGGAATGCTTGCTGCCACATTTTGTGTTTCTTTCATATGCAATTTTCTTTTTCAAATTCTGTTATAAAACTTTAAAATTTTATTATCATAAGAGTCAGAAATTTGGCCAAATTTGCCGCTGCATTTAAAATCTTTCCCATGGATACATACTAGCATGGAGCAGTATAAGTACCTGTTGACTGACTTGATTTTAACAGAACTTAACGTATGAAGCAAAGTCTGAAAAGAGTCTATATTGATATTTACCAGAAGATATTGTATTAAAGGCTCTGATCAGGCATTTATTTGCAGATATTAGTCATTCTGACAGAGCTAGGTATACTCCATTGTGCTACTGTTTATGGCAGACTACAATCTGTAGGGTTTATGATGATGTAACATACTGTGGGGAAGTACAGTTCGTTGTTATATTTGTTTACCATAAGATTAAAAAAACAAAAAAAAGTATGTACATACAATTTTAGAATAAACAGAAATAATGATAAAAAAAAAAATATAGGGTGCTCTGCCTCAAGATTTGTGATGCCTCCGTTAGTTTTTGTTACTTTCACTGACATAATTACAACAACATAATTTTAACCATATATTTATAGCAAGGAACTGTATTACAAATGAAAATGAATGCCAGCCTTTCTACAGTTCCTTCATAGATATCAGACCAAACTTCTGTAGCAAAAATATTTCAGAATTAGTCTGTTTCTTTCTCTAACATTCAATTTATAGTTTAAAGACATTTTAATTTCTGGAGAAACATCAAAATAAAAATTTTAAGGAAGTAAATATTTTGATTATCTGCACTCCATTTTGTGTCAGACAATGATTTGTAGGTCCCATCTATAAAGCATGCCAAGAAAGAGGCAGTTTTGTGGTTAGAGTGCTGAGCTTCAATGCAGGTTGTGGGTTTGAATTTAACTTGCACCTGATTCGAATTCAGGAAGGTTAATAAATACTAGGTTGCTACAGGTCTATAATTTGACTTATAGGAACCTAATGCCCCTTCCCGAATGCCCCAGTGGCCACAAGGATACAAGATACCTTTGCCTTTTGAGATTGTTGGCATATTGAGCCAAGGTGATATTCATACATACTTAAAGCCATTCGAAAGACAAGTTATGCAAATTGATCATTTCACAATTTTCTGTACCAGTGAACCAGTGGCATATAATGTTTTCAGCTGTATCAGAGAACCTTTGGTAGCATATTTTGTAAAAGTAAGGTTAAAATTCTGGTCTTTTTGGCAATGCTGTATAGCATAGGTGTTAAGTGTATTTGTGGCGACGTAGGCAATAGCTTTGGGTCATATTTTCAGACACTATATTTTATCAGACCCAATATTATAAGCACATTATTATCCAGCACGATCTTGCATGTTGATGCATGTATGTAGGGGTCTGCAGCAAGAAAGTGGCTTTCAGGGCTGTGCATAGCTGTCAGACATAGGATGTCTAGAAATATATGTAGCATTCTTTAGGAAACTGAAAACTTGTTAACCCATGAGGTATGATGGGCAAGTGAAATTCAGCTCCCATGAGGGTTGATGGATGAGTGCAATTCAGCTCTCACAGGTGGTTTATTGCAGGATTGGATATGAAGAGGTGACCAAGATGACAAATGTATATTTGTTTTATTCCATCCCACTATTCTGCTTATATTCTCTTTCCTGTTATATATCTTAGATGAGTCAATACATGTATTTTATCAGTACCAGTTGCTGATCATATGGCTAATAAAGGGCTATGAAACAATCATTTAATTGATTTTCATATAAGAGTCAAGACTCATATGCAGGGTTTGGAATAAAAAGAAACTAAGGTTGACAGGAATTTGAAGAGAAATCTTGATGAGAAAATATGAAGAAGAAATTACTTAAATCTGGTGGATATATTGATGTATATGGATATGGTAATTACAGTATTCTTTTTACCAGTCTTTGTTCAGATTCACCACCGTTGAATATGCATAATTGTTGTTCATGAGGATGTAATGTTCGGCACTGTAGCAGCTTGACAGACATACATACACTGATACAGCAACCTTAAATAGCTCCAACCAACTGCATTTTATGCATGCATTTGTTGTACCTCTGTTTATGATTGAGATGTGCAGTTTAAGATTAGACAGACACTATGATGTAGATAATGCTATATTTGATACTATCCTGTAGCAGAAACAAAATAAAGCTACATTTAAGTTGATTCAGTCATAAAAGGAAAAAACATTTGTGCACAAGTAAGACCATGTGCCTTTTAGTCTGGTAGAAACTAATAGACTGACTAGGTTTGTAAGCCAGTTTATTTATGAGCTTTTGTCAGTTGACACTGCTCATATTTCACTACATTAGTGTTCTTGTCAAGCTTGCAGCTTAATGTACTGATTCCTATATCCAAATGGATTTTTCATTTATTCAGCCTTGACAGGAGGAGACCTTTATGTTGAACACTAGAGACTCAATATCAGGTGCCCTTTTCATCATTACATCTTAAAAAAACTTTTGTGAGTTATGTACAATCTGTTTGTGAGTTCTGTACAAACTATATGGAACTGTCAGAACCAAAATTGGCTTAAGATGTATAGTGAAACAGGCACCAACTTCATAGTTTGATAGAGCATAATACAGTGTAAAGTGAAGATTAGACTCGGTGTCAGATCTCCATTTCATTATTGCATCTTAAGCCTAAAATTGTGGTGAATTCTGTACAAACTGTTCTTGAGTTCCGTCTTAGGCTTAAGATGTGTTGTGAAATAAGCACCAAATGCATAGTCTGATAGAGCATAATACAGTGAAAAGTGAAGATTGATCAGAGTGGATCACAGTTCATCATAAAGCCTCTTTCTCTCGGGATGGCTCTGTATGGCAGTAGCAACTGGGCAGGGTAAGTGGATGTCATGGAATTAGTGATCTAGATGTAGGCTGTGCCTTAAACTTTTTCAGAGACAAGACCAAAGATATGACAGGGTCATGTAATGATTTTCTAGTATTTGTAGATGATGAAAGAGGTGGCCATGGCCACTCATATCAGAAACACCTCTGCAGAAAGGCAAACGACCTTGTCTTATTGGGTTTTGTTAGAACTTATGCTTTTAAAAATTAGCCCCTAGTTCATGGTAGTGAAAAACTTCCAGACTTCGTAGACACTATTGATGTTTCAAGTCGGATTTAAAATATCTTCAGATCTGATAAGAACTGAATTTTATAACATTATTAGTTCATTCCTTGAAGACTTTATATATAAAGGCTGTATTCAATGTATGAATAAAAGACACACACGTAAAGTTGAGCAAACAAATGGTGGATACACAGCCATATCAGGCCCATGATCTAATTCCATATGAAACTTTCCTTGGTAAAGTCTGCTACAAGCCTACTTGTATATTTATATCATTCCATTGTCATTGTAAATATCATGATTGTTCATATCAATGTATTTATTCCAGAATTGTTGTTGCCCTGAAGATAATTTTCTCAATGTATCCTTAAATGCCTCCTCTGCTATCATGCAAGCTGCAACACATAAGATGGATGCTGTATAAAAGACTCAGACCAGCCAATGCAGACTGAGCCTTTCTTACTCTCATACTGTATGTGAGCCGCGACACGACAAAACCAACAATGTGGTTGTGTGCCCAGTGCAGACTCAGATCAGCCTGGGTATCTGCCCAGTTTGATCAGACTCTTTACTTAGTGCTCAAAGGGTAGCTATGGGTCTAAGCTACCTCCATGCGGTCAGAGAAGACTCTTATCAGACTGGGCGGATGCCCAGGCTGATCTGAGTCTGCGCTGGGCGCACAACCACGTTGTTGGTTTTGTCGTGTCACGGCTCATGTGTGGACTCTGTGGAATCTACAGGCAGAAAAATAGTCTCTAGCGCGATTGCAGATTCATCAACTGGTGTGAGTCCTGCAGATACGTAAAGCAACCTTTATGTGTGAGACTGAGCCTACTTAGTCACATACACTAAATCTGATATTCTGTTATTTGCTGCATAAGCAAAAACTTATTAGATGTTTGTGGAAAACAGTCTATAACCTCTCTGTCAGATGATACAATGGTATATGTTCAAATGCACATGTGGGCAGACAGCCAGATTGCCGGCCAAAGCTGTCAACGCAAGGTTGGTGCCAAGGAAGGCAGTCTGGTTCCCTCTGTGCCAAACAAGCACTGTCAGTATTTAATATGTATCAGTAAAAGTTGTTCATGGAATATAAGTCTGTAACCTCTTTGCCAAATGAAACCAGAGATATAGTTTGACTGCACAATTGGCCAGATCGCCAGCCAACACTGACATTGGAGGCTGAATCCAAGAAAAGCAGTCTGGTTCCCTCTGAGCCAAACAAACACATCTGGTATTCAAAATGATTAACAGGTGCAGCTATATTAGGAATTGTTTTAATATGGAAAACAAGGCTCACCAGATGAAACTGTAGAAACTAATTGCACATATAGGCAGACAGCCAGATTGCTGTCCAAGGCTGACAATGTATGTTGGTGCCAAGTAAGGCAGTCTGATTCCCTCTGTGCCGTACTTGAATGTATGCAGTTTGGAGTTGTGCCTTTATGTTTTTATCCATGGTTTTTGCAAAATTTTGACAAAATGCACCAACTAGATTTTGAAGACTGTTAGGTATACAAACATGATTTTGTTAAACCATGTACATTTATGTATAGACACCCTTCTTCTCTATCAGTAATGAAAAAATATCAATGAAAAAGAAAGGAAGAAAAGCAGTACAGAAAGACTGCAAGGAATTATTGAAATTGTTACATTAAACCTAGGACAAGGTTTGCTCAACCTGATGGGGGTATGATAATAATAATGTCTTTATTTAAAGAGGAACACACTGGGTATGATTCCATTCTTCAGGGCAAAGAATTTAAACAATTGTCTCAGATTTGTAAATATAAGTATAAACATAGTGGGTGATTAGAAAGTTTGAGACTACCAATACTAAACCCGGTTGTAAAACTAGACAAACAATTGTACAGTCAAACCTACTTATTGTGGTCATCTTTACTATGGGGTCACTTTTTCTTAATCAGCTATCTTGTTTTAGGTCCTTTGGACCAAAATTCAGTATAAATGTACCCATATTAAGGGATCTTAAGCAGCCAATCTTTGTGCTCCCCTTGGGTGACCCTTAAAGACAGGTGTGACTGTAGATTAATATACCCTGTGCAGAATATTTTTCTTCATTTGTCACACAGGAATGGCAGTACATACTGCAGAACCTCTGTTCCACATACCTATTGGCTGAAAACACTAAATGCTCACTAACCACATAAGGGGGCCTTGCCTCATGCCCAACTTAGTGACATATCTGTTTACTGATCTCTTTCACCTATCATTCATGCTTAATGCAAGTGGCTTTCTTGAAGAGTAAACAGCTTCTCATCCAAACAACAAAATACCATATTAATCCTATTAAATGCCCCAGAGGTGCTGCAATTTAGGAAAGGGGTATTATTTAGAGCCTAAAGCTTAGTAGATATGCCTCTGCCAAAATAACGCTAACAAACAATAATAATGAGAATACGTTTACTTTCAGCAGACACAACACTATTATATTTTGCCTCACTTCTCAGAAGGGATCAACTCTTAAAGGAAATAATTTGCTCCTTTAGTAGCAAATTCTTTTCTTTAAAAAGAAGAGTAGACCCCACTTCACAGAGCTATGCTCATCCAGAGAAGCAAACATGTTTTCATGCAAGTTAATATTACATCATTTTCGGAAAAGAGGCAGGGGCATTTATTAGAGTGCAGGGGTGTTTATTAGGATTAATATGGTACTTAGTATCAGCCACAAACGTTGGTTGGCAAGGTGTCTGAATGATGATTGGTAGTAATTTCCCCAGTATGAGCAGGAGGCTGTGATAGATTGTTTTCAGAATGCAAGAATAACTTCAAAAATAATGTTAAATCCAAAGGCACTGTATGTTATTGTTTCTTAAATAATATGTGATCCTGAAAGTCCAGTTTTGCAGCTGAAAATTAATGGTAGTCTCAAAAGATTCTGGTAACCTCACTCATTGTTTCCGTCCATTTTTTTTTGTATGCCTGTCAGAATAAAATTTAAATAAATTCTTTGAATTTGTTTTAAATTGTATTCAGCAACCCATTCCTTATGCCTTCAAAAAGTTATCATGGAACTTAGTGGAAATAAAGACTGAAGTAATAAAGGGATATTATGTAGTCTGTCAGGAAGAAAACTATACAATTACTAAAGGTAATGAAAGCCTCCGCTATATGCCTCACTAGAAGAGTAACATGTTTAGACATAGTTGTGAATTTATATACAAATCTGTCCATCAATAAAGGTGCTACAGGGAAGACAGTTTTATTCTAAAAATAGCAACTGACCTTGACCTTGCCTCTTAAATGCTGGATCAAGAATTTTTTATCCCAGATACTGTTGCACTACATATTTGTGTGAAGTTATATCAAAATCTGTCAATAAAGGTGCTAGCGATGATTTTTTTTTTTTCTTAAAGCAACTGTGACCTTGACCTTCGATCTACAGCACTTAAATTCCAACTTGTCCAAGATATTGTCACACTTAACATTTATGTGAAGTTATATCAAGATCAATTCACAAATGAAGGCGCTAGAACCATAACAAAGTTTTACCTTAAATATTATCTGTGACCATGACCTTGGACAACCTGGAAACGGTGAAACATGAACTTGTCCCAGATATTGTCATGCTTAATATTTTTGTGAAGTTATATCAAAATCGGTCCATAAAAAGGGCTAGAGGGATGACAAAGTATTTTCTAAAAATAGCATCTGTGACCTTGACCCTAAAATTCTGGATTGCAAACTTGTCCAAGATAATGTCACGCTAAGCATTAGGATGAAGTTATATCAAAGTGTGTCAATAAATAAGAGGCTAGAGTGATGACAAAGATTATTTAAAAATTTCGACTGGACATACAGTGCTGAAATGCAAACTTATTGGTCATACTTAACATTTGTGTGAAGTTTTATCAAAATCGGTCCGTAATAATAGCCATAGAGCCATGACAAAGTTTTTCTAAAAATGGAGACCTTGACCTTGATGACCCTACCAACCTGAAATGGGAACTCATTTGAGGCATTGATCAAAATGGGTTAATAAATGAGGTCACTAGGGTGATGACAGTGAGTTTGTACATAAGGCACAGAAATATGGTCAAAATATGTATGTCATTTAAAAGGACATATTGCTTCAATAATGAGCTGGATCAAAGTTCTGTTTTCTTTATCAACCCCACTCCCCCCACCACCACCACCACCACCACCATGTGTATACACGTACATTTGTAGTACTGTTACCACCACCACCACGTGTATACACGTACATTTGTAGTACTGTTTATGCCCTAACAACTACACCTACAGTATTTAATTTTTTTTCCTTGATGTTTTCCAATTTTCCATACCCTTTTACAGATCCAAAAAATGTTTATACATGTACTCTTTATTTCCACAATGCAAAAGTTAACACTTGAAATTTGGGGGCTACTTTAAAGGAAAGAGTTTGCTCCCCCTGGGAGAAAATTCTAAGTGTAGCCCAAATGAGGAAGTAAATAAATTTGTATGTGCATGGATTATCTTTCCTGAAAGTATGTTCTTAGACCCTTGAGCAGAATAAGTATATTTTCTGAATACTGCCTGCCTGCACAGTTAATTTCCAAAGTGCTTCAAGTGCTTTCCAAATTACCCTGACCAATCACAAAATTTCCTGACTTTTCCCTGACCTAGAGACACAATTAATTTTTTTAAGATGTGTTTTCCCTGGCCCTGGCAACTCTTTAATATATCTTGTCATCCACGAAACTCCGTCTGACTGCCTGACATGTATGGTAAAAAATCATTTGGTCTGGTAAAAATAGGTCTGGTAAAAATAATCAAAATTTTTAAATACATTTTAATCATTTTACCAGATTTGGTCCTGTGCAGACATCCGTGAACTCTGGAAGTACAGAAAGTAAATTACAAAAATAAATTACATGTAGATCTTTTCCTTTTATTTCCCTTGAATAATGGATGGATGGATTACTAGTGATTTTACAGCCCTTTCAACAGTTGTAAATTACAGAACCCTGAATAAGACCACGGACCATTATACAAACACCTGTATGACAGTATTTCATTGATAAAGTCAACCACAAATAAACTGGATCATGGAAATACTTGAAGGACTGAAGAGGTATAGTCGGCAGGAGCCTTGCGATTACTTTACTCATTGATATGTTTTGTCAGATAAAACTCCTAACATGTTTACAATCCATGCCACTCTACATAATCTCAGTTCTTCATAAAGCTGTATGTCTGTCTATCTATTCCTCTTGAAATCAATACAAGTGGTCCTGTTGATTTGATCCATTTGAAGAGTGATTAGCCTGAAATGAAGAGAAAAAAAGATACAATAGAAACATACCATGAAGAAAAGTTGATTCGATCCATTTGAAGTGATTAGCCTGTAATGAAGAGAAGGAAAAGACTGTACCATAGTAGCCTGCCATGAAGAAATTTGATTTGATCCATTCGAAAAGAGATTAGCCTGAAATGAAGAGAAGAAAAAGATTTTACCATAGAAATGTCCCATGGCGAAAAGTTGATTTGAAGAGTGATTAGCCTGAAATTGAGAAGAAAAAGATTGTACCAGACAAACTTCCTATGAAGAAAAGTGAGGGTATCTCCAACAATTTGGTTAAGAAACAAAAGTCATTGCCAATCAGTGAGGCTGCCTTACAGTTTGTTTCATGAACTAACTGCCAATATCCCAGTGGGCACATGATGTCAAAATGACATACTGACGTCGATGTGACATGACTTCCCATTGACAATGTGTCATTTTGACATCATGCACCTGCTGGGATGTGTCATGAAGAAAAGTGAAGCTCTGTAGAGTCTACCAACTTGTTTTATGAGATAAGTGAAGCTACTGTTTCCAGTCTGAGATGTGCAAGCCAGTTAGATTCATGAAGAAAACTGTCAATCTCTGCTCAGTCAATTGAGCCAATCATGACAAAACCAACAAAGTGGCATGTGCACCCAGCGAAGACTTAAGATCAGCCTGGGCATCCGCCCAGTCTGATCAGAGTCTTTGCTGTCCGCATGAAGCTAGCTTAGATGCTTAGCTATCCTGTGAGCACAAAGCGAAGACGTTCGGCTGCCAAGGCTGATCTGAGTCTTCGTTGGGTGCTCGTGCCACTTTGTTGGTCATGTCGTATTGCAGCTAAATTTATTTACTGCAGAATCTCAGCCAATTTGTTTCACCTGGAAAAAGAGTACCTGCAAATTTCTTTTCATAAAGGAAAGCCAGACTTTACAATATAAATTTCACCAGATTTTCATGAAATTGTCAGTCAAAATTTGCTAGGCTGCAGTAAACAGTAGTGAGCAGCCCAGCAAATCAATCAGTTACTCTTGACTCTGCATTATCAAACTTGGGCCACAACATGCAAAACCGAAAAGGAAGCTTTCAAACATCTGTGAACCAATATGTCTATCCATACAATTTTACTAGGGCCTTCATTTTGAGTTATTTTAAAATGACGTCGTACTAATGTCGATGCGACGTCATTATGTCGCATCGATGTCAGTACGACGTCATTTCAACGTCATGCGCCTACTGGGATCTGTTTAATCTTCGCTTATACTAAAAGCACCTTTTTCCTTGTTCCAGCTCAGATAAATTTGATGTAAGGATAATTCAAGTGTTGTAATAATCTCTGGTCATGGGATAACAAGGGTATACTCAATCCCACTAAATTGGGTAGGACAATATAACCCTATCTCTAATCAAACTCTCAAGTGAGCATCTCACTGCATTATTTTAAGGATTATCCACCTCAAGGCTACCTGAAATTTGAAAGTCATTGTGTATGGGGAAAAAATGAAGTTCAAAATGTGGATGTGGTTCTTATAAAATTCTTAAAGTAAAGATGGAAACAAGCATGTAGATGAAACAATCTTCAATAGTGAAGCTGGTAAGTGTATAAAGCATCTAGTAGAATTTAGATTGTAAAACTTCTAACAAGACCTGTCAAAAGGACAGGATAGCTCGCCTGACAGCGCTTTGCCCATCACATAAAAAACTTTAATGTAAAACTTTTAACATTTTGCTGACGCCGACGCCGGGGGTAGTGCAATAGCTCTTCCTGAACTTCATTCAGGTGAGCTAAAAATTGGGACATCTAAAACAATTACCGTATCTGCCCTAAAATGGAACAGTTTGGTTTTTCAATGCTGGAGTGTTATTTAACATACAGATGGAATGGCAAACATTGTAGACCATGATCAGACTGCCCCTGGAGGAAGCAGTCTGATCTGTGTCTCCACTATTTGCAGCACCCTACCTGTCCCAATACTTAGAATTGTTATGGGTTTACAATTTTGTACTGGACTAGTACAACTAAGGCGACTAAGACTAAAGACTAAACGCTATGCCAAAAACTAACGATGGCGGATTGTCTGACAAGTTTGCGAAAACAAATTCCCGACTTCAGAAACCTTTGGTGGCATATATAAGGTCTCTAAGTTCGTGAACGAAGTTTTCCAGTTTCTTTCTTGAATAGTAATCAAATAATAAATCATAATCCCTTCTTTTCAAATAAAGCAAAAAAGGAAAACGAGCTAGATCCGCCACGCTTTGTTATTTATTTAACCATGTCCAGTCACGTGTATTTCACCGTTGCGCATAGTTGTACATCTTTACTAAAATGAATTGTTGTTATTCATTTGTGTGATTGACATTTGGGTTGAAAATGGCTGAACAATCCAGTGGAACAAGCATGAGTAGGATGAAAATTCGAGTGGAAAAGTCCTCCGAGGGCGAGAAAGCCTTGGAGTGTTTTCTACCTCTAGTGGGTTGACTGGGCAGTCGGGTCGGGCGATGGTGATGGGTAGCTTTCAGTACTGGTGTGTCCTACTTATTTGGATTATTTTGGGGCAAGGACCGGCAGTGCTTGCTATCTTGCAGTAGATACGGGAAGGGTTGTTTGGACGTTTTTTTCTCATCTGTCCTTTCTCCTTTCTCGCCTACTCTCTGGGAGACGGCTCGATATAGACTGAAATACCATCTCAAAGGGCCGTGAAAACCTAAACGACCAAACAACTAATTACCTCCCGCTGTCATTGTCGTAAACAAAGAAATATTTTTTTTTAAAAATCCTACAACTACATATAGTACCCTGGTGCAATGGTATGAGAGTCTGACCTGTATATGGGCTCCGGCTGAAAGCAAATATTTTTAAACATCTTAACGCGTTACAGCTCTTTATTTTCCTTCTCTCTCCTCCCCCCCTCCCCCCCCCCCCCCCCCCCCACCACAAAAAAAGGAAAACGAAATTATCAATGGAATGGTTTCATTAGTTTTCATCACCTCCAGAGCCTTCAATTTTTCTCATTGTAGCATGCGGGGCAAATCGGATATTTTGCCAATTCTAGTAAGCTCCTAACAGTGTAGAGCCTATATAAATATACTGCGATAGTGACCTAGCATACACATTTTTCCCCAATGCCTCCAACAACGGGTCCTTCCCAGCGGCTCCGCGGAACAAATCCATAATAGAACCGTCTGGGTGCCCAAGTCCGTCTGTCATCTGTGTCAAATTCAAAGATAGTGTGCACGTTGTTCCTGGGATCGGTATCCGACCTAGCCGCCCCAAAACGTGCCTGAGTACGATCGATTGATTGGGGCCTCGGTTTAAATTATTATCTGGAATAGAAGAAGAGCAAAACGTCGAAATTTATGACAAGAACGCTCATACGAACGGCTAAGCAATGCTTTGTGTAAAGCGCTCAGTAGACTTACAAGACCAGCACCACTATCCGAGGTATAGGTCCAAATGCAACATAATTGCATGTAAAACACTTCGAAGAAAGCTTCAGAATAGAATAGAATGACGACATTAGGAGAATAAGTTGCAGAGTTCTAGATGCGAGTGGGCAATGGGTGACAATTTTTGTCAGATCTGCTAATAAACCCCTCATCCGAACCGCCTCAACGAGGCTGGATGAGGGACCACAAGCCTGTCAGTTCATCTGCCGTCACACTGTGTCTGGGCAGGCTTAGACATACTAAGCGGTTAACCTGGTTACCAATACTGAGTGCACATACTTCCGCCAGTAACAGACAACTACCCTTGCCGGCAGCCCGCTAGCGCAGTCGGCAGCGCGTCAGACTGCAGGTCAAGGGGTCCTGAGATCGATTCCCAGACAGGCCACATAACGCTCGTGGAGACTGATCATGAAATATTTTCTACGGTCATTCATTCCCTTCTGCTGATTCAAGAAGGGCAGTTGTCATTTACTGGCGAAAGTATGTGAACTAAGTACTGGTTAAACATTTAGGAGATCTAATTAAAATCTTAAAGAGCTTCTTCGAGAGCAGAGAACACATTCGAAAGAAGGAACATGGGCCATACCATGGAACAGTGTCATGGAATAGTTTGAGTAGGTTAACTGACCGCCTAGACATGACCTTAGCTGTTTACTTGGCCGTAAATGCTCAACAAAACAAACAAACTCACAACTGCCCTTAAGTCAGCGGAAGGGAGAGAATGAGCGTAGAAAATATTTCATGACCAATCTTCACGACTGTTCAGGGGCCGGGCTTTGGAATCGAACTCGCGACCGCTTGATCTGCAGACCGACGTGCTGCCGACTGCGCTAGACGGCTCGGTAGGACACATGTCAAATTCTGAGGGTACCAAACTCTCTGCATAGGGTAAAGGTGATTTCTAGAATCTCCACATGTAACGCCTTTCGTGCCTGAACTGGTCCTCCATGTGTGAACGAGACCTTGGCATGTAAATGGGCGGTTCATCAATGAAAACAACGAAAACAACAAAAAATAAAACAGGTAATGTGAATTGAATCTCCTCTACTGACCGGGTCCTCCATGGTCGGAAAGGATTCACCACGACTGAACGAAACCGTTATAGGTGAACCAAACAAGAAGATGTAAACTTGATCTGCACGTGTGAACATGTATTCTACGTCTGACAGGGCCTCCATGTATGAACATTTCTGCTTGTTAGAATGGCTTCTCCAGGTGTGGACGAGATACCCACATATGAACGGGACGGGACGTGTGAACGAGATAGGTACATATGTACGTATGAACGGGACACCCACCTGTGAAAAGGTGCTGCACGCTAGATGGAGACCTTCGCGGGTCCTGTATTTTTCAAAGATCCAGCACGTAAAACGGGACATGCAGTCTGATTATCCAAGTATGCAAGGGATTGGCACAGGCAAACGGACAATCCATGGTTGAACGGGCTCTGCGCCTGTGAAGTGTAAACGGGACCTCCACGTGTTAACGGGATCCGCATGTGAGAAAGGAACCTTCATTTGTGAACGGGTCGTCCATATGTGAGCAGGAACTGCATTTGCGAACAGGACCGCCACCTGTAAATGGATCTTCCACAAGTGAACGGACCTCCACATGTGTATTGGACCGCTACATGTGTACGGGGCCTGCACAAGTGAACGACATCTGCAAGGCTGTACCTGCGAAAGGGAACTACATATGCGAACGGGATGTCCATATAGGAACGGGGCTTGCATTTTTCAACGGATCCTCTACGTGTTAATGGGACTGTCCATGTGTGAACGAAACGTGAATGTATGAACAGGACCTCATTCCGATGTAACATTTAGGCTCAGATGCGCAATACGTGAATATTATACAAGTTTCTATCACAAATATGTTTGGACTGTATTGACAAGTTTCAAGGAAACATAGCGAGTTGCGACTCTAGACTGACGCTAGATAAATCCCCCTCCCAAGGAAAAAATGCTATACAAGATTCTATCACAAATATGTTTGGACTGTATTGACAGGTTTCAAGGAAACAAAGCGAGTTGCGACTCTAGACCAACCCTAGATAAATAAAATAAAATTCACGTGTCTTGTCTAAGTAATGCAGAAGACAACTTTTAAATGAAGGGACCATTTGCCTTTTAAAATTGTCCAGGGGTAGCAAGTTTTTCATTTTAAAATGGTTCCTAACTGGCTAAGTAATGACTTTCATCAGACTGCCACTGTTTGGTGTGATGGACTTTCGAATAGGGACAAACTACATCTTCAAGACTAAAATGCTTGCAACAGATCGGCGCGGAGAGTTGGGGAGGGCGGAGGGGTTGGGTGTCCTGTGGGATTATAATTTTCTCTGCCTCGTCTTTGTCTCAACCCTATCTTTCCTTTCTACTATCGCGTTGTGAGACGGCTCGACGTAACTCAAATATTATTACTCAGTAAAACAAACAACAAACCATCAAACCAAATGCCGATTCAAGTATTGGCATCAAGCCAGTTATATTTAAGGTTTTCATTATTTACTGTCACTCAACGTTCAGGACCGCCGTGCAGTGCAAAGTTAATGTTGACGTCGGCTTAACGAAAGCACTCGTAAATCGAATAATCTATCTATCACATTTTGAAGTCATCCAGGCAACAGCTCTAGCAAAAGAGAGAGCAGTTATCGCTTTGGGCTCGGCCATGTCGTGACGTTACACTTGAACGTTTTGAAGTTGGAGTGATAGAAGTTACGTTTAACAAATAAGAGTCAATGTTTTACCCTAAGGTGAATGGGTATACTTTCAAAGGAAACAACTCTGCCATTTTCATTTTTTGCCTCCCTTTTCAACGAGAGTCAAGTGTTAAACAGAATAACTTGCCCCCCCTCTCCCCCCCCCCCACCCCCACGTGTAGAAAAGTTCTTTCCTTTAAGCGCAGACGCCATTTTAATGGAATTTATCTTCCAGGAAAGCAAATAGGAAGTCACTAACATTGTTGTTGTTCCTCTTTCCAAAAATGGCGGAAAAACATCAACGTGTACTCTTTTACCTACATATTTTTTTCAGGTGACCTTTAGCCTTTCTTACTTATTGTTGAGGATTGGGGAAATGTTGAGTACAAGTTCTAAACATAATTCACACTGAGGTTCAAACTTTCCACGCGTCTCGTATTGTTACAAAAAGTCCAGGCTTCCACTCGTCTCTGTAGGCCTCGTTTTAAGTTAGCCATATACCTAAATCTTGGGCCACTGCTCACACCGGGTAGGCGGCAATCGAAAACGCTCTTAACAATCGATTAACGCGGGTCAAAAACCGTTAGAAACAGCGTTTTCGATTGCAAATTGGGGACAATTTGCAATCGAAAACGCTGTTTCTAATGGTTTTTGACCCGCGTTTGTCGACTGCATGAGCGTTTTCGATTGCCTCCTACCCGGTGTGCTGCTGGTGTAATATTAAAATTTGAACCTGTTGAAAAAATGACCCAACTGGCCACTTTTCAATGTTGAATATCGACCCATAGAGCATTTTTCAGTGTTGAAAATTGACCTGGGTCAAGTTTCAACATTGAGAATTGACGCGTGGGGTCATGTTTTCACGGGGTCAAAATTTAATGTTATCCGGCTCAAGAACCTCGGGGCGAATACCCCATCATTTAAAGTTTACATTGTATAGTATACAAATCTACGGAGCCCGGGAGGGGACATGGCAATATATATACTGACTTCGTTCCCACGAAATGCATTTCGTTCCCACGCATTACTTTTTCGTTCCCTCAGTTTAGTATTTCGTTCACTCAAAGTTATATTCCGTTCCCAAGCTTTACTTTTTCGTTTCCACGCATTCCTTTTTTGTTCCCTCAATTTAGTATTTCGTTTCCTCAAAATAGCTTTCCGTTCCCACGCTTTACTTTTCCGTTCCCTCCAAATAGCATTTCTTTCCCTCAAAATAACATCCGTTCCAATGCATTACTTTTTCGTTGCCTCAAAATAATATACCATTCCCATGCATTACTTTTTCGTTGCCTCAAAATAATAATTCGTTCCCTCAAAATAATATTTGGTTCCTCCAAAACAACATTTTGTTTCCACGCATCTCTATTTCGTTTGCACGTTCTAATATTTCTTTCTCTTGCAAAATAAATTCGTGTCCTTAAAATAGTATTTTGTTACCTCGCAATAATATGTTGTTCTATCACAGTAGTATTTTGAGCGTACAGATTACTATTCCGTTCGCACGAAATGATATTTCGTTCCCACGATTTACTATTATTAGGCTGATCTATTTTTAGCTTTAGACAGATCAGTATATCATGGTCGTTGATTTGAATAAAGGCATTTCATAATGATAATCAGTTTGGTCAACATTATATTAAAACTTTGAACATGACAATCGAATTACAAATTCTACTAACAATTTAAAAATAAGAAACTGAGAAAACGTAGCATCATTATAATTATAATGGGAAAACTTAACGCTGGTACAACGTCTACCCAACGTTGGACAAACATCATTGGCGTTTCTGAACGCTGGGTCAGCGTTGTCCGAACATCGCGTGCTCACTCGGCGGTGTCGACCATAAGTTGGCGGTGTACTTGTATGTATGGTTCACGAGGGGCTCTGGGTTCGTGATCAATAGAGCCACGATTTTGTCCACGGGGCGCAGAGATGGTGATAGTGATTGCTGAGTTGCTTCCAGTGAAGGGGAGTCTGCTTTTGTGACTTCCTGTTTGTTTCCTTTGGCAGTGTGACCATATCGAGGGGGTCTGCTCTCGCAGGAGGAATTTGCTCCAAGGGGAGCAAATTCTTTCCTTTGCGAATTTGCCCCAGTTTTGGATTTGCAGAGACTGGGATGACTGAATTGCTTCCCTTGAAGGTGTACTCATTCACGGTGACCTTATCATTTAGGTACTTGGTACATGTAAGCCAGCTGAACTCAGGGCCCGGAAATACTCCAGTAATTTAAACGTGACAGTTGGCATAATAACATTTGAGCTATGGTAAAGCTGTGGTGTGTGAGTGTATCTCCATATTTTTCTGCCAGGTTTCCACAGCGAGACAACTGGTATGCCTTACTTCTTGCTTCCCTAGGTGACAGTGCCTTTTCTAGGCATGCTATGGAGCGATAGCATTTGCTTTGATGGGGGCAAATTCGTTTCTTAGGAGTTAGCCCCGAATTAAAGGGGGCACAGAGACTGGGATGACTGAAAGTACTAGACTGGCTCCAGTTAAGAACATAAATAAAATAATAATAATAATAATAATCATAATAATAAAATAACGATAATTATAATAACAAAAATAATGACAATGTTGAATACAAAATGATAAGATAAAAAATATGGTTGGCCTTCAGAACAAACGGAATCAAATTAAGACTTGTAACATTTAGAATAAAGCATTTAGCTTGGAAACCAGGCTGCTAAAATATACTATGGTTTCGCTTTTACCATCACAGAATATTTTTGCGAGAAAACGAAAAGCTATTTCATAGGAACGAAATGTTAATTTGAGTGAACGAAATATTATGGTAAGGAAATGAAATATTATTGTGTGGGAAAGAAATGGTAACCCGTGGAAACGGAATATTATTTTGAGGGAACGAAATTTCAATCTGAGGGAAAGACAAAGTAATGCGTGGAAACGAAATATTATTTTGAGGGAATGAAATGTTATTCTGAGCGAACAAAATTGTAAAGCGTGGGAACAGAATGTTATTTTGAGGGAACGAAATGCTATTTTGTGGGACGAAATAGTAAAGTGGGGGAACGGAATATTATTTTGAGGGAACGAAATGCTATTTTGAGGAAACGAAATAGTAAAGTGGGGGAACGGAATATTACTATGAGGGAACGAAATATTAAATTGAGGGAACGAAAAAGTAAAGCGTGGGAACGGAATATTATTTTGAGTGAACGAAATATTAAATTGAGGGAACGAAAAAGTAATGCGTGGGAACGAAATGTATTTCGTAGGAACAAAATCAGTATATGTATTGCTATGTCCCCTCCCGGGCTCCGTACAAATCAGTTTTCCCGATTCAATATGATTTATATTTGATGTGACGCAAAGGATGTAAATTTTTATCAGGTTTGGCAACGTCGAAATCTACAGTCACATTGGACATATATATTCTAAACAGTGAGGTTTAGTCTTTAGTCAATAGCCGATAGCAGCATTAGTTGTACTAGACTAGTAGACTAGTTTAAATAAGCTCAAACTATCGACTATCCGACTATACTAAAAACTATCGGTGAACACTATTCGTAATGAAGTACGGCAAAAAGAATACCTACAAGAGCGTATTGACAGGCATTTACATTCTCAGTTCATTTATGGAAAAGCCCTATGATAATCCATTAGAACGTAATGCAGCTTATACTTCAACAACTACATCGGTTCACGCCACGTTACATGGGTTAAGTGACGTAAAAAAAAACGTCTGATTGGACGTGGGCGACGTTAGGCGACGCTGTTCCGCTGTAAGTAGAAAAAAAAACTGCGTATATTTTTTTCTGCTCCAACTGTAGCCGTTAACTCAAATTTGTGGTCAATAGATTGAAAAAAACTGTAAATATAAGCAATGAACTTAATTTTTCTGGTGTTTATCGAAGTATAAACTACACTGGGTCGCTAGCAAAATTTACATGAACCCCTTAGGGCTTCACTGATTTTGCACGGGACCCAATCTAGTTTATACTTCGACAAACACCAGAAAAATGTAATAACATCATAATTAGGGTAACACTTAAGGCCATAAGGCATTCCTATAAAGGAAGGTGTACCACAGATGCCTGACTTCAAAAATGTCTTAAATTATCTGGAGGCGTCAAAACAATCGTCCAGGGACAAAGGAGAACAAAAAATCTAGATTAATATGACAAAAATGGGGACATACGTGGATCATATGTTTATAGTAATTCGTGGTGATAAAAATGAAGAAACATAAAATGGTGACGTGGAATGCTGATCTTTACAATTCTTTCTTGGCAATCAATTTTACACTTTCGTTGACCGCATTTTTGCTACTTTACGTTTCACAGTTCTGAGAAGAAATTCGTATAGCACTTTATTAAACATTTTGCATTTAAACGCCCAATTGCTCTATCACTATTAAATATTTTATCGAGAGGTATAGCTGCAAGCTTCTCACAATAGTTTTGTCATTAAATGACCGTGATTAGCCATTTTTTAAACTAATAAAACATCTTAAAGTAAACTTTAAAGGTTTGAGGACTGATCTAGGCCATTTAAGTTGGCAACTAAAATGACCTACTGTCGTTATCATAAACTTGAAAAAATGGTAAAATTACAATGTATAAGCGTGGAGCCCTACTCATTGTCCCGCTTATATTCCGTAGCGCGACGGGAACCAGAAAACGAAAATTGAATGTTGTAGAGCGATTTGACGTGTTTTTTTTTTTTTTTTTTTTAAAAAGGCATGTTCCTTCTACCTTTAGGTAGTTTTATGACTCAGTATATGCACATCAACCCGCATTTTATCTACAGACGTGAAAGTTAAAGCGCTTTTCACAATGATTTGTATTTAGACTTTTTACCACTAATAGGGTATGGAAACTTGAACATTTATCGTCGAATTTAACATTCATAACGTACATGTCATACTCCACTATTTAAGCGTCATATATCGCAGCTTGCAATATAAAATGTAAAATGAAGTATATATAAGGTGTGAAGTAGTTACAGCGTTATTTGAAGTCTCATGTATTACAGGTGCGTAGTTATTTGATAATTCAGTTTGCATTTTTTACAGTTTACATTTTTGGCTCAAAACAATTTATGACAACGAATATAGAGAGACGAGCTCTTTAACACCCACTCACTGCCACTACGATCACAAGTCTGTTGGAAACCTTTAATGTATTCCCATATTATACTTCATACTTTATGAAACAAGGTGTGAGATCTGAGCTGTCTGGAATCAAGCCTTAATGTTGAGCTGTGAAATATGAAGTATACAATATGAGACGTGCACTCACAAATAGCATACGTTCCTGTTCATATTTCACACCCTACTTTACAGTTCACTACTTTACTCAATATATGCAAATCAACCCACACTTTATCATCAAACGTTATTGTTGATGCATTTTTGTCATAATGGTTTGTGTTCAGACGTTTTACCACAAGCAGGACTATGGAGACTTTTTATACTTTCCACTTTGTATGGTACAATTACCAACTATAAGTTGTGAAGGATAAACTGTGACTCATGAAAGTATACTTAATAGTTTTTAGTTTGCATTTATCCTGATCCGCCCGACTCCCATTCCGACTCAGACAAATTCTGGGTAAAGGGGTAGATAACCTTATCAACTTTTTAAATAAAACGTCCTTCGACTGTTTGCCTTTTGTGTTGCCTTCTCAGCCTTTGCCTTTTACACGTTGTCATTGTCAAGGACAATGTTCTGATTGTGGACATACTGTGGTCATACCGAGTCTGCTATTTTCAATTCTTTGGTGTATCCCTTGCTTCCAAAGGCAAAGGATGTAAATGCTCTTGTTTTTTGGGTTTTTTTTCAGTTCTCATAACGACGTTCCCCGGGTGGCTCAGCCGTACGTAACTATAGTTGCACACGCCGCCGAGTGTCCTTCCCTATTTAACTGTTCATATTCACTGCAGCTGGTGTTGTGTCGTACATCATATTGGAAGCTTATATTTTCTGGTCCTTTGAGATAATGAGTTCGTTTCGAAAGATGTTGAAAATAGTATTCTGCTTAAGCGGGTGCTGGGAGAGTGACCGGTGTGCAAATTTCATTACAGGTAATGAGCAGATTCAATTAGACCGAGTCTGCTCTGTTCGTTTCTCTGGTATATTCCTTGCTCCCAAAGAATCTAACTATATACAGCTTATTTACAAGCCCAGCTTTAGTTTGATATTTTTCCTCATATGTTATTTCTCTTATGCCTACAACTGACTCCTCCGTTACACTCTTGTCTGTCCGTGGGCGCCGTGGTCGAGTGGTTAGAGATGCTCGGTTATGGTGCAGAAAGTTAACGCAAAGTCTTCAGATCGCGCCCTGGTTTTGCCATGCGACGACTGAAAGGCACTCTCTGTCAACCAAGCAGTAAATAGATACATTTTTCGAATAAGGGAAGGATAAGGCAGCGAAAGGAGGGGAAAGGGCTCCGCCTTTTATTTACTGTGCCCAAGATACAGTGGGCCCTTAACCCCCAATGCCTCTACGGCTAATAGGCTATGGGAACCTTTACCTTTTACGTTAATCAAACGTCAGAACTGTTGAAGATAATTATACGGGGTAGAAGGACAATCCTTCTATTCCATGTACGGTGCTAGAGTCTCTGTGAGGCTTTAAAGATAAAGTCTCGCCACGTCTTTGTCATTGCTTCGAAAGAATAGAAAGAATGTATCTATTTGTACAGAGGATAGGACAAGGGTTTTACGGCTCTTCAAGAATATTTCACTTCTGTCATGCAGTTAAGCAGGGATGGGTGAAAACCAGAACATCCGGCGAAAAACCACCTCACCTTCGATAGGCTGAACTTGGCTTTCTGCATGTACGCGGCCGAGGCTTGAACACAGCATGTTTAAGCCACAGAGGCCCGTATAGGGCCTATGTACTTAAAAAAGTAAACATTCAAGTCACTCATCTAACATCTTGATCAGCCTTTTATGATATATGGTTGCTGGAAATGAGCCCTGATAAGATAAAATATTGAGCAGGCTGACACTTGCACACTGCAGCTTAAACCGACTGCAAACTGCGGCTGTAGCCACGGAATAGGCTCTCTTGTCAGTTCTCGTTCCAGGCAGCTAATCGATGGCCCGATATAATGAATAGGAATCAGATAAAATGAATGCAAAGACAGATTGGTATGTCTGTATAGAAGACGCTTCGCACTGGAAAGTTAGCTGTTTTTGCTAAACGTAAATTGGGATCGTCGATTCGTGCGACGGTGATAAGTAAGTTTCAGTGTCGGAGCGCCCCACTACATGTAATTTGGAAAACAGGATGGCAAGGACCGGCTGCACTTGCAGCAGGCGTGGGTTGGGAGTTTTCTTTTTACCGTATTTGAACCCTGTTATCTTCTTTATCTTTGTCGTTTTCTTTGTGAGACGGCTCCATATAGACCGAAATACTGTCTCAAAGGTTGTAAAGCCCCTTTTGGAGGAGAACCAAATAAGCAATTTGATTTTGTGTCAATCCTGGTTAATTTTGTATGTTGTAATATATATATGAGCTGTGACGCGACAAAACCAACAAAGTGGCTGTGCGCCCAGCGCAGACTCAGATCAGCCTGGGCATCCGTCCAGTCTGATCAGAGTTTTCGCTGTCCGCATAGAGGTACAGCTTAGACCCGGGCCTACCCTTTAAGTGCAAAGCGAATGGTCTGATCAGACTGGGTGGATGCCCGGGCTATTCTGAGTCTGCGCTTTGTGCACAACCACATTGATTGTTTTCTCGCGTCGCGGCTCATATATGTAACGAAAAAAGAGAAATAAAATATGTTTAAACTAAGCCCCAAACTATCAACCCACCAACTCATGGTATACTATTCTTTTAAAAGTTTCGCGGAATATCTATTCACAAGAGTGAAATGCGCACGCTTTTGATGCGCTTGAGTGACTGACTATCTAAAATCGGCGGATTCAGTTTTCATCATCGTTTGGTATTAAAGAATTAGTTGAGAAATTTGATTATTATTCAATGAATTCTTCGGATTTTTCAAATTGTCTCCGCACAAGGCACATAAATGAAGTGAAACTGATTAAACCATAGTCTACCTATGTTATTAAAAATCAAAATATATCCGGTCTGAATCCGCCACCCGATAGTCTTAGTTCTTAGTATAGTTATAGTTGATAGTCGAGCGCTATTTAAACTAGTCTAGTAGCCCACTATAAATTCATGGAAATTTTACCTTCACCTTTATAGCTCATAATCAGAAGCCTTAATCCTCCTTGATGCAAATACATCAAGCAGAAAGTTAGGAGGAAAATATTTTTGCCTGGTACTCTGTAATAAAATAATCTTCTTTAGCATTAGCATTTCATTAAATGAGCAGCTGTAAAAATCCTAAATATTAGGACAGACAGGTCGTAAGTAAGGAATCAGTTGAGATGGTATATTCTATCGGTGGAGGGTTTGAGTCCCAGTTAAGCTAGAAATATCTTGTCTGACTGTTGTTTTTGTTTAGATCCATGCTAGCTCATAGGCCCTGGTCTGCTGTTCCAGCAGTCCTGGTTTTATGGATAAACAGGGTTCCATTGCACACCGCGGCAGCCTTTCCTTATGGCACTCCTGTTGTCTTGATTTAACTGTTGAAAAGGATGTAAAACAGAAGTCGTCCATGTATCTGTTGTTTTTGCAAAGCTTGCAATTTTAGTTGAGTATAAAGTAGCCTTGTATGTGCAACAGCCATGGAACTAGAGCAAGCTGTGCATGTGCATGCATCACTAATATTCTGGCAACCTCTTATTGTCCTTGAACGACTGGTCATACTATCCTAACTGAATAAACAATTTTTTTTCTTTTCTTGCACAAATAAAGATTAACTTAGATTTTCATAGAGTATTACATAGGAACATATGAGCTGCTACACAACATAACCAACAAAGTGGCATGTGCATCCAGCGCCTGGGCAGAGTCTTTGCTGTTTGCATGTAGCCAGCTTAGACCCTCAGTGCAGTGAAGACTGATCAGACTGGCTGGATGCCCAGGCTGATCTTAGTCTTCCCTGGGTGCACATGCCACTTTATTGGCTTTCTTGTGTCGCAGCTCATATTATACACAACCAAAGGGAGGCCTTCCAAGCCTCATACAAAATTGTAAGGGACAACTTCTGAACCAAAAGGTGGATCAAGAAAAAAATAAATATGAGCAAAACTGTTTGGGTCCATTCCTAGCAAATCAAACTGTTTTATTTTCAGGACAATCAGGAATAATTTTAGACGCCCCAATTTTTTTAGAATTTTATGGTAAATATTGAATTCAGAAGAACTAAGTTCTATTTTGCAATATTACCATAAATATTCTAGAAGTTGGGACACATAAGTACCATAATTGTCCTATTCATTTTCCAATGCAGTTATAATGCATCTAAAGATGCAGATGGAATGGCAAACAGGGCAGATCCTGATCAGACTGTTCCCACAGGAGTTGTCTGATCTGGGTCTGCACCTGCTCTCCTAGGAGCAGTCTGTTCTAAAATATATCTTGTGACCCCGCATTAGAACCGTCTTAGTGAGACGGTTCTAATGAGGGGTCACAAGGTATGTTTCGATGGAGAATTATCAAAAAATGCTGAGAGTTGTCACCAATTATTTTTCTTATCTTCACACTATGTGACAATACCTACAAGTATTTGCATTTTGTTTTTATCCCCTGCCGAAGGCGGAGAGATATAGTTTTCTCCATGTCCGTCTGTCTGTCTGTCCACTCTTACCAGACCTACATTGTGGGGCGTTTTGTATAGAATATGGTGCCTTGTGGGGTGATTCTGCATTGTGGGATGCACCCCATGATGAATGTATTTCATTCGCTTGCAAATAAGCTAAAATGACGAAATTTCAAATATTGGGGGTACAACCCAGAATGTGTACAGACTCATTTGTCCATTGTTGGACATGTCCGTCCTATAAATTTTATGGGGTGCACCCCACATTATTCTCCCCCCTTTGGACAAAACTTATAAATCATGAAGGTTTAATCCACATTAAAGGTACCCCACAAAGCTTATTTCTACACACCTAAATTATAACTATATAGGGGGTGTAAGCTTTCAACAAATGGACACTACCCAAAAAATTACGGGATGCAAACATTGTGGGTTGCAAAAGACGCTCTGGGGTGCAATTCGCAGCCCATAGTGCCAATTCTGGGGTGCAGTCCACAGTGTACCGCTGGGAGGTATGTCCGTCCTTCCATCCCTCCGTCATTCCGTCCGTCCATCCGGAGCCATAACTAAGTAACCACTGGACGGAATTTCATGAAACTTAAAATAAATATATATCACTAATGCACTGATGCACGTGAAGTTTCGTCATACTGGCTTCAGTAATGCGCGAGTTATTGCCCTTTAATGGACTTAAAATTTATAAAATGAGTCATAACTAACTAACCAATTATCAAAACTTCATGAAACTTAAAATGAATATGTATCACTATAACGCGCTGATGCATGTGAAGTTTCGTCAGACTTGCTTTAAAAGTGCATGAGTTATTGCCCTTTAATGGACTTAAAACTAATGACATAAGTCATAACTATGTAACCAATTATCGAAACTAAATTAAACTTAAAATGAATATGTATCACCATAACGTGGTTATGCACATAATGTTTCGTCAGAAGGGCATCAGTAGTGCATGAGTTATTACTCTTGAATCAATTTAAGGTTGACACATTCAGCCATAACTAAGTAATCAATGAATAGAATTCTATGAAACTTATACTAAATATGTATCACCACATCACATTGGTGTATCTTCTGTTTTGTCGGAATTGCTTCAGTAAGCAATGAGTTATTGCCCTTGAATTGGTTCAAAATCAACAAATTGAATTATAATTAGTAATCAATGAATGGAAGTTTATGAAACTTAAAATAATTATGTATTGTCATGACACAGCAGAGCACATTAAGTTTTGTCATAATCGCTCCAGTAGTGCATGATTTAATGCCCAGTGAATTGATTTAAAATCCACAAATTAGCCATAAATGAGGTATCGGTGAACAAAATTTCTTAAAACTGAATTAAAAATAAATCATCATAGTGCAGTGATGCTGAGACAAGTGTTTAAGAACAGCTTCAGCTTATGCCTCACTTATCCCAGAGTTATTGCCCTCGATTTTACCGGGTATTTACAATCCACAAGTTCAGTGATAACTAAGTAACCAGGGTACGAAATTTTATGTAACTTAAAATAAACCATAAATAAATCAGGGCCATTCGGCAGGGGATATAAATTCACCGAATTTGCTTGTTCTTTTTCTTTTTTAGCTTTTTGCTCTGACTGATTGGGCATGCTTGAAAAAATAAAATCTTGCTTGAATGACTTTATCATGTACTTCAGAAACTGAGCCCATACAATAAGATTTATCTCAAATTTGTAGTATTCATTGCTCTGTACCATTCACAATTTCACAATTTCAGTAACAAATGAACTTTGACCAAAACTGTATCAGATATGAGAATGAAATGTTTGCCAATCAAAGGGGGGAGGGTAATGATTGATAACTGCTGTTTGTTTAAAAGATCTATAGTTAAAGTATGTCAAGGACAGGTAGATATACAAAGTTTGTGATACCTGAATGAAAACTAAGTTTTTTGTTTGTTCCTTTTTGAAGCAACTCATATGAAATCCCATTTCATTTGTCTTTGCTGAAGAAATACAAAAATTACAAAAGTTTTATCCCCAAAGCATGACTTTGAATGGATAGATGCCTCGAATTTTACGTCCTATTCAACAGTATTTTGGTCATCAGGATGGAAGGGTGATAATGATAGGCTGTGTGCAATGGAAGCCCATTTACAGTTGGAAGGAATTCCACATCCAGCCTGATTCGAACCCACACTGCTAACTTAGCAGGCCAGCGCCTAAGGTGGTGATAATCACTGATTTGGGGCGAAGTAAAAAATTTGCATAAAATGCTGAAAATATAACAGATCTTCTCCAAAATTAGCAGATGCCTTCTTTATGTTGTTTCTCATGATTCAGAATCCAAAAATACAGGACTTGTTGAAGTTAAAAAGGGTTTATATAAGAAAATTTCAAAGGGTAATTTTGTGCGCAAAAATCTGAAAAATAACCATCGTTATTAAAAATGTAATAGGGTCTGAAGATTCTTTAATGCATTATCGAGAGTGTCAAAGCAATCATTTTTTTTTCCCATTTTTTTTCATGCATTTTCAGGCTGGGCAGATAAAAATGGTCTTTTTTTGTCTCCAAATATTTGCAAAAATACACAGCAGAGTCCATTTTCAAGGTTGAACAATTTCATATACACACCTGTGTCATGGTGGTAAAAATTCTAAATATTGGGACACTAAAAATAATTACCATAACTGTCCTAAAATTGGAATAGTTTGGTTTTACAGTGCAGTAATGTGCCCAAAAAATGCAAATGGGATGGCAACTAGTGTAGACCCTGATCAAACTGCTCCAGTCTGATCTGGGTTTGCACGATTTGCTCAGACCTAACTGTCCCAATATATAGAATATTTATGGTATACTGTGAGTATGATATAGGTATAACTGCTCTACCTGTATTTAATTAATGCATGCAGTGTACATGCACCATACATGGTCAGACATTCGAGAAAAAGTGACTGTTTTCATCTGGTCTACCTTACAAATTTGAGAAAGAGTTGGAACAAATAATTGCTAGGATGCTCTTTTTAATGCATTAAAGAAACTTCAGAGCTAAGTATATTTTCAAGAATGAAGTTAATTTTCTAGATTTCTGCACTCCAAATTACCCTTTGATTTTTTCCATAAAAAAAAACACTTTTTTAACAGCATGTCCTTCTATTCTGTATTCTAAACTGTAGAAAACAACAAAAATAAGAAGTCAGCAAACTTTCAGGGAGGTACGTTAATTTTTAATGGTTTTATGCATATTTTTGTATTTACCACAAATCACAGCCTTTACCAACTGAGCTACTGGGGCTCATAGCAAGTCTTCAAGTGAATGGCTACTGCCCTAAGGGAGATCACCCTGATATGGAAACATTTGCTTCCCTTCTCAGACAGCACAGAGCTGACCCCTTTGGAGAAGGGAATACTATCCTGTTCAGAATCAGAACTGTTTGCCGGCGATATGTCCAAGGACAATCATTCACCAGGAATGTTTTTCTCCCTTATCATACTGGTAGCCAAAACGTGGAGCACCAAAAAAGCAGAGGACAAAATTTATGTCTGAAAATTTTCAAAAAAATGTTTTATCCAATCTATATCATATACTGGCAGCCTAAAGGTGGAGGTGTATACAAACACTTTAACCTGTAAAGCGCCAAAAAGGCAGACAAAATTTACGTCTGCAGAATTTCAAAAAGATGTTTTATCAAAGTTATATCATTTTGAGAATTCTTAGTCTAGACGGCAAACAGTGTAGATCCAGATGAGGTGGCTCATGATGAGCCACCTCATCTGGATCTATGCTGTTACCAAATTCAATTGTTTTCATTAGTTTTAAGACATCTGGAACAGTTTGGCTATCTCAGCTCTATAGTTCTGCTGTAATCTACATTCAAACTTCCTCATTTCTTCAATGTCTACTTAAGAAATGAACATGTCAAAAATCAAAACAGCTGAGTTAGGTAACTCGTAGGATATCTTGATACTTCAATATACCCTTGCCAAATCAAAGCATCTAGTACAATCTGAGGAACCCAATAATTAACAATCCATTTCTAAAAAGGAGGCACAGAAGGTAAAAGGCAAAATTTTCCACAGCCTAGTGGCCATAGGGGCAGGACGTTAAAGGCCCAGTGTCTTGTGCACAGCATATGAAAGAGCCCATCACTCTCCTTTCACTGCCTTATCCTTCCTTGATTGGAAGAAGGTACCCATTTATTGTGGGGTTGACAGAGTTTTCCAGTCACCAGCTGGCCCAACCTGGATTCAAACCTGCAACCTTCTTCACTATTATTGAAATTATATAACCATTCGACCTTAGCCTGTGTCTTCAAAGGAGGCATAACTTTTCTTAAAGAATAAAATTTCTGCACACCTTAACATTGTTGTTGTTGTTGTTATTGCTTCACGTCCACAGTAAACAGCTATGGTCATGTCAGGACAGTCAGTTAACCTAACCACACTATTCCTGGTCAGGCTTAGACCTCCTAAGCAGTTAACCAATACTAAGTGCACATACTTTTGCCAGTAACTGACAACTGCCCTTCTTGAATTAGGGGAAGGGGAAACAAAAATGGCCAGACTGGGTATCAAACCTGAGACCTCTGGCTCTTGTGTCAGACATGCTACTCTTGACTCAAAAACACCCATTTAACATTGTAACATGACTCAAAAACACCCAAGCAAAAATTAACAGTCCAAGCTTTTAAGGAGTCACCGTATTAAGGGGTCACCTGCTTTTAGCTGCAATCTTTTGGGGACCCAGTTACAAAGTACAGTGCAAATGAGCCTGCATTTAGGGGTCACCTGTCTTAAGCAGCCAGTTTTTGTGTGTATCCTTGGATGACCTCTTAAGAGAAGTTTGACTGCGGATAATATTGTACAACTTACACTTTCTTTAATGGTGAAAAAATTTCCCACCTTGCATTATTTTTGATAATCTAGTCTCTTTAGCACAAATGGGTAAGGATTCACCCGGCTGACATGATATCGTAATGACCTCTCCCTGACATCCATGCAACATGATGACATTGCATCAATGTCAGTATGATGTTATTTTGATGTCATGTGCCCACTCAGGGCATATTCTCTGCACCAGAAAGCCGTCCAAAAAGGGATGCTTAATTAATTACGATGCACACGAGAGAAAGAACATCAAATGTGGCTCCCTGAGGAACCAACAAAAGCAAAATTGAGGCTCTAGCTAGACTACACAGATGTGCAGACCGGACCTATCCTACATGCAATAATTTATGCGATGTTCCATTTTTTGTGGTATTTCGCAGTCACTTATATCGAAACCGGGAATATTAAAATTGCAAAATAATTTTCTATTTCTTACAAAGTACATGTATCTTCAGGTGAAACAGTGTCCATCAAATTTTGTTTCTGTTTGCTTTGGTAAATTCTGGTACTTTTCACTTGAGCCAGTTTTTTTAGCTCACCTGAGCAGGAAGTGCTCAGGGTGAGCTTTTGGGATACCCTGATGTCCGTCGTCCGTCCGGACGTCCGTCCGTCAACTTTTGCTTGTGTACACTCTAGCGGCCACAGTTTTAATCCAATCTTTATGAAACTTTGTCAGAATGTTAGTCTTTATAAAATCTAGGCCAAGTTCGAAACTGGGTCATGTCGGGTCAAAAACTAGGTCACTAAGTCAAATCTTAGGAAAACCTTGTGTACACTCTAGAAGGCACAGTTTTCATTCAAAGAGAATGTTTATCCTCATAATATCTAGGATAAGTTCGAAACTGGGTCATGTCGGGTCAAAAACTAGGTCACTAGGTCAAATCATAGAAAAACCTTGTGTATGCTCTAGAGGACACAGTTTTGATCCAATCTTTATGAAACTTTGTCAGAATGTTTATCTCCATAAACTCTAGGTCAAGTTCGAAACTGGGTCATGTCGGGTCAAAAACTAGGTCACTAAGTCAGATCTTAGAAAAACCTTGTTTACGCTCTAGTAGGCACAGTTTTCATACAAAGTTCATGAAACTTTGTCAGAATGTTTATCCTCATAATATCTAGGACAAATTTGAAACTGGGTCATGTCGGGTCAAAAACTAGGTCAAATCATAGAAAAACCTTGTGTACACACTAGAGGACACAGTTTTGATCCAATCTTTATGAAACTTTGTCAGAATGTTTATCTCCATAAATTCTAGGTCAAGTTCAAAACTGGGTCATGTCGGGTCAAAAACTAGGTCACTAGGTCAAATCTTAGGAAAACCTTGTGTACACTCTAGAAGGCACAGTTTTCATTCAAAGAGAATGTTTATCCTCATAATATCTAGGATAAGTTCGAAACTGGGTCATGTCGGGTCAAAAACTAGGTCACTAGGTCAAATCATAGAAAAACCTTGTGTATGCTCTAGAGGACACAGTTTTGATCCAATCTTTATGAAACTTTGTCAGAATGTTTATCTCCATAAACTCTAGGTCAAGTTCGAAACTGGGTCATGTCGGGTAAAAAACTAGGTCACTAAGTCAGATCTTAGAAAAACCTTGTTTACGCTCTAGTAGGCACAGTTTTCATACAATCTTTATGAAACTTTGTCAGAATGTTTATCCTCATAATATCTAGGAAAAATTTGAAACTGGGTCATGTCGGGTCAAAAACTAGGTCACTAGGTCAAATCATAGAAAAACCTTGTGTACACACTAGAGGACACAGTTTTGATCCAATCTTTATGAAACTTTGTCGGAATGTTTATCTCCATAAATTCTAGGCCAAGTTCGAAACTGGGTCATGTCGGGTCAAAAACTAGGTCACTAGGTCAAATCATAGAAAAACCTTGTGTACACACTAGAGGACACAGTTTTGATCCAATCTTTATGAAACTTTGTCAGAATGTTTATCTCCATAAATTCTAGGTCAAATTTGAAACTGGGTCATGTCGGGTCAAAAACTAGGTCACTGGGTCAAATCTTAGAAAAACGTTGTGTACGCTCTAGAAGGCACAGTTTTCTTCCAAAGTTCATGAAGGTTTGTCGGAATGTTTATCCTCATAATATCTAGGATTGTTTTAAAACTGGGTCATGTAGGGTCAAAAACTAGGTCACTAGGTCAAATCATTGAAAAACCTTGTGTACGCTCTAAAGGACACAGTTTTGATCCAATCTTTTTGAAACTTTGTCAGAATGTTTATCTCCATAAACTCTAGTCCAAGTTCGAAACTGGGTCATGTTGGGTCAAAAACTAGGTCACTAGGTCAAATCTTAGAAAAACCTTGTGTACACTCTGGAAGGCACAGTTTTGATCCAAAGTTCATGAAACTTTGTCAGAATGTTTATCCTTATAATATCTAGGACAAGTTTGAAACTGGGTCATGTCAGATAGAAAACTAGGTCACTAGGTCAAATCATAGAAAACCGCTCTATAGGACACAGTTTTGATCCAATCTTTATGAAACATTGTCAGAATGTTTATCTCAATAAACTCTAGGCCAAGTTCAAAACTGGGTCATTTCGGGTCAAAAACTAGGTCGCTAGGTTAAATCTTAGAATAAGATTGTGTATGCCTTACAAGGCACAGATTTGATCCAATCTTCATGAAACTTTGTCAGAATGCTTATCCTCATTATATGTAGGACGCGTTTGAAACTGGGTCATGTTGGGTCAAAAACTAGGTCACTAGGTCAAATCATAGAAAAACCTTGTGTACGCTCTAGAGGACACAGTTTTGATCCAATCTTTATGAAACTTTGTCAGAATGTTTATCTCCATTAACTCTAGGCCAACTTTGAAAGTAGGTCATGTTGGGTCAAAAACTAGGTCACCAGGTCAAATCTTAGAAAAACCTTGTGTACGCACTAGAAGGCATGGTTTTGATCCAATCTTTATGAAACTATGTCAAAATGTTTATTGTCTACGGTATATGTAAGCCTACTATGAAACTGAGTCATGTCAGGTCAAAAACTAGGTCACTAGTTCAAATCTTAGAAAATCTTTGTGTACACCCTAGAGGACACAGTTTTGATCCAATCTTCATGAAACTCTGTCAGAATGTTTATCTTTATGAAATCTAGGTAAAATTTGAAACTGGGTTGTGTCGGGTCAAAAACTAGGTCACTAGGCCAAATATAAGAACGACCTTGTATACGCTCCAGAGGGCACAGTTTTGATCCAATCTCAATGAAACTTTGTCAGAATGTTTATTCTTACAATATCCAGGCCAAGTTTGAACTTGGGTCATGTCGGGTCAAAAAGTAGGTCAAATGTTAGGAAAACTTTGTGTATGCTCTAGAGGTCACAGTTTTGATCCAAACCTATTGAAATTTTGTCAGAATGTTTATCCTCACAATATCTAGGCCAAGTTTGAAACTGGGTCATGTCAGGTCAAAAACTAGGTCAGATCTTAGAAAAACCTTGTCTAGCTGTAGAGGACACAGTTTTGGTCCAATCTTTTTAAAACTTTGTCAGAATATTTATTGTCATAATATTTAGGCCAAGTTTTAAAGTAGATCATGTTGGGTCAAAAACTACGTCACTATGTCAGATATAAGAACGACCTTGTGTACACTCTAGAAGGCACAGTTTTGATACAATTTTCATGAACCTTTGTCAGAATGTTTATCCTCACAATATCCAGGACAAGTTTGAAACTGGGTCATGTCAGGTCAAAACTAGGTCACTAGGTCAAATTTTAGAAAAACTTTGTGCACACCTAAGAGGGCACAGTTTTGATCCATTCTTCATGAAACTTTGTCAGAATGTTTATATCTATAGAATCTAGGTCAAGTTTGAAACTGGGTCATGTCAGGTCAAAAGCTAGGTCACTAGGTCATATCTAAATTAAGTTATGCTGCAAGAATCAGAACTAACATTACAATGATGCCAGCCACAACTCCTTTGAATACATTAGTTTCACCACAGTGAGATAATGATGCTACCATTCTCTCATTTGTGTTTGCCTAGTTCAGTCTAGTTCAAATCCATCAAAGGAACCCAACATGAACGGGTACTTTTCGGGGAAGCGACTCTGCCATTTTCAGCTCACCTGAGCCTTACAGTATTGGTGTTAGCTGCCTCTGTCATCCATCCATAAACATTTTCAAGCATCTCTGAAACCACTGAGCAGACTAAACTCAAATTTCATATGGAGCCTGCACATTGGTGAAAGGATTGAAAGTTCTTCAAATGATATTGGTCACATGACCAAGGTGGCCGCCATTCCCATGTATGGTAAAACTCTTTTAAATTTTGACCAGAGCCAGTGAACTGATTAATGCTCAGGTGAGCGATTCAGGGCCACCATGGCCCTCTTGTTTCATTAACCTGCAGCCCTACTGCAAGTTAATGAACGAACTGGCTCAAGTGAAAAATAAGCAATTTTACTTTTTTTTGTGCATGTTGCTAACCGTAAAAATTAAAAATTGCGAAAATAAATGTTTATATATTTGCCCCTTAACTGTAAAAATTTGAAAACGCGAAAATTACTAAGTATACAGTTTTGCAGTCTGCAGAAATGAAATTCTAAGCACCCTTTTTGTGAGCTCTGGCTCAAATGGTTATCATTTGAACCCAGATTAAAATAGATATCGTTATTTTTTCTGATCTATTTCAAAATATAATACTCACCTTTCTTTACTCTGAGCAAATTATCTTGTCAGTGTTGTGATACAGTCTGATACTGATACAGCAAATACCCTTAACCCATTTACACCTTTTATTATATACCTTTCAATGATACACCCTTTGGACTGCCTGTTTTCTGGCCATCTGATATAGAGAGCGGTATCAAACTGACGTTATCTGAATCCGTATCACTATCCCTTAAAACAAGGCTATTTCTGAGTTCCAGTTTCAGGTGTGTCATTTGTAAACGTGCATCGTAGAAACGAGAACCAGTGACTTAACGTAACTAGTGACGTAATGTCAACAAACACATCGAAAGGCACGCCCCGATCGCTCAGTGGGTAGCGTTTGTCTCATGACTACGTGTCGATGCATTAGCGATTACAAGTATAAATAGTTGACTGTTCCCTAAGGTATATAATAAACAAATTATTATTAAAATAACTTGATATGGCGTACTGTATCACGTCTATTGGTTAAGCTCATACCATCAGATCACCCTCGACGCAAATGTCTCGGATACAGGAGCGGATTCAGGAATTTTGGGTAGGGGGTTCAAATTAGCTGAGTGAGGGTTCGATTTATGCAGTTTGACCAATTTTTCCTGAGATTCCCCCATGGAAATAAGATAATTTGGGCTGAGAAGGGGGTTTGTTTGAACCCCCCGAACCCCCTCTGGATCCGCCACTGGGGTGATCCGATGGTATGAGCTCATCCACTCGACGTGATACAGTACGCCAGATCAAGTTACTATTATAATAATGTGTATGTAGACTCATCTGTCCATACATATCGGAAGAGTCCATTTGCCAGTTTGGGGGTGCCTGATTTATTTTATTTTCATATTTTGACAGAAATTCCTTTATATTTATGCAAATAGTGCAGACCCTCTGGTCTGCACTGTTATGGGTACTACATTAATGGGTTAATATTAAACTTTTTGTTCAGCTTTAGCATAATCATTGTATGTTAACTTAGTCAAATGACAGCTTTGCTGAAATGTTTGATAGTCAGGCTGTTCAGATAACTGCTTATCACAGATGAAGACATAATTATGTCAACAGCTTTTAAAGCTATAATGAATATTATTTTGCATCACCAGAAAGTATCAATTGCTCAGCAGTAGAGCCTGACTACAACACAACTCATTTAATGCTATATTGGATATAACGACATGGCTTGCACTGAGACACTACAAAGAAATATCAGGCAAATGAGCATTTTATGCTCTGACATTTACCTTATATTCTTTTGCTGGCCATAGAACCCCTATTGTGATGAAGGGACTGTACTGTACTGTCAAGGTCAGAAGGAAGGGGCAGCAAAGAGACATCAAGAGCTTCATAAGATAATTTTTTCTGCTATCTTTTCCACATCAAAACCTCCTGAAGCCATAATGGGCAAACTCTGAAAAAGAATGTAGATGGACTATGAGCAATTAAATTTTAACTTCTTTTCTATAACCCTTTTATTTATGCTTACCGTAATAACTTGGCTATAAAGCAGGGTTTTCTCACTTCTTGAATGACCTAAAATATCTAAATCAGTCTAATGTTATTCTGCTTAAAGATGGATTTTTCCTTCCAAAACAATCCTGAAAATCTAGATCTGTCTTATAAGACTGATCTAGATTGTTGGGATTGTTTTAGAAGCAAAGGTATTTTAGCCACAACATGAGAAAACCAACAAATTGGTTGTGTCCCAAGCGCAGACTCAGATTAGCCTGGGCATCCACCCAGTCTGATCAGACTCTTTGTTAAGCACTTTAAGGGTAACTAAGGGTCTAAGCTACCTCCATGCGGACAGCAAAGACTGGGCGGATGCCCAAGCTGATCTGAATCTTTGCTGGGTGCACATGCCACTTTCTTGGTTTTCTCATGTCACGGCTCATTTCGTTATTTAACCAAAGAAACAACACAGCTGGTATGAATCTACCAACATCCCAAAGGGATATACTAGTAACCTTTAAAACCACCCATAATATTTGAACTATTCTATTTTCAATAAATTTAAACATTAAAGGGTCTAATATGAATTTTCAGACAGTAAATGTAATTTAAACAATGCCAACAGCAAGTGATTAGCCATGATTCATAGTAAGAAGATTTAATTTTTCTTATTAATTAAGATATGCACTTTGATCGTCAAAACATTAGCCCATATTTTCATTTCCTGGAGCTGGTGTTTAATGAACAGTAGAGTTGAACTCTGAAGATATCATCTTGTTTTTTGTTTTATTCCTTATTTTTTTTTTAGCAAACACAAATTCAAGGAGGAATTTGATGTACTACTAGTGGAAACTTTGGTACATGAATTGTCTGAAAAAGTAACACTGATAAAAAAATGATTATTTATCAGTAATTCCTTTTCAGATACATTTGAATAAAATGGTCAAAATATTGGTACATGTATTGTCTGACGTTTACCTTAATGTCTGACAAAGCAACACATTTGAAATTAATTATTATTTATCAATTCAATTCAATTCTTTGTTCAGATTGCCAAATACATTTTAGGGCATCTACAAAACATCATAGAAACAAGACACATCTAATCACATTTTCCTACCCAGCAGGCACATGACGTCACAGTGGCATCTCACTGACATCCCAATGATGCCAGTACAAGGCCACCTAGACACCCTGTGCCCGCTGGATTTAAGGGCTGGAATGTTCTGGCCATATGCCCTAGTCGTGTGGGATAGGTATGAATAGAAATTCAAATTGAATAAACTGGTCAAAACTGATTTAAGCTGAGGTCCACAGCAAAGCTGAGGTCCACAGCAGTAGTAGTAGTTTTTCAATTCTTATATCGACGTTGCCCCCACACCTCAGCGGAACGAATCCATAGCCGCAGTAACGGGGCGCCGTTACTGCAGCTATGGATTTGTTCCGCTGAGGTGCACAGCAGTCTGATAAGAAGCTTTATATAGCAACTTAAACTGACTGAGGGGAGATTACTAAAATATTGCAATAGTTAGAGTTGTCAATCTTGTATGTAACCCATTGTTATAACCAATTATGTGATGTATCATAAAAATAATCCGAGCTGGTTGGTTGATTTGATGCTTAACGTCCACGGTAAACAACTAAGGTCATGTCGGGACGGTCAGTTAACCTAACCACACTATTCCTGGGTAGGCTTAGACCTCCTAAGCGGTTAACCAGTACTAAGTGCACATACTTTTGCCAGTAACTGACAACTGCCCTTCTTGAATCAGCAGAAGGAGAAACGAAAATATGTGGCCAGACCGGGATTCGAACCCAGGACCTCTGACTTATGAGTCAGGTGCCCTACCAATTGCGCTACCCGGCCCGGCATAATCCGAGCTGTATTCAAGTTATAGTGCAGAGGAAAAACTGCAGCTAGAACCATCTGGACAAAGTAGCAGTAACTACAAAGCCACAGTCGTCTTTCTTGTATGCAACACATTGTCATGAACATACATGTAGCTGAATTTTCAAATTTTGGATCTAAATAGACACCTTATTTAGCATGAACAAAAACGATCGCTTCTTGTATTTGGACTGGTCCATTCATCAGTTGCAATTAGATGCTGATCAGGCTGCCCCTGAATCTGCAGAAACCTTTGTAAGCAATTAACAGTTTATAATGCAAAAATTTACTTTGTACTTGCCAAAATATTTTCTTCCTCATAAAGCTAATGAACAGTGAATTGAAATCTTAATGCAATTTTTTTCAAGCTACAATACCCATGATTAGTTTACATCCCTACAATTCAGAGCCCATTCAGCGTGTCGTAAATACTATCCTCCGTATAAATTAACGGAATATGACATCAAATTACTTTGCTATTAAATATGATGCTTGGGTAGATATAACGGAATAATGAACATTTTTGCATTTGCTAGACTGGAGAAATAACAAAGAGGAATTGGGTAGTTTGAAATTAAGGTAAGAATTAAAATTTTTGCTGGTAAATTCTTGGAAATAAACAATACTTATGGTAATGAACCTAACTCATTGGGACAGATCCTTAGCAAAGAATTAAGAACCAGAAATGCCAATACAATGCAGACCATCTGAACAGGGTCTGCATTATATCGGCATTTCATCTGCATTTTTTACTATCCACCGCCGAAGGGGGAAGAATATAGTTTTCTCCATGTCCGTCCATCTGTCTGTCCGTCTTTCCTTCCATGACCCACAAAATGGGTTTGTGGGGCTTCAACTGTCCAAATCTTAAGGGGCTAAAAAATTTATGCGGCTACAGATTTTTATGTGTCTACTGGTCACCTAAAGGTCTAACCTACCAAAAGGTAATAGACAAATTTTATGTGGCTTTTTTACAATCATTTATATCTAAGAATGGAATGAAGTTCCTTTTTTTGTGTTTATAGTAAAGAGGCTCTCAACTACCACCCTGAGGGAATTTCAAATCTGAAATTTTACAACAACAGTACACAATTATATTTATGTGGCTTGACCAAATAAAGATGGATGTCCACTGTCCAAAGATACTGGACAAGATTTATGTGCCTTTTTGCAAATGTCTTAGTGTAACCCCCCTAATACCCCCTGTACTAACAGAAAAATGGGTTTCTGTGGCTAGCCACACAAACCAATTTAGCCACTTAAAGCTGTTCTGTACCAAAAAAAACCAAAAAAACACAAACCCAATTTGTAAGAACAGACGTCCGTCCTTTTGTCCGTCCGTCCAGAGCCATAACTATGTAACCACTGGACAGAATTTCATGAAACTTAGAGTGAATATGTATCATCATAACCCGCTATTGCATGTGAAGTTCCATCAGACTGGCTGCTTGAGTTATTGCCCTAGAATTGACTAAAATCAATAAAATGAGCCATAACTACGTAACTAATTATTGAAACTTCATGAAACTTACTCTAAATATATATCACCATAACATGGTCATGTTCATAAAGTTTCATCAGACTGACCATTTAATGCATGGGCTATTGCCCTTGAATTGACTTAAAATCAATAAAATGAGCCATAACTACATAACCAATTATCAAAACTTCATGAAGTTTAAACTAAATATATATATCACCATACCATGGTCATGCACATAAAGTTCCATCCATATGGCATTTGTAGTACAGAGTTATTGCCCTTGAATTGACTTAAAATCAATAAAATGAGCCATAACTAAGTAACCAATTATTGAAACTTCATGAAACTAAAACCAAGTTTGTACGACCATAATGCTGTTATGCACATAAAGTTTCATCAGTTTGGCTTTGATGGTATATGAGTTACTGCTCTTGAAGTTACGTAAAATCAATAAAAATGAGCCATATCTAAGTAACCAATAACCAAAACTTCATGAAACTTAAACCAAGTATGTATGACCATAATGCTGTTATGCACATAAGTTTCATCAGTATGGCTTTGATAGTATATGAGTTATTGCTCTTGAAGTTACTTAAAATCAATAAAAACGAGCCATATCTAAGTAACCAATTACCGAAACTTCATGAAACTTAAACCAAGTATGACCATAATGCTGTTATGCAGATAAAGTTTCATCAGTATGGCTTTTGTAGTACGAGTTAATGGCCTTGAATTGACTTAAAATCAATAAAATGAGCCATAACTAAGTAACCAATTATTGAAACTTCATGAAACTAAAACCAAGTTTGTATGACCTTAATGCTGTTATGCACATAAAGTTTCATCAGTATGGCTTTGATAGTATATGAGCTACTGCTCTTGAAGTTACTTAAAATCAATAAAAATGAGCCATAACTAAGTAACCAATTACAGAAACTTCATGAAACTTAAACCAAGTATGACCATAATGCTGTTATGCAGATAAAGTTTCATCAGTATGGCTTTTGTAGTACATAAGTTAATGGCCTTGAATTGACTTAAAATCAATAAAATGAGCCATAACTAAGTAACCAATTACCGAAACTTCATGAAACTAGGCCCAAGTATGTATGACCATAATGCTGTTATGCACATAAAGTTTCATCAGTATGGCTTTGATAGTATATGAGTTACTGCTCTTGAAGTTGCTTAAAATCAATTACCCGAAGGTTGTCCAGGGACAACTGGTCGAGCCCGCTGTTTGCTATAGAGACCTATAAGCATGTCAAGACTAAGTAACTGCTCCACTCTGGAAAAACCAAACAACATCATGCTTAGCCAGCATATATCTTCTTCTTTTTCAAATTTTCACAAAGAAAAATAAGTAGAAGTGATGACCCAGACAATCTCAATTTATGACAATTACAATATCTTACCTTCAAGTGTGACCTTGAACTTGGACCTACCCAAACATGTATGTCACTTGACACTTCTACTCACCAAGAAGAACAATTGTGCCAAATTATTTTGAAATCCATGCATAAATGTAGAAGCAATGGCTCGGACAAGCTCAATTTATGACCATTTTATCATTTGACCTTCAAGTGTGACCTTGACTTTGGACCTACTTGAACAAATATTCTAAATGGCATTTTTACTCATCATTCATAAATGTTGAAGTTATGGCTCGGACAAGCTCAATTTATGGCCATTTTATCATTTGACCTTCAAGTGTGACCTTGACCTTGGACCTACCTGAACAAATGTTTCAAATGGCACTTTTACTCAACAAGGACAACAATTGTGCCAAATTATTTTGAAATCCATTTGTAAATGTTGAAGTTATGGCTCGGACAAGCTCAATTTATGGCTATTTTATCATTTGACCTTCAAGTCTGACCTTGACCTTGGACCTACCTGAACAAATGTTTCAAATGGCACTTTTACTCATCAAGGAGAACAATTGTGCCAAATTATTTTGAAATCCATTAGTAAATGTTGAAGTTATGGCTCGGACAAGCTCAATTAGATGGCCATTTTATCATTTGACCTTCAAGTGTGACCTTGACCTTGGACCTACCTGAACAAATGTTTCAAATGGCACTTCTACTCATCAAGGAGAACAACTGTGCCAAATTATTTTGAAATCCATTCATAAATGTAGTAGTTATGGCCCTGACAAATCCGGACGGACGCACACACGCACGCACACATGGACATACACCAAACTGAAGTTGTAACAACTATGTCTCGCTCACCTCAAGCAGACTCGACAAAAATGAGCCATAACTAAGTAACCAATTACAGAAACTTCATGAAACTTCAACCAAGTATGACCATAATGCTGTTATGCAGATAAAGTTTCATCAGTATGGCTTAGGTAGTACATGAGTTAATGGCCTTGAATTGACTTAAAATCAATAAAATGAGCCATAATTAAGTAACCAATTACCAAAACTTCATGTAATTTAAACTAAATATGTGTCACCATATCACAGTTACGCACATAAAGTTTCATCAGAATGGTATCAGTTGTGCAAGAGTAATTGCCCTTGAATCAATTTATAATTGACAAATTTTGCCATAACTAAGTTGTCAATGAATAGAATTCTATGAGTCTTATACATAAACAACAAATCAGGGCCACTTAGGGGGGATATGAATTTACAGAATTTACTCGTTAACTCTTTATCTATGCCTTGTAAGTCTACAATTCAACTCCCACTTGGAACTTAAAATTTCAAGCTGAATAGTCAACCAGAATATAACAATGCTGTTCTCATTGGCTGGGCAGGACTGACACTAGAAATCTAACAGAATACAATCTACAGACTTGGGGCCCTATGCAATCCCTAGAGATGTACTAAGGGCTTCATTTAAAAGATGATTCAAAACATCACTAAGGAAAAGCACAATAATAGCTTTGAAGTAAAAGATGGTTGGATGCATGACATTTTACATCCTTTTCAAAAGTATTTCAGTCATATCAGGACGACGAAAGGGTGATTATGAAAGGCTGTGTGCAGCAGAACCCTGTTTACAGCAGGAAAGATTCTTGCCTCAAGCGGGGCTCAAACCCAGGTCCGCTAGATCAGTAGGCCAGCACTTAACCCAACAAGCTATTGGGGCTCCTTTGAAGTAAAAGAACTAGTGGAGTTACCAGAAAATCTCCATCTGTTCATCTTTTATGGAACTGAAATTTTTGCACTCATATGCTTTATATACAAAGGAATAAAAAAGTACTGTTACATTTTGGATCATTTGCAGAAAGATGAATTTTTAATTTTCAGGTAGGAAAGGAACTGTGTTTTTTTCCAGGCCTGTTTCTGGACTAAAAATTAATAAAGACCATAATGTGCATATACATTGGGACACCTAAAAATAACGAATTTTACATTTGGGACAAATGGTAAATTTATTATCTGAGGTGTCCCAATACTTAAGCACATTAGGGTAGTTGAATTTGCAAACAACACAGGTCCAGAGATCCAGATGAGATGACTCATAATGAGCTACCTCATCTGGGTCTACACTGTTTGCCCTCTAGTCTTTGAATTCTCAATATGATATAGCTCGGGCAAAACATTTTTGACATTTTGCAGATGTATATTTTTTTAATCATCTGCCTTTTTTGGTGCTTTAATGGATAATTACAATAACTGGTTACAGTCTCCCAATATCTGGGGTATCTTATGGAATAAAAACAATACTTGTTCTTTTTTTATTTTTTGCTAGAATGCTAGGCATGCAAAAACAAGGAGCCATGATGACCATGGATCGCTTGCCTGAGCCTAAGGTCACTTTTCTTTGAAATCATTTCACCAAAATCAGCATCAAAACTCTAAAGGTTCTTTAGTTTGGACCATAACATTTTTTACCAAAATACAGAGAGCTAGTATTAATGATCAGACCAGAAAGGTTTATTCAGATGCACAATAAGCTTTCTACAAGTTATCAGTCCAATTATTCTGGAGAAAAATGCATATCAGTGACTTTTACCATATTTGGGCATGACAGCAATCTTCAATTTTGAACAGCAACCACCTTAGCACTTGTTTAGTGCCTTATTATTCCCCACCAAAGGCAGCAAAATTTAGTTTTCTTCATTTCTCACTCACTCACAGTAACAGTCCACACTTCCTTCTGTCCATCTGTCTGACCGCCTGGAGCAATAACATAGTACCACTGAACAAATTTCAGGTAACTTGAAATTGATATATATATATATCACTTATAATGTGGTGATGCATGTCAAGTTTTGTAAGAATGGTATCATTAACACATGAGTTGTTGCCCTTGAATCAATTTCAAATCAACAAAGTGAGCCATAACTAACTAACCAATGAAGGGAATTTTATGGAACTTATAAATTAATGAATATATATCACAAAAGCTTGGGTGAAGTACGTCAAGCTTTGTTAAAATGGCATCTGTAGTGCATGAGTTATTGCTCTTGAATCAACTTAAAACTATAAAATTCAGCCATACCTAAGTAAACAATGAACAGAATTTCATGAAATTCATTACACTAATTTTGCATCACCATAGGCAAGGCAATGGTGCATATCAGGTTTGTTGGAACAGCTTCAGTGATGCAGGAGTTATTGCCCTTGAATCTATTTAAAATCAACAGACTGAGCCATAACTAAGTAACCAATGAACAGAATTTCATGAAACTTAAATATGTATCAGCATAACATGGTGATGCACACATAGTTTAGTCAGAATGACATCATTATTGCATGTGTTATTGCCCTTGAATTGATTTAAAACCTATCACTTGGCCATAATTGAGGTAACAGTGAATGAAATTTCATTTAATTGCATCTAAATAAGAAATGAGTCCTATGTAAAAAGTACCTTTCACTTCAACAGAATCTGTATCATGTCTTCATAGATTTCAAAAAAGCCTTTGACAGGGGATGGCCTGCAGTTTTATGGGCCACCATGCTGAAGTAAAATTTCAATGCAAATCGTGTTCGTACCATTGAGCAACACCATGACAAGGCTATAAGTGCAGTCAAGATGAACGGCAGCATGTGAAAATGGTTCAGGATGACAGCTGCATTAAGGCAAACAAGCTTTATCTCACTCAACCTCTTCAACATTTATGCTTGATGCTCTGGAAGAACATGATAGAAAGGTTAGCACAGGCAGCAGAACTATTACTAAAGCCTGTTTCACATCAGCCTTACGGCAGCCGTACGGCCATCTGCGATCACATTTCTAGCAAAAAATCACTGGGTTTCATGCGGCAGCCCCAAGATCGTCGTACAAATTTTAGTCGTTGCAAGGTCGTCGCAACGTCGCAGACTGAATTCTCAACATGCACATTATTTCTGTAATTTTTTGGCAATCTGTGGATGCCGCAAGGCTGCCGCACGACAGTCTTGAGACAACCGCATGAATGACTCACGATTTAGCAGGAGTTTGCAAGTTTGCAGGCAGGGCTGCTATCAATCAGTTCTTGGGTTTATCTTGCGACAGTCGCAAGACAGCCGCACTAGCATCTCACGACAGTTGTGCGTCCTGACAGAATGCTATCACAAGAATGTTGCGTATGACAACCGCGCAAGTCGCACGGGAGCGGCACAACAGCCACTAGGCAGCCGCACGACAGTCCTACGATTGTTGCGTCACATGCGTCTCCTATAAAAGTAGATCGGTGCTCATAGTCTAGACTCCAGAGAAGAAGCATGCCCCAAGCGAAACAGATCCAGGGTTTGACCCACCAAGGCCTCGCTCGTCATATTCTACCTAGCCGTGCTCGGATGAGCAGCCCCAGGATGGGGCGTGACGCTCTTCTTCATCACGGAGCCTTCTTCTTAGAAGAGCAATACGCTGCTGTGGGACAGCCATCAGGATCCTATGGGGTTTCGACAAGCAATGGTGAAACTATGAGGGTTGCGGTGGTGCTCTTGCATTTTATTCTTCATTCGAGGCGAATTCGTACGATGACATTCGTGAGACAGCCTCTTGAATTCTTGTGCGTCGTACGGTGCCCACAAAATTTTTGACAAATTCTTACGACCGTCTCACGACAGTTTTGCGACAGTCTTACGGCTGCTGCACAGCCATCTTGCAGCCGCCGTATGAAATATTGTTTATTTTTTCCTACTTTTAAGCTGCAAAATTGTGCGACCCATGAGACAGATGTACGAACATCGTATGGCTGCCTTACGATCTTTGAGACCACGGTAGACCCGTCCAGATACATTGTGAATTTGTCTGCGATCTGTCTACAGCACCCATGGCCTCCAAAATTGTACGAACAAAAAATCGCATGGCTGATGTGAAACAGGCTTAATCTGCGGTTGTCCAATGATCTTGACACTCTTGCTGAGGAAGAGCAGGAACTAGAAGCACCAGAGGAAAGTCACGACAAAAGCTGCACAAGGTATAAATCTTAGAAAGTGCTGACAGGACCAAACTGATGACAAACAGTGCCAATGGCATCCAGAGGGAGATCAAGGTAAAAGAACAGAAGTTGGGAACTGTAACAAACTTCCAAAAGCTTGGTTCAAAACCAGAGGTTCTCTCAAGAATTGTGCAAGCACAAGCCAATTCAGCTCTAACAAAGCTGAAGCCAAAAGAGTTAGGAAACAAATTTCTGGACCAGATGCAAAAATGATGTGCTCCCTTGTCATATTCATATTTCTGTATGCCTGTAAATTGTGGACCTTGACAGCAGAGTTAATCAGAGGAAAAAACACAGGCCTTGGAAATGAGATGTTACCGACTGTCACTGAACATCTAGTGCAAGGACCATATATTTAATATGGATGTTCACAGAAACATCCAAGCGGCCACTGAAAAATATGACGAACTCCTGACAATGGTCAAGAAATGGAAACTAAGGTGGTTCGGCCATACTCAAGGTCTTCTGGCTTAGCAAAGATGAGTCTACAGAGTACAGTGAAAAGAGCCAGGAAAAGGAGAAAGAAGAGGTTATCAGAAGAAAAGGTGGGAAAACAATATTAAGGAGCAGACAGGGATGGACTTTGCCAGCACAACTAGGGGAGTTGAAAACAGGACTAGATTGAAAGGTATTGCTGTAAAGTCATTTGTGATTGCCCCAAGGACCTTGCAACATTATGGGATAGAATATAAAAATACTGGACAAATGTAGAAACTTAAGAGTAACAAATAACTGGTAAATAAGTGGCCACTGTGAATAAATAACTAGCAACAAGTAACCAACATCAGTGGTTACTGCTCTGAACTTGTAATTGAGAGGTTGAAAGTATTTAGAGCACAACGATAATGCCTATTTTAGTTATTTTGAAATTACTTTCAATATTTCTTTAATAATGTATCTATATTTAACATCTGCTTAAAGCAATCTGATATTAAATCTATGTAAATTAACCCTTTAAGTGCCAAAACTGAAAGTAGTTAAGTTTGCAAACAGTTTTGATCAAGATGAGGTGGCTCATCATGAGCCACCTCATCTGGATCTACACTGTTTGCCCTGATCCCAGTGAGGCAGCTCATAATAAGCCATCTCATTCCGATCCACACTGTTTGCCCTCTATTCTGATTCTAATTCTGATTCTGATTGGACAAAACATTTTTGAAATTTTGCAGACACTGATTTTTTGCCGTCTGCTTTTTGGTGCTAAATTCACATCTGCTCAGTCAGTTCAGAATTGCAGGTTTGCTTCAGTCCATGAATCCGGAGAAATATGTTGCATAGTAAAAAAAACAAAGACTCTGGTCTGTCTGCACAATTGCAGTTGTAGGCTGATATATTGTTTGGCTTCTTCTGCATACCGCAAGGTGCTTCTTACTATGGCCCGGCTCATATACTTATTCATTAAATTTATCCGCCCAGTAATCTTAAGATGCCAAACAGAAACTCTAAACCACTGATATAATAAAATTTGAAACCTTTATGCCTGTTCCGTTATTTTCAAAATTACCATAAACAGTAAATTATGTCTACTGACACCTATGTAAATTCACTGTAAATAACGGCAAACCATTGGTAACTGTTTACCCATATCGTAACATCTTGAATCATATTAAAAAGATATAATCTGCCATATTTTAAGTTATTTTCATATCCAATGATTGGAATTTACCTTAAATAGGATGTTTAGAAAATAATGCATCAAAATATTGTAACTCTAGTAGGGTGGCACAGAACTGCCATCCATCTACAGTGTATGTAAAGAAAATAATCCCAGCAGGCACACAATGTTGAATCAACGTTGAATCAACATTGATTCAACATAAAATGTTGAATCAATGTTGATTCAGTGTTGATTCAAAGTTGTGTGTCTAGTGGGATGCATCAAAATATTGTAACTCTAGTAGGGTGGCACAGAACTGCCATCCATCTACAGAGTATGTTAAGGTGTTGCATATTTTTCAAGACGTGAGAGACATAACTGAAATACCTCTCTTAGCTAATACACAAGAGCTGTGTTTAGTGCTATGCTACCAATCAAGGGATCATAGGTTTGATCCTTGCTCCTCTGGAATTTCAGATGAAGCTTCCTTGAACCTCATCTCCATATAACCAATGTTTTGGTGGCATGTTTAACCCTGAGTTCACCCACTCACTCACTTAGCTATATACAGGAGTATAGGCAATTGTTTCCTCTCCTGCAACATAGTTACTTCCCTTGGCTATACTGGTTAAGGAATATACTCCATCAATGTCTTCAGATAAATTGCTTGGCAAATTCAACAATATAACCTGAAAATTAGTAAATAAAGCAAAAATACTGAATTATTATTCTTTCAAAAGTTTTTATCGAACATCTTTATTAGAAGTTTGCAAAGTTTTGTAGTTTAAAGTCATTGGGTACAAAGGGAAGCAACTCAGCCATTTTCATTTTTGTCTCTCTTCTACCCTTTTAAGAGTAGGCCCAACTTTTGGAAGGTCTACATTGTCAGGAAGTCACAAAAGTTGTTTCCCTTTGAAAAAATGGTGGAAAAACATGGCAGAGTATCCATTCTAATGAGACTGATCCATATTTCTGGTGTGTTTTGGAGTGAGTGAGTGAGTGAACTCGGGTTTAACGTCCCACCAACAACGAGGTCATATGGAGACGGGACCTCGGTTTAAAGTCTCATCCGAAAGACCGGAGAAGCGGGGGTTCGAACTTGCGATCCCTGGATTGGTAGTCCGGAGTGTTATCCACTACACTACAGCCGCTCCTGTGTGTACTGGAAGCAAAATAACAATATCTTATAGAAGAATTAATAACAGGACTAATTTATATACTCTAATGTGTTTTAGTATTGGGACACCTAAAACCATTAATTTTCCATTTGTCCCAAATGGAAAATTAATGGTTTTCAGGTGTCCCAGTATTTAAGTAAATTAGGCTATTTGGGGTCATTTTGGTGGGGAAAGCCACTGTCTTGTTACTAAGTTTAATGAATACTGTAGATGCTTGCATGTTGCATTGAATACTGTAGATGCTTGCTTGTTGCATTGAATATTGTAGATGCTTGCATGTTGCATTGAATACTGTAGATGTTTGCATGTTGCATTGAATACTGTAGATGTTTGCATGTTGCATTGAATACTGTAAATGTTTGCATGTTGCATTGAATACTGTAGATGCTTGCATGTTGAACTGAATACTGTAGATGCTTGCATGTTGAACTGAATACTGTAAATGTTTGCATGTTGCATTGAATACTGTAAATGTTTGCATGTTGCATTGAATACTGTAGATGTTTGCATGTTGCATTGGATACTGTAGATGTTTGCATGTTGCACTGAATACTGTAGATGTTTGCATGTTGCATTGGATACTGTAGATGCTTGCATGTTGCATTGAATACTGTAGATGTTTGCATGTTGCATTGAATACTGTAGATGCTTGCATGTTGCATTGGATACTGTAGATGCTTGCATGTTGCATTTGTATAACAGCAAAAGGTCTGCCAATTATTTCTTCCTGCCGAGACTGTCATATTTGGCTTCCACCTAGACTGTCCGTGATCTCTTGCCTTCTTCCTAGACTACCGTCCATGAAAACGCAGAGACTGTCTGCATGATTCTGCTTCCTGCCAAGAGTTTCGGTTGGAAGTAGAATCATGTGAACAGTCTAAGCAGGAAGGCTTTTATCAGGCTCTGCAGGAAGCAAGAGAATGTGGACAGTCTTGAAAGCCAAGTCTTGGAGGAATGAAAATTGGCAGACTAGTTTATACCCTGTGAACAGTTTGAAAACAAAATCTCTAAATAGTACCAGACAGTAACTGAGAATAATGAAAACCAAATAGGTCTGTACTTTTAGTCTACAATGAAATAACCTTCGACATCACTTTCTTATGTTACACATTAATAATGATTTCTTTAATATTATTTAAACAGAAACGCCAATGATATTAACAGTGTTAATTTGATCCTTATTATTTTCATTGTAAATAGCAAATACAATTAAATGAAACCATTGCAAGAAAAGCCAACATGCAACAGTGTAAGATGCAAATTTTATGAATGGACCTTTGTGGGGGAGCTAGGAAATTCAAACAGGATCTAATATGACAGATTATTTAAGAAAATAAATAAGATAAAATAAGTGATATCTCCCACTTCTACCTTTTACAAAAATGTATCAAAAAGTGCAAAACTGATATTGCACATTTAAAGGGGGAGATTGGTGTTACATATTTACAAGCAATTAAATATTGTTTGTAACATTTTTTTTTTATCACTGAACTGATGCATGTGTCAAAGTTCTTGTACATCAATCATCTTGGTGTTTTCCAGTTTTTTTTGTTTGTTTTTTGTTTTGTTTTTCATCTGTATCTGCACTTGTTATCATTTTATTTCTGATTTTTGCCAGTAAAAATATATTCACAACAAAACCACACCAATGACCCGATTATTGAAGAACTGGAAAGAAAGAAATAGCCCTGTGTCTTCAAGTTTTACAAAAGGTTAATGCTTATATCAGCTTAAGTCCAGCTGTCAAATGATAAAAATGAAAGTAAGTATCAAAATCACACCTAAATTTCTTGTCATCAAGAAAGTTTGACATCCAAGATCTTTAACTGCAATTAAGACTATCAGCTGTTTCATTTTTATCGTAATCTTCTTAGTGCCAAAACCATACAGGCCCAATATCTTGATTTGGAAATAATAGGGGCTTAAATTGCAAAATTACAAGATTTAAACCAGGCTACAAACAGTATAACCAGGGTCTACACTGCTTTACTGCGGAGTAACTGTGTCAGTTACAATACCCAATATTAAAATATTTTTTTTTTTTTTGGCTTTTTGGTTTCTGTAATAAACTGCAAATGGCCCTTTCCCCAGCAAAGCTGTTAAGGTGAGTGGCAACACCTCTGCTTTCTAGAAGTAAATTGTTTCCTTTAGGAGTAGACCCTTTTAGAGAGTTTTATCACAAAGGGAAGCAAATAGAAAATCACAAAAATATCCCCTTTTGTGAAAATGGCTGAAATTGGATGTATACCCATACACATTAAATCTGATAAATAGACATCTCAGGATCACATGGTTACCTCCATCCCATGGAAACTTAGCTGTGGTGTGCTAGAGTATATGGCATCTTTCCTTGGTGGGGCTTAGGTGTGTGTACCTCATATATCTGGGCTGGAGTCTTCATGGCTGAAAGCAAATTACAGGGATGAAAGGGAAGGTGACTTTCTTAATTTGGCATTATAGCTATTCTAGTTCATGTAAATTTACCATAAAAATTCTAAAAATTTGGACACCTAATATGATTACCGTAATTATCCTAAAAATGGAACAGTTTGGTTTTACAATGCAGCAATGTGTCCAAAAGATTGGCAAGCAGTGTAGGCCCTGATCAGACTGCTCACTTAGGAGCAGTCTGATCTGGGTCTACCCTGTTTGTTCAGATCACTCTGTCTCAATACTTAGAATTTTTAAGGTAGGAGGTAAATTCCTAATTTGGCATTATATGTGTTCTGGTTCATGGAGATTTAGTACAGATTAATAACCATAATCAAAAATTAATTACCAACTGCCTCCTTGATAAAGCTAATAAAGATTAAGTATAAATTTCTGTACCAGTTAATCTTTGGTAATTTCTTAATTTGCATTTGCACAAAATTTGTGACTGACATAGACAGTTGACTCCCTATATACAATCCGGTCCAGATGGCAATCTTGCTTTCTTTTTAAATAGAAGAGGGGCTCCATTGTTCCCAGCCTTTCATTGTCCCTTCCATCCTTGATATACTGTCGAAAGGCTGTAACACTGCTAGTCATTCATCCATCTCTACACACAATCACCTCGCAATAAAAGCTACCTTCCTGCAACAGCCACTTTTTAGCTTCTGTTGCAGTATTTTGAGCTGTTTGATGAATAAAGATACCTGATACTTTAAGTTCAAGGCAAGTGCCAGCAGCTCAGATCAGCCTGCACATCTGCCCAGGATCTTGACAAATCTTACAGAGATCACAGTTGCATAGGCAGGCCTCATTGCACTGGTTAAAGCCTTAAAGCATCAAAACTGCAGACAACAAAATTTACATCTGCAAAAATTTAGAAAAAAAAAGTATCGGCCAAGCTAAATCTTATTCAGGATTCAAAGACTAGGCAGAGCCAGATGAGGCGGTCCATTATGAGATGCCTAATCTGGTTCTACGCTGTTTGCAAATACAAGTATACTTAAGGACAAATGTTCTGCACGGATGTTAATTTAACATCCGTGCAAAACCTTTGTCCTTATAAGTATCTTTTCTTTCTGGCGCTTGAAGTATTACAAAACCAATATATGACGTACATTGCAAGTGCCTGTTCCAAGAAAAACCCAACAACATCCTGTTTTGTTATAATATTAAATCACATCAGGCAAAATTGTGTCTTGTGACCCTATGTCAATAAAAGACTCAGATCAGTCTGAACTGTACAGTCTGATCAGAGTCTTTGCTGTTTGCATGAAAAAACATTGGATCCTCGACTATCTATAGAGAACACAGCAAAGGTTTTGCTCAGAACAAACAGGCTGATCAGGGATTGCTTGCTCACGAAAGACACATTTTTGCTTGAACATTGACAAAGTAAACAAAACACAATACACTGTGTATGTACCGCAAAGTCCTAAGACAGAATTGTATGGACTAGGAGCACTTTGATAACGGTCGGCACTATTTGCCATTTCATCAGCAATTTTTGACTTGTGGCTGGATAGTTAAATCAACCTGAGCCTCGAAGACAAAGGCAACAAAGTGGCATAATGCGCTCAGCGAAAACTCAGATCAGCCTGGGCATCTGCCCAGTCTGATCAGTCTTCAATGTCCGCATGGAGCTAGCTTAACCCCTTAGCTACCTTTTCAGCAGAAGGCGAAGAGTCTGATCAGGTGGGTGGATGCCCAGGCTGATCAGAGTCCTTGCTAGGTGCATATGCTACTTGGTTGGTTTGGTCGTGTCACAGCTCACCTGTTCATACTAAGTTACCAGAACATTTGCAACAGTGTAGATCCAGATGAGGTGGCTCATCATGAGCCACCCTATCTGGATCTACACTGTTTGTTGTTTATTCTTTGAATTGTCAATATGATATACAATGTGTAGCTTGGACGAAATGTTTTCCAGAAAGTTTTGCAGACGTAAATTTTGCCAAGTTTGCATTCTGCTATTTTTGGCTTGCGCTCTCGAGTATTTAAGTGGTTTAGTGATACCGAGTTATTTTCGGAAGAAACGATACGTCACGCTTAGTCGGAAAATGCCAGGAGAGTGTGTACTGCAACGATTCGTTCTAAACTTTTTTTAGGGCCGCAATTAAGCCAAAGAGATCGGAAAGTTCGTTCCGGTTTGAGACAGCATTTCTTCATTATTTTCTTCACAGACAAAACAAACAAAGACCTCGTTCGATTTTGTCTATTTTTATCCATATCCGATTTGCCTCATCTGCTAAAAATAACAGATGGAAACTTTATTCTATCTTTGATAGTACATGTACATGTACAGTGTTTATATATAGCTTAGTGCAAAGCATTAGCTTTTCAAAAAAATCATGCAGCGGCGTCGCGAAAAATAGGCCTTAGGGTGTTGCATAATCTGACTAGTCAGAGCAGCCGGCACACTGTCCAGCACCGATGCATTCGTTGGATCTGATCAGTCTTTTTCTGCATATATATTCTTCATCTTTTATGCTGAGGCTAGACTGGTCAGACTGCGCTTATGCCGGAGTGGGCTGATCTGTGTATCAGTGTAAAATCTGAAAGAGCAGAGTTCAAATTTATTGTTTAAATTTAGAAACAAGCGCTTTTGACGATTTTCTTCCCTTATCACATTTACTGAAAAAAATGCATCCCATGTATCTGTGTATGTGGCTTATATGTCCAACAGACCGTGTTACATGTATGTATGTAAAAGTCGGTAATGTTGGTGAGTAACTAACGCATACGCATTGCAACAGGCATTTCCATAGCACAAAGCGATATATTATGTACACATTTTTAGCATCTGATAAATTTCCTATTGGCCATCAACATGTTCATGAATAGCATGAACTGGAAGCCTCTTACAATGACACAGGTGACAGAAAAAGGGGACAATTCAGAATTGTTAAAATTTAAAACTGTTAGGGATTCATTGACAGCTTTATGACAATGGAGGGGTTGGTTGGATGGTGTGATGATGCTGGGTATAACTTCCAGTGCCGGGGCTTCTACTGATTTGGATTATAGTAGGTGCGGGTGGGGGTTGTGTGGACACTTTTCTTGCTTTTATAAACTCTCTAATGTTGCCTTCTTACTTCAGCTATACAAATGTACAGAGAAATATTTACACTCTTCGACGATTTCCTTAGATGAACCTTTACTGAGCTGACGTTGTTCATACATCCACAAACAACACACATTCATGAAATCTTATGCGTAAGCAACGTCACGGATAATTCAGATAGATGATTGGCCGACGTAACGTTTGATATATGTCGTGTCATAGTGATGGCTGCTGTACTTCATTACCAAACACGTTGGTTAATAACTATTTTTCGTCCTTTGCTTGGCGTTGAATTAGTCAGAACTTCACGAATGAGTAACAAAATTGATGTAAAAACATAGCATAAATATAAAAGATAAATTTCATTTGTCGGGAGTTCATGGAAATACGAACGCAATGGGTTCCGTGCTTTGTTGTTCCCAAATGGTGTAAAGCAAGTTATTGTTCCAAACAACAGCAGCATGCATTTTCTTCTCAGAGTGTCAAAATTTTGTTCCAGTCACTGCCACTGATGCCACTTAAACCAAAAATTAGCTTCAGTAACTATAAATTTATTGTCTTCTTTTGATGCCAAGTTCAGATGTGCCAAGATTCCATAGACATTGGTTTGAAACAGTCTTTCCTAAAATTTTGATTCAGACTAAATGTCACTCAACAGCCGTGAAGAAAAGACTTGAAATAGGTCCATATAGTTATTTTCCTTGAGACATGCCTAAAACGGCCGGCCAAAACGTTGGAAAACTGTTTTTTTTGTTGTTGTTATTGTTGTGTGTGTGTGTGTGTGTGTGTGTGTGTGTGTGTGTGTGTGTGTTTAAATATTTTCAAATAAATTCTACACTTGTTTTTACCTTACACCCATGGATAATGCCACCATTCAATAAGTTAGAAATTAAATACTTTGCTTAATAAAAGTTAGCAACAAAAAGTGCACTAACGATCGGATTCACTCCAATAACAACTCATGAAAATTTCACTGTCTCAGCTGGGCAAGTCTTCCTTTTTAAAGGAAATTTTATTCCACTTTCAGGGTTAAGATAATTATAGTGTTGAGTTACCCAGCGGGCACATGATGTCAAACAAGACCTGTCACAGGGACAGGATAGCTCGCCTGACAGCGCCTTGCCCATCGCATAAAAAACTTTAATGTAAAACTTTAACATTTTGCTAACCCAACGCCGCCAACGCCGCTGCTGACGCGGGGGCGGGGTAGTGCAATAGCTCTTCCTGAACTTTGTTCAGGCAAGCTAAAAATGACATTGTACTAATTTGATGAGATGTTGTGTTGTCAATACGACGTCATTTCAACATCATGTGCCCAATAGATAAATTGTCCCAATATTTCGAGTAACATTATTATAACTGTAAAACAACCATGAATGATTGGTTACCAATTGACACCTCATTATCTCTTTTGCTACCATTTTAAATCAGGAGTCACAAATCACCATACAGATATCCGATATTCTGTCAACAACCTAACTCTAACATTATATTTTGTGACAATATATCATCTCAATTTCATATGAGCCCGATACGAGAAAACCAACAATGTGGTTGTGCGCCCAGCGCAGACTCAGATCAGCCCGGGCATCCGCCCAGTCTGATCAGAGTCTTCGCTCTCTGCATGGCAGTAGCTTAGATCCTTAGCTACCCTTTGAGCACTTAACGAAGAGTATGATCAAACTGGGCAGATGCCCAGCCTGATTTGAGACTGCGCTGGGCGCACAACCACATTGTTGGTTTTGTCGTGTCACGGCTCATTATATTTTGTGACAATATCATCTCAATTTCATATCAGTTTTTAATGTACCTAATGTTTACAAACTAATGAGAGCCCTCAATGAGGTAAAAAAGCAGACAACAAATTCATGTCTGCAAAATATTGAAAAAAATTATTTTGTCCTTGAGAGGGCAAAAGATGAGATGAACTGCCCATAGTCTTAACCTCAGACTTGAGAAGCTGACAAATAATCTATAGCTGAAAGGCTAGCAGGGACTGAGGCTGGAGAAACTGGTTCTCAGAGGCTATGAGCTGAAACTAAGGCTGGAGAAACTTGTCAACAATCTGTACCTAACAGGCTAAAATTGAGACTGGAGAAACTGGTCATCAATAAGTATCTCACAGGCCAACTTAAAATGAGGCTGGAGAAACTGGTCAAAAAGCTGTATCTCACAAGCTAGATGAAATTGAGGCTGAAGAAACTGGCTAAAAGTCTTTATCTCACAGGCTGGCTGGAACTGAGGCTGAATAAACTGGTCAATAATCTGTATCTCACAGACCTGAACTGGCCAACAACAGTCTGTATCGCACAGGCTAACTGGCACTGTGGCTGGAGAAACTGGTCAATAATCTATACCTCACAGGCTTACTGGCCAAAAGACTGTATCTCACAGGCTAACTAGCACTGACCTGGAAAACTGGTCAATAATCTGTACCTCACAGGCTTACTGGCCAATAGACTGTATCTCACAGGCTAACTAGCACTGAGGCTGGAGAAACTGGTCAATAATCTGTACCCCACAGGCTAACTGGCCAATAGACTGTATCTCACATGCTAACTGGCACTGAGGCTGGAGAAACTGGTCAATAATCTGTACCTCACAGGCTAACTGGCCAATAGACTGTATCTCACAGGCTAACTGGCACTGAGGCTGGAGATACTGGTCAATAATATGTACCTCAGAGGCTTACTGGCCAATAGACTGTATCTCACAGGCTAACTGGCACTGAGGTTGGAGAAACTGGTTAATAATCTGTACCTCACAGGCTTACTAGCCAAAAGACTGTATCTCACAGGCTAACTAGCACTATGGCTGGAATACTGGTCAATAATCTGTACTTCACAGGCTAATAGTCTGTATCTAACTGGCACTGAGGCTGAATAAACTAGTGAATAATCTATACCTCAAAGGCTAGCTGGCCAATAAACTTTATCTCAGATGCTAACTGGCACTTAGGCTGGAGAAACTGGTCAATAATCTGTACCTCACAGGCTAACTGGCCAATAGACTGTATCTCACATGCTAACTAGCACTGAGGCTGGAGAAACTGGTCAATAATCTGTAGTTCACAGGCTAACTGGCCAATAAACTGTATTTCATAGGCAAACTGGCACTGAGGCTGGAGAAACTGGTCAACTCAAAGGCTAACTGGCACTGAGGTTGGAGAAACTGGTCAATAATATGTACCTCACAGGCTAATAGACTGTATCTAACTGGCACTGAGGCTGAATAAACTGGTCAATAATCTGTACCTCACAGGCTAACTGACCAATAGTTTGTATCTCACAGGCTAACTGGCCAATAAATTGTATCTCATAGACTAGATGGAACTGAGGCTGTATAAACTGGTCAATAATCTGTACCTCACAGGCTTACTGGCCAATAATCTGTATCGCATAGGCTAGCTGGCACTAAGGCTGAAGAAACTGGTTAATAATCTATACCTCACAGGCTAACTGGCCACCAGACTGTATCACACAGGCTAGCTGGCACTGAGGCTGAACAAACTGGTCAATAATCTGTACCTTACTGGCTTACTGGCTAATAAACTGTATCACATAGGCTAACTGGCACTGAGGCTAGAGAAACTGGTTAATAATCTGTACCTCACAGGCTAACTGGCCAACATACTGTATCACACAGGCTAGCTGGCACTGAGGCTGAAGAAACTGGTCAATAATCTGTACCTCAAAGACTTAGTGGCCAACAGACTATCTCACAGTCTAACTGGAACTGAGGCTGGAGAAACTGGTCAATAATCTGTACCTCACAGGCTAACTGGCCAATAGACTGTATCTCAGAGGCTAACTGGCTCTGAGGCTGAATAAACTGGTCAATAAGCTTGAACTGGCCAACAGCCTGCATCTCATAGTCTAACTGGCACTGAGGCTGGAGAAACTGGTCAATAATCTGTTCCGCACAGGCTAACTGACCAATATTCTGTATCTCACAGGCTGGACAAACAGTACAATAATCTGTATCTCACAGGCTTAGAGGATGAGCTAATTGTCTATACCTTACAGGCTGACTGGAACTGAGGCTGGAGAAGCTGGCCAATAGTCTGTATTTCACAGGCTAGCTGGAATCCAGGCAGGAGAATCTTGCCAATAATCTGTACCTTACAGCCTAAAATGAAAGTTTGGTTGGAGAAGCTGTCTGCATAGTCATACTTCAAATGCACAATTCGAAAGAATTTGACAGTTTTGCTACTGTTTCATTTATCCACAAAAACATGTTGAGAGTTCTCATTACAATTATTGTGGGGTCTTATTCAATGATTTTACTGAGTGTTCATGACATTTTTGAAAATTAACTCTTTAAGCCCCCCCTGACGAAATTAGCAAAAATTTGCAAACAGCGCAGATCCTGATGAGGCGGCTCATCATGAGCCGCCTCATCTAGATCTACACTGTTTGCCCTCTAGTCTTTCAATTCTCAATATAAAATGTCTTGGACAAGGCATTTTTTTTTTTCAATTTTTGCAGACGCAAATTTTGTCGTCTTTGGTGCTTAAAGAGTTAAGAAGGAAGGCCAGTTTCATCCTAAAACTTCGAATTATCTGAATTGTGCAGTTCGATCTATTCTGAGAATAGAGAGAAAGAAAGAAAAGTATTTTCTAAGAGACCTAGACATACTTTTTCAACTTGAGATTATCTCATAAAAAGGTCACTAAAACATTCAACTTGAATTTGAATAAAATCTAAACAGGATGTAGTATTACTCGTTTACTCACGTTCAGTATTACGAGTCACGGGTAGTATTTTCTTTAGGTTCAACTGTTTTATAACTATTGTTCATTGGATTTTGGTGATAACAAACTTTTAAGATAGACGTTGATTTTTATGAGGTGAACTTGGGGACACTATTGAATAAAATGCACATGGATTGTATGAACTCACATTGATATTAAAATTTTGGATGTTTTGTGGTTTTAAGATGAGGTACTATTTATTTTCCTTTTTTTCAAATCAATAATGAATAGTAGCTCAGTTTACTGATGCTCAACCTAATGGAGCATATTATTTTGAAATATATAAACAAGTTAAATCTTGTTATCTTGAGTTAAAACAACAACCTTAACACTTATAAGCACCAAAACTGAAAATTGCTGACTTTGAAAACAGTGCACATCCAGATGAGGTGGCTCATAAATATGATATAGCTTATATCAACAAATGTTTCTTTTCAATTTTGCACTTGCAAATTTTGTCATCTGCTTTTTTGGCACTAATGATTGTTGTTGTTGTTGTTTTTGTCTTTATAAATTTACTGAGGGCAGTTTATGAAGCATAGTTTAAAATATTTATCAAAAAATAAAAAAAATACAAGTTAAATCTGGTTATTTTGGGTTGTCACAATGACAGTAAATATTGGGACAGATATGTCATGAGAAAACAGTGGAGACCTAGATCAGACTACTCCTCCATCTGATCAGGGCCTGCACTGTTTGCCTGCATGTCCACAAACAGTTTTACAACATTTTGCAGGGAAATGAAATTGGATTCTTTAAATATTTGGTGATATGAGCCATGACAAAACAAAACCAACAGAGTGGCATGTGCCCCCAGCAAAGACTTAGATGATCAGAGTCTTTGATGCACACTTAAAGGGTAGCTAAGTTTCTAAGCTCCTTTCATGTCAACAGCAAAGACACTGATCAGACTGAGCAGATACCCAGGCTGATCTAAGTTTTTGCTGGGTGCACATGCCACTTTGTTGGTTTCGTCGTGCCATGGCTCATATAGTATCTCAAATTTTTCATTTACTGTTGAGCGAGCTGAATGTAAATCAGGGGGTCATGGTAAAGGCCCACTGTACAAAATTTGCTGCAGCACATTATTGAGAGGAGTGTAAAGGAGTACTTGGGTGGTGATTAGTGAGCACTTTGTGAGTGTGGTGGCCTAGTCTGAGCATAGACCATCCCCGTGCAGCAAAGGAACACAGCATCCCAGGTAAATCTGAACAGCAAAGATTAATACACAGCTTTAAATGAAGTAATGGCCTTGAAGGCTTAGGAAGCTATGGATGCTTGTGCATGCATTACTAACATTCTGGCTAGACAGTGTCTGTAAGGGCTTAATTAGTGACCTTGGGTGTCTGGTCAGACAATAACATCAAAGTTGTTTACAATATTGTGCCACTAACAGACAAAGAAGCAAAGAGTTCTTATAATAGAAAAATAAATAAAATATATAAAACAGTAAAAGGAATATTTCTGATAATACAGGTATTACACAATAATAATTTAGTAATAAATGTCAAGAATATTCTTTAAACACTATAACTTCCGGTATTACTTATTCAATCTACATGTATAATAATTCCATCTCAACATTCTCATGCTAACTTAGTGCAATATGATTGGTAGAGAGAAAAGCAGAAAGCAGCTTTAATACATCAATAAATCCCCAAACCAGAATCTTGGAACTATTTTCTTTTGCAGCAATTTTTAAGGTACCCAATATAACCAACAATTTTCAGATATAGATGACCAAGTTGGAGTTACAAGAAAATAAAATTTATTTTTGTGAATATTATTTATGTGTAAATGCGCATTAAGTTTGTGAGTGATTCGACGGTGGTTACACATTGATAAAATCCACAAAAATAAAATTCATTATGCGTTGATATATTTACCATAAATAAGCCTAGATAAAGATCAGACTGTACTTTTTGCAGGTATTTATGTACAATATCTAGAAACGTCAGATCTTGAAGACTGAAGAGTAGAATGCAAGGAATTAGTTTTGAAGGCTTGGGAAAATGCACCATAGTTTGGTCACCATTTTAACAAGGGAGACAACATTTACAGAATAGAATTTGCTTCCCTGGTATATGAATCCCTTCTTCAGTGGAGCCTATCGGTAAATTGCTTCTCCAGAGGGGCCTACCCTGTAAATCCTTTCTCCAGTGGGGCCTATTGGTAGATCTCCTCTCCAGAGGGGCCTACTGGTAAATTCCTCCTCCAGTGGGGTCTGCTCGTAAATCTCTCCTTCGTTAGGATTGAGCTTCTAACAAAATTCCATCCCCAGTGAGGCAAAGGTAGGTCCCTATTCCAACAAATTCCTGCCTTAACAATAGCTTCCAGTGAGGGGAGGCAAAAATTTCCATCTCAGAGTGAGCCCCCTTGGGATTATGTGGACACCTTAAAAATCAGAGTGTAATGTTACTGGAAAGGTAATCAGTTTGTTAATGAACATTTGGAATAGTTGAAGCATTGGCCTGATATATATATATATATATGGCTTATTTAAATTTTATCAACCAGAGGACCAATGGTCCTGTAGCTCACCTGAGAAAACTCATCCTCAGTAAGGTTATGCTTTACCATTAATGGGCATGATGGCCATCTTGGTCATGTGACCAACATCACCTGAACAAACTTTCGTTTCCTGACCCAGGCCGTTTCCTGACCCAGGCAGGCTCCACAGGATATATGGCTTCAATCGGCCCAGTGGCTTCAGAGAAGATGTTCGAAAATGTTAACAGGCAACAGAATCTCAGTGGCCTTGAATAAGCATTGTCCCATATAAATGCATAAAATACCAAATTTGACCTTGCCATAATTTAAGTCAAGGTCAGTGAAGGATCATTATTTAAATGAATCAGTGTTTCAAATGCTACACACAAAGTTTCTAGGTCGATTTATTAAGGGTTTTTATCATGTATGGGCTTGGTGACCATCTTGGTAATGATCCTCTTGTTCCCCTGACTCATGGAGGCTTGTCATGAAATTTAGCTTCAATCAGCCCAGTTGTTTCAGAGGAGAAGATGTTTGAAAATGTTGACAGATGGATGAACTATAGATGGACGAGGAATGAATGGCTATACTATATGCTTAAAACAATGATAAAACCTTTTTAAATTAATCAATTCTTGATGTTTTCCAGTGAAACCAAGCCACCACATCTGATCAAGATCTAGGTCAGACTACAACGATTTCTCTGGCAATATATCCGTCCAAGAACCACCAGGTTCTGTGTTCATGCAACCAGCACATCAAGTTTCCACCCTTAAAATGCCATCACAGCCTGAGACAGTTCCTGTTACCCCACCCACTTCTCCTGTGTTCAGACCACCAGTGCCCAAGACTTTGCCTATATACAGAAGAGGGTCAAGGTCATTCAACCCAGCCTGCAGGTAAGTTGTTTTAATTGCTATGAATTCTCATGCACTTGTATATCTTACCTCGCAACTAAGCCTTAAAGCGCCAAAAAAAAAGCAGATGCCAAAATTGACATCTGCAAAATTTCAAAAACTGTTTTGTTCGAGCTATAATATTGAGAATGCAAAGACTCGAAGGCTCATTATGAGCACCCTCATCTGGATTCATGCTATTTTTAAATTCAATTGTTTTCATTTTTGCACTTTAAGTGTTAAATGCTACAGATTTTTATGTACATGTATATGGGGTGCTGTTTTAGTATTTATTTCCTATTTTTAGATATCCATAAATCAATTGTAGGTATCCATAATTCCATTTATGGATATCCATTATTCATTTATGGATATCACAAAATATAATTAAGATATCCATAATTATCTATACATATCCAAAAATTGATTAATGGATAACCAAAAATCGAATTATGGATATCCAAATATCATACTATCCAAAAATCAGCTTTATTCTTGAATATCCATAAATTGAATTATGAATATCCATAATTCAATCTTGGGATATCCATAAATTGAATTATGGATATCTAATATTGTGCTGTGTTTTTGGATATCCAAAAATAGAATTATGGATATCCAAAAAAAAAAAAAAAACAATTACTGGATATCCATAAATGAGCCACAACACAACAAAACCAAGAAAGTGGCATGTGCACCCAGCGAAGGCACAGATCAGCTTGGGCCCAGTCTGATCAGAGTCTTCCCTGTTGGCATGGAGGTAGCTAAGACCCTTAGCATCCCTATAAGTGAAGAGCAAAGACACTGATAAGACTGGGTGGATGCCCAAGGCTGAGCTTAGCCTTCACTGGGAGCACATGCCACTTTGTTGGTTTTGTAGTGTCACGGCTCAAACAGAGAATTTGGTGCTATTTCATTTTTTTATTTCCTATTTATGGATCTCCATTTATCTATTTTTGGATATCCATAATTCAAATTATGAATATCCAAAAATGCAGCACAATATTGGATATCCATAATTTGATTTTTGGATATCAATATTTTGATTTATTGATGTCCATAATTCGATTTTTGGATATCCAAAAAATCTTCTTATGTTTGGATATCTAATAATCGAATCATGGATATTTATAAATTGAATTTTGGATATCCATTAATTTAATTATGGATATCCAATATTATACTCCAATATTATACTGTATTTTTGGATATCCATAAATCAAATTATGGATATTCTAAATAAATGAATATCAATAAATATTAAGTAAATAGTAAAAAGGTCACCTCATGCATGTAAATAGTGTTACAGTTAAAGGCAGTAACGGGATGCAGTGACGACCTGTTGCACTGGACCACTATAAGGGACATCAATATTTTAGAAGGGGATTTACCTGTCTTTCCTTTCAAAAATATCTACTCTGTTTTCCTTATCATGAGGCTATGTAGGATAAGCAAGGTCTCATACTGATGCATTTGGCTTTTGTATAGAATGATAATGGTGTAAAATGTGGTAAGATCAGGAAAAGCTGTTTTAAAAAACAACAACTGATGTTCTGGCCTTGAAACTCGGGTCAAGATTAATGCAACACTCAAATACTGTTAAACTATATGTATGCAAATTTTATATATAGACGAATTTAGAACCCATGTTTGTGTACAATCTATTTAAGAATCTGCAGAGATACAAACCCTGCCCCAAATGCAAAATGGAATAAGTGCTGTGTGAGATCAACAGGGATTCAGTTGAAACCCAGAGGGGATGGATTTCACTGAACAGTGTATTTCAAAATGATATTTTTTAAGTGAAACAATTATATCTATTGAATTTTATCAAACATCAAAGTAAATCTTTAATTTCCATTTCTTTGCAAATGGTACAGAAAATTGGGATACCTGTGAATGTCTATAAATGATAAATAAATATTGGTAATTTCATGGCAGTTTAAAAGCTCCTTTTCAGAAGCATAAACACTTTAGCAAAGGGTCATGGTGGGCAGTAAAACATTTTAACAGTAAACCCTTGTAAAACAATTTTCTGGTTCATTTCTTTTACAAAAGGTTGAAAATTATTCCTACAGGTGATACATCTTCCTTTTAAACACTTTTTAACTGTCAAAATGACCTTTAATTTTCACCTCTTTTTGACTTTTTTTGAATGGCTTCCTTTACTGCTCTTTATTCCCCCGAAAGGGACAATGATGATCAATAAACCTGCAGTGGCTTCCCTTTGATATTGGTGTGGATCCTACAGTAAAAATTCTAAATAGGTCTGAGCAAACAGTGCAGATCCAGATCAGACTGCTCCTGCAGTATCTACACTGTTTGCCCTCTGGTATTTTGTCTCCTGTTTTTTATTTTGGTATTTCAAGCCTTTAAAATTTAACATGATTAGTTTTAACATGGTTAGTTTTGCCTATATTAACTCTTTAAGCACCAAAAAGCAGACGACAAAATTTACGTCTGCAAAACTTAAAAAAATGCCTTGTGTAAGACATCTCATATTAATAATTCAAAGACTAGAGGTCAAACAGTGTAGACCTAGATAAGGCGGCTCATTATGAGCTGCCTCATCAGGATCTACACTGTTTGCAAATTTTGCGAATTTCGTCACTGGGACTTAAAGAGTTAAAAGAATTTCAAAAATCATATTTTAAGATCACAGGTGACTAATTCTAAAAGCTTACAAATACTCAAATTTATCTAATTTGCTTTACACTAATAATAATTTAGTTTTTGCTTGGCAGATCCAACCTTCAGCCTTTAAAAATTGTTTTTATTAGTAAAGGAAAGTAATTGTACCTATTACTCGTAAAAACTGTTTTCATTTGGCAAGTGCCTCTGAAAAATAACATCAATTATAACTAAATAATAACTAATCAGTTCCCTCCAAGGAAATATGCATTGTCTCCCCTTGCACACCTGGCCGTAAATGTCACCTGTACTCAACTATCAATATATTTTGGAAAGACCCATTACTGTAAGTTTTCATAAAATCATCTGCAATGAATATTTCTCACTTTTCTATTAACCAAGCTTTACATAAACTTTGCTGGTATTTTCTTTATGAATTTTGAAATTAAAGCTGAAAACTTATTATGAAAAGAAAGAAAGATCTCACTAATTGGAAAATTTGATAATTTTATGTTAAGATTCTAATACAAGAGATGCACATCTTCAGACCAATGTAGTCATCTCCCTGTCAATCAAGGGCTTTACCAGAGAAGAAAAAGTTATCACACAATAACCCTATCAATCAGATAAATATCATTCTTGCCTTAATTTTTTTTCTGTGTGTGTGTTTTGCAGCAAAGACCCATTTTAGAAACAAAGTTAATCATTAAAAACACTTCAATATTCATATATAAGCACTTTATAATTGGGTGTGTGACATTTTGGCTAAAGTAATTTTGTCTAAAAGATGTTTCGTCTAAAAAAAACATTTTGTCATAAAATAGTTCAGTCTAAAGGACATTTTCAGTATGCATAATTAAGACAAATATTACAATAACTCCATGACATGACTATGTACTTAAAGTCAATAGATCCAACAAAAAGGTGTGTAAAAGAAAATCTTGAAATTGCAGACAATATGATTATATATCATAAATTCTATCCTACAGAACAAAGAAAGGTGAAACAAGCATAAGGATAAAACCAGTTACTTATGGTGTTGAAAAGATTTAACTTCTCTTTTCAGACAAATATGTTTTCCAGATAGAGCTAAGGTTAAGCTCTTACATAAAATCAAAAATAATCATAATCCTTTCAGGATAAAAAGAAGTTAATCTGCTGTGATTTTTTATTTCTTTTTGAAAATTCACATTTAAATCTGGACACAATCTGATTTCAGCAGGACACAAACAATGTTGCAATGAGACACAAATACTGCACTCTCCAGTGATCAATCTGTTCCAAGTCATTAGAAGCTTGACATCTGAAAAAGAGGCTCATTGCCTTCACAAAAAGTGAGCATAAAACCGGTCTGTGCATATGTGTAATCTTGCCAGTTCCAAGGATCCATATTTTTATGAGCACACAGCAAAGGCTCTAACCAGACTGCACATCTGCACTGAGTCTTAGGTTATGAAAATAAAACTATGGAACCTTTAAGCCACTATTGTAGCTCAATGTAGCAGAAACAGAAATAGTTGTATTTGCAACAGTGAGATCCAGATGAGGTGGCTCATGATGAGCCACCTCATCTGGAGCTAGACTGTTTGCCCTCTGGTCTTTAAAGTCTCCATACAATTTAGATTGGACAAAAAGTTTTTTTCTATCTTTTTAATTTTGCAGACAGAAATTTTGTTTTTGTATTTTTTGTGGTGCATTTAGGGTTAATCCAGTACTTTCAGCCCCGGATCCAGGGGGTGGGCTTTGGGGCTGCAGGCCCGCCATTTGGCCTCTGTGTTATGTATAATATGTAGGCCTCCAGATAAAAAGAAGTATCTGATGACAGTTTGAGAAAAATTATCCAGTGTGGTTAGATCAAAATATTCAAAATATATGATGCAATATCTCATTAGAATCGCCTCGGGGAGGCGATTCGAATGAGGTGTCACAACATATATTTCAAGAAAAAAAAATATATAAAAAAATGTCTTAAATTGAACCACAAATATGTCATATTTTCAAGCCCCCTCCCCCACACACATACATTTCGGCACCTCCCAGCCCCACCAGTTATCCAGAGCCCCACCAGTACGTGATGGTCTGGATCCGGGCCTGACTTTTGTAGAAAAGTCACCCAACAAATTGTTATCCTGTGAATCTATTGTTACAATATTTTTTGTGCAGAATAACAAGAAGAAAACAAGATCAAAGTGGGAATTATTTTTTATCTGATGATATTTATCTGATTTTGTGTAATACACCAATTATTCCATAGAAGGTTATGTAAGTAATCTGTTGTGACCTGAGGTGGTCAGATTACTAGATCTCGGCTTAAAGAATTGAGGGAAAAACTGAAAAGTTAAAAAAGAAATAAATAAACAATACTTGAGGCAATTAAATATCCCAAGACTGCTTCGCACAACTACTGCAGCTCTAAGAAAAAGACTGTCAGGATTGTGATACATCAGATAGAGGGTTACCTTGTGCAGGGGGATATCTGCTTACAAGAAAAAAATATTTTTGCCCACATTGCCATATGTTGCCTTTAACACCCCAAAATATGTCAAATTTTACTATTTAAGTCCATATAAGTTTTTGAAGGATCCTCCTTACCTAATCCATAAAACCTTTTTCTGATGATATATGTGCCCATTTAAATCATGTGAGATCCATATTTGGAAGTCACATGACCTATGTCCCTTACATCTACAAAATTTCGAAACAGCAATATCATACTGAGAATTCAGAGACTAGAGGGAAACAGTGTAGAGTCAGATGAGGCAACTCATTATTTTTATCGTAAAAACAGTTATTCTCCTTCCTAATAACCCCAATAAATCCATTTTGTAAGTTTCTAGATATTCTTAATTTTTGGTGGTGTTTTGTTTTGTTCTTTTTTCTTTCTTTCTTTCTTCGTATACTGCTACACCCTCTCTCAAGTTTTATGAGCAGGTGTACGATGTACACTCCAGTTTTGCAGGATGAACCTCCTTGGAGCCATTTAACTATAGAAGGGATCTTTAATCTGCACAGGGGATGTCTCTCCCTACACAGAGGGCCTTCAGTTAACGTCCCGATCCAAAGAACGGCACACTTTTTAATGTCATGTTGTTTAGCAGGGGAAAATCCCATCTCATAGCTGAATTCCACTAGACTGATTTGGATTTTTTGAGGTCAATCAAGATGAGAGAACCATCCCATTTAAAAGCCAAATTATTATGGTACAATTTAGGCATGTTAGAGAGGTGCCAAGTCACAAAGTGTTGTGCTCAGTTTTGGTGCTAAAGGTTACAGGTTTAAATCCCACTGGGCTGATGAAATTATAAAACTCGCTCTGTTGATCAAGTAGCAAATGATTATCTTATATAAATCTGGGAAGATCAGAAAGGCAGTAACAAGAAAGGACTGGGCCTCACTTTTCATATGCTGCGCCCAAGATACAGTGGAACTCTGATGACCCACTGCCCCTACAACCATTATCAAGGCTATGGGCAACCTTAAGCATTACCTTTCTGATTTAGGCATACCTGTATACAAGCATACAGCATTCACTTTCACTTCCAATTTTGAACATGGTTTTTGTTGTTTCTGATCCATTTCGACCTGAAAAACAAAAATCCTATTAGTAGTCCATACAGACACTTCTGTAATACGAGATTTATTTCCCTTATAATGTGTGTATCGAAATTCTGCTTTTGTAGCTATTACATTACAGACAATAATAAGCTTTCAAAAATTCATCATTAGAAATGAAATATGGACATGACCAATATAATATTGAACTTTGTATGGTATAATATTTTCCCCAAATCTTCGGACACCCCACCCACTTCTTTTACTGATTGAACCTACCCCCTCCCCACAACCTCACCATACCCCCAACCCCTCCCTAAAAACTGTCTAATAAAACTGCTGGCAAACAGTGTAGATCCTGATCAGACTGCTCAAAGAGCAGTCTGATCAGGGTCTTCACTGTTTGCTAAGATATTACTTTCCAAACAAATTTTGGGTAACTACATGTAAAAGGTCAATGACAGTACCGTAAATGGAAAGTCTGAATGCAAACAAATATTCGTTAATTTTAGAGTTGAATAGTTCTGTTGTCCTAACCAGAATGGCTGTATTATTCAGATTAAAATGCTTTTTTTTTTTTGGACAAAAATTAATATAAAAACCATTGACCTCACAATTACATGTACACAATCTATACTCTTTTTACAACAATCGGTAACAATAGTAAAAGATCAATTAAGTCATGAATAAATCATTTAATTTCAATATTTTGTTATTAATATTTAATTGTTTTCAAACAATAAGACAATAAAATATGAAAAATATTATTTGTTTTATGAGGTTAAGAGTGAATGAGTGATTGATATAAATTAAAAGTACAATATACAAGACATTTAGACAAAAGTATTTTTAATTTTTCTGTTGCAAGCAAGGTGAGGGAGGTACTGTTTGGAACTTTGGACCAACATCTCCTTCAACTGTTTAAAGTATTAAGACTGACATGTCATAGTGACATGAATCTTTGCACATTCTGAATTATTTCAGCTGGCTGCAGGTTCTTGCTGCATCACACATCTCATTCTTGATGCCCTTTCCTCCTGTCCTCCTTCTTGAGCCATGAGGGTTAAGGTGGCTCACTGGGGTTCCCGTACTTCAACAGCAACCTCAAATGCCTCTCTTGCATGATTTCTGTGACTGCATACTCTTGAGGATTACCCTCATGTGCTTAAGTATTGGGACACCTAAAATAATAAATTTTCCATTTGTCCCAAATGGAAAATTTATTATTTTTAGGTGTCCTAATATATAGGCACATTACGGTACTTTCGTAAGTGTTGCTTGGACAGGGATGGGGATGTCTATTGATGTTGTCAGAGATCTGCCCATCACATTTTTGTTTCAAACCTTTGGCCTTAAGTTAAATACAGGAAGGGCATCCATCACACTAAATTTGGTACTGGTACATTTACGGTATATTAAGAAGTCTGGGCCAAGTTGTTCTTCAAAACTGATTACGTAAACAGTTAACAAGAAGTTTAAATTTCAAACGTATTGTTCGCAAAAACACTGCCATTTTTTGCCAAAAATGTTTTTGGAGCCCCAGTAGAGCTGGCCTGTTGACCTAGCATTCCCTTGTTAGAGTCCTATTGGTGGCAAAAATCTTTTCAATAATAAATGGGGTTTCATTGCAGTGATTGCACACAGTCTTTCATTATCACCTTCCCATCATTCTGATATGACTGAGATACTGTTGAAAAGGATGTAAAATTGCAAGTCATCTACCCATCCATCTCCTCTCATTTTTTCAGTGCCAAATATAAAGACACTTGATTTTATGGGCACTTTAAGACTTAACCCTTAAAGCGCCAAAAATGAAAAATTGTATAATTTGCAAACAGTGTAGATCCAGATGAGGTGGCTCATGATGACCCACCTCATCTGGATCTACACTGTTTGCCCTCTAGTTTTTGAATTTTCAATAGGATATAGCTAGGATGAAACGTATTTTGAAATTTTTGCAGACGTAAATTTTGTCGTCTGCTTTTTGGCGCTTGAAGGGTTAACAATCCTTGACTAATGACTTTGTTCAGCTAACAATGTTTTGAAAAACTGGTCTGTATCTACACTGTTGTTGTGACTCTGGTCCCAATATTTAGGGTCAGTGTTGTCTAACTGGATGCAGTCTTTAATTATTTAATCCATTACCATTATTTTATTCTTCTCTTTTTTTTTTCTATAGACATAATATTTTGGAGGAGAAAAACACATACCGTAATGACCCTAAAACTTCGGACACCCACAAGGCGGACAATTATTGCTCGAAAATTCTTAGAGAGTGGATTTTACACAAGTTATTGCATACATAAATGATGCTTAGTGAATGGCAAATGTTGTAGACCCTGATCAAACTGCTCCTTTACAATGTTTACACAGACTGTCCACATATAGAGGGTCATTACAGTAAGAGGAGACTTATGATTGATACATGTAAATATATTAATGGTCATTTAGGATGGGGAAAATGCCTCTTGTCTTCTAAACACAGAATTTGCTACTTTCCAACAGCAGTCATAGATTGCTGGCAGATGGACCAGACAGATGTCTGAGCAATCTGATGTGGGTCTATAATGTTTGCTCCGGCATTTTCGGGTCAGTACAGTATTCTGCTCATTATCTGATTGAAACTTCGAGATCAAATTGTGCAAATTCTTGATTAAATATGAATAAGTTCATATAACAGCAACACAATGGAACAATGTTAAAATTGTCAATAAACCTAGAATTCTTTCACGCAACATTAACTATATTGAGTTTTGAGAAAAATAATGCATAAGTACACCAAGGGTAAAATGTATTATAAGACCTTTACCATAGAGACAAATAGACCTTCAAATAATCAAACTGTCCAAAAATTTAAAATATACATGTATAGCCATTGCATGCCAAATCTCAATCACTGTATCCCAGCAGGCAAATGACCTCAAAATGACATCATACTGACGTCGATGCGACGTCATTACGTCGCATCGACGCCAGTACGACGTCATTTCAATGTCATGTGCCTTTGGGATCTGTTTGGCTATAAGATGATGTTTTCCATCTCTAAAGTGACTCCAATTTTTTAAAGCAGTCTTATGAAGTTCTACTAAGATATGGGGTTTTCGCTTCTAAAATAATCCCAAAAATCTAGATATCCTTCTGAGTATGTGTTTCACCTGATCATCTACAAAATATGATATGGAAGAAAAACAGGCAATAGAAACAGAACAAACTTAGAATTGTAAACTTTCCCATTATAACAAAAAAAATTTTATACAGTAGAACTTCAATGGCTCGAACCCCGATGGCTCGTTTACCCTCCCTGGCTAGAATTCCTTGTAGGGTCCCTAGAGTTCAGTTTATATAGAAACTAACCCTGGATGGCTGGAACTACCTTTAGCTGGAACTATTTTTCCTGGTCCCAAGCCTGTTCGAGCCATTGAAGTTCTACTGTATCTTCTTTTGTAAGAATTTTTGCAATCAAAAGCCATCTCAGCAGTAAGACCATTTTGCACTTGTTACAAAAACAAAAATTAGTAACTACATTGATTCTGTGAGGCTCCACCAATATTAGCAAAACCAGTAATTTAATTAAGATTGTGGATATAATGAAATAGAAACTATTCCCTTATCTGCAAACACATCTCAATGCATTACTGATATCAACTGAAAGGCTACTTGTTCCTCTCGTAATTTTTTTTGCGGAGAAAATATATGTAGACCTAACAACTTCTAGTGGTGACAACATATTTATAGTACCCGTCATGAGTAGCAATGATCTGTAAGGTTCATGAAAACTGGATATTGGTAGAGGTCTATTTCCATGAAATTTCACCTGTTCATCTTCATCTGATTTGCCTCAGTGAAACATCTTAAGTTACCCAGTAATCAGCATCAGTCACATGCTGCAAAAAGAAAAAGAATGACTCAAAAGTAAAGCCAGTTCCAAACTGCTCCTGCAAAGCATAGAATCCTTCCCCTCCCCTTAAATCAACAAGGGATAATTATTAAAAGAATTCCACTGATGCTTTGTCCAGCCTTACGTAAGGTCGTCCTACCCTAATGAGCTTAAGTACTGGGACACCTATGACCATTAATTTTCCATTTGTCCCAAATGGAAAATTAATAATTTTAAGTGTTCCAATATTTAGGGAAGTTCTTGTGTGGTCAGATTTACAGATGTTCTAAGCAGGTCTGACAATAAAACAGAATGACTTATGTTTTTTTTTTGTTTTTTTTTCAATAATTAAATAAGATATTGAAATTGTTTGATTTCAACTAGAAGCAAATTTTTAGTCATAAGAATGCAGCTCCGCTAAACAGTCAGGTGGAGCGAACTTGAAAGTTGTCAAGTGCTCCTTTGCAGGTTTTCTCAGTCAAACTACGCTAGTAAAAAGCAAATATTTTTAATGACCTTTAACACTATTACCCTAGAGACGAAACAAACATGAAAGTCGTCCAGAGTCTGTTTTCAACTATTTGTGGGTACTATCAATCAAACCCTGCAAGTAAAAATAAAAATATTTTTAATGCCCCTTCACACTGTAACCCTAGAGACGATTGCCGCAGTGATATCTTCACAACCACAGCTATTTTTTTCAACTGCATAATTTCAAATTCAATAAAGAAATATTGATATAAACGACCAATTTCCTTATCCCAATAAAAGTATAGGATATGTTATAGACCTTCAATAAAGAGTTAATGTTAATTTGCATCGAGACATCCATCCTTTGTATTGGTACACCATAAAGGTCACTATTTCAGTTATTAATTTTATTTTATTTATTTGTTTTATTTCATTTTATTTTTTTTTTTTTTTCATTACAGGATATTTAACAAAATTGTACGTTTGAATGGCAAACAGAGCCGACCCTGATCAGACTGCTCCTCTAGGAGAAATCTGACCTGAGTCTACGCTGTCTGCCAAACCACCAATGTCCAAATGATTGGATTTTTACGGCTTAGTATTAATAATTTTTTGAGGCTTTGCCAAGACTTGTTTTATGAATGGGAGGGATTTTTCTCTTAGTGTAAGGTAATACACATATAATATCATCATTCGGTTCACCACATTTATCTACCACGTTGGATTTTTCTACGGCCTTGGTGTTGTTCACTGGCATAAATACCAAACATGGTCAGTTTCTTTGATTTATTCTTCTTTTTATCATTTATTTGTTGTTTTTAAATATTTATTAAATAAGTTGCTGTAGTCTAGCCTTGTGATTTATTATTAATTATTTATTTTAACTCTTAAAGCACTGAAAATGAAATGGTTGAATTTGCAAAAAAGTAGATCCAGATAAGGTGGCTCATAATGGGCCGCCTCCTCTGAATCCACACTATTCACCTTCAAGTCTTTAGATTCTTATTGGATGAACACTTTTCATAAATTTTTGGCTCTTTAACGGTTAATGTTGTCTTTCTATTAGTTCTCTAGTTTTTGGCAGATACATGTCTACTCATTAGATACATGTTCATATATGTGCTGAATTATATAATTGATAAATAAGCGAAATTTTGGATAATATACCAGTCTAATTGGCCATGATATTGGTGGACCAATGGATAATTGGGAACTTCACTATTTTTTATAATTTTGACACAAAAAGGGGGGTAAATGAAGATGATGACTAGATAACACGGAGGCTTGAGAAGAAAAATGATTTGCACCACATTTGAACCTACAACCTCTCGAGTACGAGTCCTCTGTATTGCCCCTTGGCCAAAAAAGCAATATTGAGTATGATCATTTGCATTGTTCCATGCAGTGCACCATATGAGAAGGGCTTAGGGCTGGATTTATTTATAACTCGGAACCAATATCTAACATCAGCCAAAGTATCAATTAAATCCATTATGGCATTGCAAAAATGTAAGCCTTTAGAAACTCTAAGTCCACGACCTTTGACTTCAAGGTCATCCAGCTGGATGGGGAAGTACTTCAAGGTCACTCCATGGGGTAGGGGAGTATGTTGTTAAAACTTAAACCAAAATCTAATATCAGTTCCATATACAGGCATTATAAAGCAATATGCCTTAAGGTAACATAACCAAAACACTAAATTTCTATGTCCAACATCAAGGTCATCGAGTGGGGTCATTGGTGTCAGGTTCATATTCTATCAAACTTTGGACCAATGTCTAACTACCGTTTAAGTATTGAGTCCTTCCATTTCTTTTCCGTTTAAGGGCAGGCCCGTTTTTGGAAGGCTCAATGCCCCCTGCGAAGCAAACAGGTTATAAAAGCTGCCTTTCTTCGGAAAAAAATGATGGTGGGAATATATGGAGGAGTATCAACACACCTTCAGGATAAATTTTCTATCCAAAGCTTTAGAGAAAACATAGTACCTTTTAATCAACTTGTTTCTTTAACATCAATTTCCACATTCTGTGATTGGTTAATTCATCTAAGCAAAGTTTAAACAAAATCTTTCAAATACATCATCTTTAATTGAATGGAAAATTGTTTGCCCAAGATTGCATTCTAGTCAACAATCAATATTTTAAAAGTCATTGACAAACATTATGTAATGTTTTCCATCCTTAATGCGAAAGGCAAACATTACTTTGACACATTATCTCCCCCTTTCTTCAAGAAAATTGTTCTTATGAGGAATTATTTTGTTTTCGTTACAGTTAAATTCAATTTAGTAAAGCTTGATTGTGTTTTTACTACTGATAAGGAGGGTGTGCAAAGTGCACTACTTCTGATGTAAGAGAGCAGACCAATTATTACATTTTAATACTTTAAACACCAGTGATGAGAAAAGCTGAATTTTCAAACAGCATAGATCTTGATGAGGTGGCTCATCATGAGCCACCTCATCAGGATCTATGTTGTTTGCCCTCTAGTCTTTGAATTCTCAATATGATGTAGCTTGGATGGAATGTGTTTTGAAAATTTGCAGACGCAAATTTCGTCGTCTGCTTTTTGGTGCTTAAAGGGTTACTTGAGCAATGCCACAAGAAAATTTGTCTTTTTTCAATGTGTGTCACTGTTTGCTTTAACAGCCCTTCAAAACAGTATTTCAGTCTATATTGAATCGCAACTACCAGAGAGAGGGAAGACTCCACAATTACATGCCCAGATGACAGTAGGCATATGCTTTAGGCACAATCCTTGTAGGATGCTAGTTTTCCATAATGTATACTTCCATTCTTTTTTTTTTGCCATATCTTGAAAGGGAGACAACTTTTGCTTCCAGCAGTGATAAAATCTTCCAAAAAATGGTTTATTCTTAAAGGAAAGAATTTGTTTCAGAGGGAACAAATTCTTAAGAGTTAACCTTCATTAATAAAGGAGACTGAAATGAAATGTCAGAGTTCCTTCCCTTAAAAATATATCTATTCACTTAAATATGGCAGAATGGCCAGTCTTCATGGGGGTAATACCAATTTGCCTACCTGCGCTTTCGACAGAGTTAGTCAATTACCATACATGCAAAAGTGGCTGTTGACCAAGACAATCGACAGCAGTATCAGCTGGGTCAACAGCCATTAAGAATAGTACCATATACCGTTATTGGTAATGTTAACGATCGTATTCTAGGTCGAAAGCCACTTTGTATAGTACAGACTCAGTCGAAAGCACAGGTAGCCAAATTGATATTACCCCCGTGGTCTTGCTGATCTGGGTCTACACTATTTGGTCTTGCATTTCAGTCACAATATTTAAAATAGTTATTTCATGTGAACCTAATGACCCCCTGGAGTCATTCACGCCAAAACTTTATGAGTAACTCAGTTACCCATGCACTCATTTCATAGTATTATTGAACAATTGCCTGACTTTTCAAAACTGTTTGAAAAATTGATATCCCATAGTTTAACAATGGTTAAATTATGAAAGTGTTATTGTTGTACATTACTATGGAAACTAACAAGGAATATCATATACCAAAGTTGATCTAGTTAAGTTGGTTGAATTTCTGGCACTGAAAATAACATACGGTAGGGGTCTGAAGCTAGTTCTGAGTTTATTCCTATCATTATTTTCTTCAGCTATAAGATGGGGGTTTCCTCTTCCAAAACTACACTAGATATTTGTGCTGTTGACCAATGGATGGATTGATGACTTGCAATTTTACGCCCTTTTTAACAGTATTTCAGTCATATCCAGACAACAGGTGGGTGATAATGAAATGCTGTGTGCAATGGAACCCTGTTTAAGATTGAAAAGAGTCCCACCTACAGCCGCACTCAAATCCGGGACCTCTAGATCAGCAGGCAAGCGCTTAACCTACTGAGCTACTGGGGCTCGCTGTTGACCAAATGCTCGGTCGATGGCCACTTTGCAGTAGGTGCAGCTGGGCAGGTTGCTGTTGCCCCCCAATGGTTGGAATGCCACATGCCTCAGAGTAATGTTTGTTGTTGCCACCACTGCACTGATAGATATCAGTATGGTTGGCATTTATTAACTCACCATATAAATCCTAATAAATGCCCCTGCTCTAATAAAACGCCCCCTGCCTCTTTTCCGAAAATAATGTTATATTATTTTGTATGAATTCCTAATTGCTTTGCTGGATAAGGTAGCTCTTCAAAATGGGGTCTACTCTTAAAAGATAGAATTTGCTCCCAGAGGAGCAAATTCTTTCCTTTAACAGCTGACCCCTACTAAAAAGGGAGGCAAAAAATAGTAGATTTGCTTCCTTTGAAGCTACCCATCACCTTTATATTGCCTATCAGAGATATTTTAGCAGTGATTGATTTACAACACTCTAGGCTCTAAATCACACCCCCTTTCGCAAAATGCAACATCCCCGGGGCGTTTGATATGATTAATACGGTACTTATCACTGCCATTGCTTGTAGGTTTGCCATGATCATTCACTGTGAATGTGTGGGGGTTAAATATCCGTATCATTGTAAGCCTGTCTTGTGGACTTCAGCTGTAAGATCGGTTTTTCTCTTCAAAAACATTCAACAGAAGAAACACACCGGGTAGGCGGCAACCGAAAACATCGTGCAATCGATGAATGCGGATCAAAAACAGTTAGAAACAGTGTTGTTGATTGCAAATTGGCGACAATTTGCAATTGGAAACGCTGTTTTGCAATTGAAAACGCTGTTATGATCCGCTTTAATTGATTGTTAAGAGCGTTTTCAATTGCCGCCTACCCAGTGTGAGAAAAAGCATGACAAACCATTTCTGTACACTGCCAATGTCCACTAAAATCACTGATAATGACATTTTTTCTTCACACTGCATGACCTGATGTAATCATTGAAATCTGATCTAAATCAGGTCCTACAATTTCATACAAAGCTTTGCACTGTTACTGAATTAGACTTTTATGATATTTTGATATTTCAATTTAAAGATTTTTTTTAGTCAAACAGAAAGAGGAGATTCTTTTGTGTCTCAGTTTGCAAAGTAAATAATTCTATCTTTCTCACATAAACTTTGATATTCACCAAAGATACATAAATGTGGGTTATAAAGTATTTATTCTGAAACTTCATTGAAACTTCAAAAATTTGCCTTGGATATGATCTAAGAATTTGTACATAACTCAGTTATTATCATATTTAAGTCAAGCCTTTTGAAATTTTTCATGGTATTGTACAAATCCAAATATTTACACATTGGCTGTACAGTTAAGGCACAATAGACGTGTTGAAAAGGTCCCATAGAAGATTATAATGATATGTTAGGGTGACAACTGAGCCGCGACACGAGTAAACCAACAAAGTGGTTGTGCGTCCAGTGCAGACTCAGATCAGCCTGGGCATCCTCCCAGTCTGATCAGAGTCTTTGCTGTCTGCATGAAGGTAGCTTAGTCCCTTGGCTACCCTTTAAGCGCTTAGCAAAGAGTCTGATCAGACTGGGCGAATGCCCAAGCTGAACTGAGTCTGCACTGGGCGCACGACCACATTGTTGGTTTTCTCGTGTCGCAGCTCAATTGTCCTTGTTTCATGGGAATAATGAAAAATAATGAAAAATCTATATCCTATTCTGTCTGACAGTACCTTGGAACAATTACTATTATATACAACAATTATAAAATATTGAACAAATTGTAAAGAAATTTATGACATCTTATTTTACACTTTGTGTTTTAACCATCATTTAAAAATTGCATGTCACACCCACTAACGGTTATCTATCATACCAACTAAAGGTTGTCATTGTTTTGGGGTTGTTTTTTTCTCCATTTAACCCTTTTTGACCAGAAGTCCATCCTTATTTGGACAAGTCCGTTTCTAGTTTTAGGGGTTTCACGTAGATGTTTTTATTTTTATTGTATTTTGCATAGAAATTCCTGTAAACAAGGTAAGAAAGATCTTGTGCACTGGTAACTTTTTTTTTTCTTTGTAGAACATCTGAATTCACTGATACTGAGTTTTTTGTTCACAGAGGGATTTCAACCATCATACTCATTCAAAACAAAATTAAAAGTCTTACTAAGGTTTTCCATAGCCTGGTGGCAATACAGGCTACAAGTTGTTAGAGTCATGCTGTGTCTTTTCCAGTACTTTGGATCAGGTACCGGATTACTGCTAGGTAGACAGACAGAGGGTTTCTTGTTATTTGATCACTGGGATTCAAACCAGCAATTTTCTGCACCAAAGCCTAACACTCTAACCACTTGATAGCAGCACCTCTTTAATGTCTTAAAAGTTATGTATCAAATCTCGATGGGGTCTTGCCTTTATTTTTGAGTGGTGTTAAATTGCTAAAATTCGTCACATATAACCTTTACCCCTACCCATGCTCAGTATGTGGTCAAGTTTCCCTCTTTCCAGCTTTGTGAGAATAAGTGATAATTTAGTGTTAAGTTTTGAGCCAGTCCTCCTTGGAACCATTCAAATCCTCCCTCCCTCCTTCCAACCTCCACCCCTCCCCTGCACACACAGGGCACCCCTCTTTTCAAGTGTCTGCCATTCCACCATAAACATTAGAAGTATGACACAGTATTACTGTATATTCTAGCTGTTTCTGATTAAGTTTCAAGCCCGACCCTAAATCTTGGATTCAGTCAAGTGTCTCCTACCCCCCCCCCCCACACCCACACACCCACACCCACACCCCTTCCACATTTTCATGTTTCTGTAGTCATAAGCATTACTATTCGGGGATTTAATTAACTCTTTAAGCACCAGTGATGCAATAAGCAGAATTTGCAAACAGCGTAGATCCTGATGAGGTGGCTCATAAGGAGCCGCCTCATCTAGATCTACACTGTTTGCCCTCTAGTCTTTGAATTCTCAATATGAAATGTTTTGGACAAGGCATTTTTTAGATTTTTGCAGATGTAAATTTTGTCGTCTGCTTTTTGGTGCTTAAAGAGTTAATTAAGTTTCAAGCCTGACCCTTCTTGGATTCAGTCAAGTGTCTCCCCACCTCCCTTCCCCCTTCCACATTTTCACATTTCTGTAGTCATAAGCATGACTATTGGGGGATTTAATTAAATTTGATCTTGACCCCCATGTTGTCCAGTCAAGTGCAAGCACTCATCGTAACCTAAATATAAGTGTACTATGAAATCTTCAAAATGTTTAAACTAAGCCTAATAATATCTATTGAGCAAATATGTTATCAAATTTTGAATTTCACTGAATTTCGACTATTCATGCATAGAATACTGAGTCAATACCATTTGAAAATCAACACAATAATCTCGTCTAAAAGTTGTATGCCTTGATAATACATAGTAGTAAATTTGAAACATTATGCCAGATCCTGTTTGCTTCATGGGGGACAAAAACCAAAATGGGGTCTAGTTTTAAACGAAACAATTTGCTCCTCCTTGACCCCCATTTAGAAGGTAGGCAAAAATGTTAGTGGCAGAGTAGCTGCCCCTAAAAGTTCATTCATTTTCCTTAAAGGTGGACAAGTCTGTGACAACAAAAATTCTGCAGAAAGTGATGTCTCGCCTGTCAGTACACTGTCACAAAATACAATTAAACCTGAGTACTTAACAAAAGTTTACGTCCCCACACAAGAAAAGTAATACCTGTCTTGCATTCTGCAAGTCGCAGGCATGACTAAAAAAGCAATATTAAGGTATACAATTGTGCTGCGACATAGCAAAACCAACAAAGGGGCATGTGGGCCCAGCAAAGACCCAGATCAGCCTGGGCATCTGCCCAGTCTGATCTGATTCTTTGCTAAGCCCTTCAAGGGTAGCTAAGAGTCTAAGCTAGCTCTATGCAGACAATGAAGATTCTTCTCAGACTGGGTGGATGCCTAGGCTGATCTGAGTCTTCGTTAAGCGCATATGCCGCTTTCTTGGTTTTGTCCGTTTATTTTGTTGTTAGACGTTTATTTTGTTGTTAGACACCTATTTTCTGCGACAAACTTCTCTATCTGAAGACTTTACCAGAACTATCAGAGGACAATGCAGTGTGCCTTTTTGGCCCTCGCCCAGAGATAATGTGGGTGTGTGCAACTTGTGCACAAAGAATATCTATGCTTTGCAAATGTACACTGATAAAAATGTTTGCTCTGCAGATCTGTCATTTTACAATACATGTATTGTGCATATGATTTTTAGTATCGATGACCAAACTGACCAGCTTAAGTTGACCTGATCTGTAATAAGAACTTGACTTTAATCCCTGACTCAAAACCTCAATCAGCTTACAGAATTAATTGGTCTTTCCTTTATTGCCTTCTTAGTAATGTCTTACAGGGTTTCAATGTCAAAATAATCTTTGAGGGTATTTGTCATACACCCAAGTGTACTAGGCATTTGTCAAACACCCAAATGCACTAGATTTGTCAGCCCAGTAACACACATGTAGGCTACTTTGGGTTACATTGTGATTTAGAGACCTGTTTGTTTGGGTCCCTTTCAATTTTTTGAATGGTCGGGAACTTTAAAGTTCTGCTAAATTAGGGTGGCCATGGCCAGTGCAAAGGTCAAATCTTCTGAATTCTTAACTTTTGGAATAAGTCCCAATAATTTTCTCAGTCAAGTATAGGCATCCGCAAACCATTTCACATCTCAGAAACAAGACTACCAACTGCAGGTTTTAGGTTTAACTTCCTTTTTATCTTCTTCATTCTTTTCTTTTATTTTTTTTTTATAAAGAAAATGAAATATATTTTGCCATCAAAGAGGGAGCTAGGTTCAGTGAAATCCACTTGCTGAATCCATGTGGATGCCATTAGATGTTACCAGAGCTGCCTGGTATTCCTAGTGATAAACAGGGGAAGGAGAGGATTGGGAGGAATCTTAGGAAATTTGCAACCCCCCCCCCCCCCCCCCCCTTCCCCAAGGAAAAAGTCTATCAACAGCCTACAAAGCCATGGAGTCTGATTAGCTTGTACTCACTATCTGGCATGAAATGAGAGATCAGTGAAATTTTTCCCAATTTACACAATAATGGAACTGCTGTTCTTTAAAGCAGCCCATGCGTACTGACCAGTCTTCATTTTTAGATTAGATTTTCTTTGAGAAATAAGAAAAATTATCTCTGAATTGTTCTCCAAACCCCATCTTACCTGGATTTCTGTGTATAAGGCAAAGGGGAAGACTGATCAGATTGCATGGATGCAACAGCTGATATGAGTTCTCTATCAGCATATGCAATAAGGTACCTTTTCAAATAATGCCAATCATTTACTATCTATTCTGGGTTCAACACTCTGTGGCCCCTCATAAGAACTGGCTAGAAGTTGTGGTTCTAAAGCCTTTGGTGGTGTGTATACAGAAATCAACATTTTGAAGCTCCTCAGAAGTGGTGGTTCATTCTGAAATCAGAAAAAAACTGTCCCAGAAATAAAATCCAATATCCCCCTTATACCTGGAGTTGTGTACATGAATCAATTATGTATACAGTACATATATATAGCTCACCTGTGCTCCTTACAAGCGAACAGTATGGTATCGTGGAGTCAACTCAAATATTTGTAATAAGCACAAACACAAATATGTTGAGTTAAACCAATCTATGAAGTGACGCTAAAATTGAACTTCAATATTCTCACTGGATCCAGGATCTTCCAAAAATGGAAGGTATGTGAATAAAAATATATTAACATTTATTTTTTTATGAATAAAAATTCATCTTTTGTATTTCAATTAATGGTTTCTGATATAATAATTCGGTTGATTGAACTGTTTGTAATACAGTTAAACTGTCTTTGGGACATATCTAAGACAAATACCAATATCTGATATGGGAATGGTTGGCCTGTACGGCCTATAAACATGTGCTACGGCAAGAAACCACACAGGACAAAAGAAAGATTAACTACTTTTTAAGAAAAAACTTATTTTATACAGTTAACTCTCTATATCTCAAAGTCGAAATGAAATTCAAATTGCTGATATCTCAAAGTAAATTTTCTGTTCCCAGAAAATTTACTATGATATACCAGTAGTTTTAGATAAAGGAGCTTAAAAGTACATGTAGTTAAAAAATAGGAAATATGTTCAAACTATTATCTTTAATATAAGAGGTTACTTTGAGATATCAGTGTTCGAGATATCGAGATTTGACTGTATAATAATGTATGCCTATGACTGAAACATACAGTTTCATTGCTTGTCATCAGTTTCAGTCATTCAGAGCCAAAATCTATGGTAATCAATAAAGGGCCAATATAGCATCCTCTCAGATTCTGAAATAAGAGTAAAGAAATGTAGTAAGGGTAATGGCTGTGTTGATTGTGACAGGATCCCAATCAAGTCCTCAAGTTGTAAGAGATTGTTGTTGTTCTTGAATGGATGGATGGATGACTTGCAATTTTATGTCATTTTCAACAGTATTCCAGTCATATCAGGATGATGGGAGGGTAATTATGAAAGGCTGTGTGCAATAGAACCCCAAGATTTCCAACTACATGTACATTTGTATTTCTTTCTCCAGTGGAAATTGAACCTGGAACCACTAGATGAGCAGGCAAGTGATTAGCTCACTGAGTTAGCAGGGCTTTTATTGTTGTTAGATAATATACATGAGTATTATTTTAGCTCGGCGAGGTGGAGAAATGTGGGGATGCTGGACTTGGTGGGTGGGAGAATATGGGCAAATATGGGCAATTACTATCACATACTCACTTTCCTCTCATTGGAGCTTTATGTGCTCTCATTAAAGGAATTTTGAGCTTGCTATATCGAGCATAATGTAACATATTAATTTGCAGGATTTCTTTCTATTCAAACCGGGCAATACCTGAATCATTATAAAACATTAATGATAAATGAGCTTTGCCTAGAGAGAAACTGACTAAAGGCACAGGCAAACAGCAAAGGCTTGAATCAGCATGTGCATTCAAGCAAATTGATGAGAATTGTCACTTTGACGATAGATTCATCAGGATCACTGAGGCTTGATGCAAACAGGGAGGACTCCAATCAGCCTGCACACTTATGCAGGATGATTGGAGTTCTCACTGTTTGCCTGTGCTATAAGGCATTATTTTTCTTGGAGCAGCTCGAAAAGACTGCCTGGATGGCTTCATAAGCCCTTTGTTCTGTAACTGTCATGGTTAAGTGGAAACAGTTCAAAGGTTTTTTTATTGATTTATAATGAAGGAATGTCCCATATCAACCACTATCAGAAGCCGATACATTTTTCATTGAAAATTGGTAGCATCCCGGAATGGCCAATAGCAGTGTCCTGGGCTCATATAAGTATGGTAATAAGAACATTCTAACTAGTCTAGCAAACCCTTCTGTTTGTCCAATTGAGGCCACAGTCTCATAACTTAATCAAGCCATGACTGGCACATTACACTAGGGTCATCGGGTAATTTCGGACAGATTGATTGATTGATTGTGTTATTGTTTAACGTCCACAGTAAACAGCTATGGTCGGGACGGTCAGTTAACCTAACCACACTTTTTCTGAGCAGGCTTAGACCTCCTAAGTGGTACACCAGTACTAAGTGCACTTACTTTCACCAGTAACTGACAACTGCCCTTCTTGAATCAGCGGAAGGAGAAATGAAAGTAAGTGGCCAGACCGAGGATCAAACCCAGGACCTCTGGCTTATAAGTCAGGTTCCCTACCAGTTGCGTTTTGCGGGCCAGCAGTAGGTAAATTCCAACATACCATTGCAAACAGTGAAAATCCAGATGAGACGGCTCATAATGAGACCTCTCATCAGGATTTTCACTCTATGCCCAGTTAATTTTATTTCCAAACAACTGACATATGAAGGAAACACAACTGACATATGAAGGAAACAATGTCATTGTCCGAATTTACCTGCTGTCCGAATTTACCTGACTTTATTCTAATGCCAGTTTGATGAGCTGATCTGAGACCAATTTTTCCAGCTCAGAGTATACTGAGTGTAGATTTCGTGGTCTATTGGATTGAAGAAACTGACTGGACATGTGGTAGTCAAACCAATGACCCCTGTGTGAAAGGCAAAATCTCAACCTACTAGGCCAAGTGCTCTGCTCACTATTAGCCACATAGCACTTTATATAGTCTGATTCTGGTACCCACCAGGGCTGTAGCACAGTGTATCACAGGCACAATGGCGGTAGCCAAATTTTCTGACTTGAGGGCCACAGATAAGCTCCCATACTCTCTCCGGAAAGAAGCTGAAATAGAAATCAAAGGATTTTTCATAAAGTCAGTAAACTGGGTTCCATTGCACACAACTTTTCACTATCACTTACTCATCGTCCTGATATGACTGAAATACTGTTAAAAAGGATGTAAAATCGCAAGTCATCCATCCATCATATAGTCAGTTCCAGATAAGGGGAGAATGGGGTATTTATTCGATGATAGTCGACTCTTGTTACCTCAAACACTGGTATCTCAAAGTACCCTTTTATATAAAAAAAATATAGCTTGGACACATTTCCTATTCTTCTTTACATTTCAACTTTGGATAGCTTAAGTTACAGGTATCTCAAAGCAAATTTTCTGAGACCAGAAAATTTATTTTGAAATATCAGAAGTTTAACATAAATTTTGACTTCGAGATATCGAGAGTTGATTGTATTTCTGGGATTTGTTTTTACACATCCACATGGAAGCAAAACAGAACAAGAAAGTGAAAGCGGTTGTTGTTTATTTTCTGATAAAATATTCTAGTTTTATTCATGGAATTTGTTTTTATGGTGGATTACACCTCACATAATCTTCATGTTAAATACTGAGATTTTGATACAATGGTCATTTAACACCGATATCTGGGAGAAAGATTTATATGTTGGTTTTGTACCCTTTTAACTTGATCAACTCTACTGACCAAACAAGGAAACTTTGCAAACAGCATAGATCAAGACAAGATGGCTCTATTTGAGCCATCTTGCCTGGATCTACACTGAGATTGTCAACTACACACGCCTTTTGTCAATAACAGGTTTCTCCAAATTTGATGTTGGCACAGTTCATTGTAACTGATTTTAATAGCAGGAGGCTACCATCATTCATACAGACCTGTGTCCTAAGGCCAGAACAATTCTCAACATAGACATTTGAGCTCAGGACCCCCCCCCCCCCCCCCCCCCCCATTCATTGAGTAAAAGCATGTCATCACTGTAAATGCATCAGTACTCAGAGTGTGAATGACCTGATGATGTTCAAAGGGCCACATGGAAGATTAGTTTTTACTAAATGTGTTTTACCCTCTGAAAATAAAGTCGATTATTATTATTATTATTATTAAATGATATTCAGATGCTTTTTTCACTGAAATCTGAGGAAAAAAGTTTGTTTAATGCAAACTAACCATATGATGTCATTTTCTTTTGCCTGTTGATTCTTAGATGAACTTCAGTCAGATTGCCGTATTACAAGCTGATGTATAAGTGAACTTGACTGAAACTTCAGGGTTGGTAATGAGTTGGCTTCTACCACTTGCTTGCCTGAAATTTGAATAAAAGCAACATTAATGAGTGCATTCTCTGCTTTAGTCACCTTCAACTTTGAAACCAGGCCCAGAGCTCGCTATCTCGATAGGCTCAACTCTCAATATCTCGAAGTCAAATTTCAGCCCAAACTACTGATATCTCAAAGTAAATTTTCTGGTACCAGAAAACTTACTTTGAGATATCAGTAGTTTGAGATAACAGGAGTTGAAATGTAAATAAAAATAGGAAATATATTCTTTGATATGAGAAGATATTTTGAGATATCCCTATTCGAGATATCCGGAGTTGACTGACTCTAGGAGCTGTCAAATACTCTCCTGATATTATTCTACTGACGTATATAATGACAAATCACAAAATGGATAAATTTCACCTGAAAAGATTTAACAGTATCTTGATAAGTTTCACTGTTTACAATCCGTTAAACTTGATCATAAAACTTTTATGACTATTGTGTACTGCATAACCTTACACATGAAATTCCACAAATTACAAATTTAAATCTGATCGATTAAGTGCTATTGTCGGTTGATAGTCGATTGATATTACATGTGTGTTTAATATATTTATCTAGCAATTAAATAATTATTGAACCTATTTATTGGTAACTTGTGTTCAACACACACACCCAAGTGAGAATTGAAGTTTTTTGTCCATTCTAAGTGTGCCTCGTGACATGGCAGTTTTATCTCCTTTTATTGCACAATAATAGTTACAGATACATGGACACCGTAACCTGCCCCTTTTAAAGTGACTAAGTCTGCAATTATGACCATTTTCAGAAATTTTTATTTTCTTTTTAAATCATTTGTAAAAGTAGAATTAAGTTATGCTTCCATAATAAATCTGTTCACTACAGCTAAAAACTGCATGGAAAAGTGAATAATCCTTATAAAAACAGGTGTTTTTCTCTTGTTGATAATTATATACATCCTAGACAGTTGATTTTTAATATAAATGCTGTTGTTTTGATAGTGATAATTTGTTAAGGTTTACGAATCTGGTGAAATGTATACCCGAATTTTAGCTATATTACTGTGTTCTTGAAAATTAGAAACATTAATTCTAAAAATAAAAGATCAAAAGTTACAGACTTTGCAGCTTTAATTTCTGCAGTATACTTTACTATCTGTGAATATGGACCCTCAGCAGACTGCACTCCTGTAGGCCTATGGTGTTTATTCAGTGTTATACTAATTCCCTATGTTTTCAGAGGGTAAAAACACATTTAGTTAACAACGCAAATCTTCCAAGGGGTGGTTGGGTGGTGCGATGGTGCTGGGTATAACTTCCAGTGCCGGGTAACTTCCAGTGCCGGGGCTTCAAACTGATTTGGATAATAGTAGGGCAAAGGCCTACTGTGCTTGTAGTAGGTGCGGCTGGGGATTGTTTGGACATTTTTTCTCTTGTCTATCATTTCTCTCTTCTTTCTCCCTCTCTTCAGTGGATGGCCCGATAAAGACTGAAATACTGTCTCAAAGAGCCTTTAAACCCAAAGCCAACCAACCTACCAAATCCAAAAGGACCTCTCTACATGACTGATATAGATATTTGGCATGATTTTGGTGGTGGGGGGGACTTCTTACAAATTTTTTGCTCAGTATTTCAGAAAAGATTCTAGAGATTGTCTTAAAATAAAACATGAGCCGCGACACGAGAAAACCGACAATGTGGTTGTGCGCCCAGTGCACTCAGCTCAGCCTGGGCGTCCGCCCAGTCTGATCAGAGTCTTTGCTGTCCGCATGAAGGTAGCTTAGACCCTTAGCTACCATTTAAGCACTTAGGGAATACTCTGCTCAGTCTAGGCGGATGCCCAGGCTGATCTGAGTCTGCGAAGGGTGCACAACCACATTGTTGGTTTTCTCGTGTCGCGGCTCAGTTATCTAGCTTTGCAAATCTGCCAGTCATTTCAGTCTATTAACCATGCCAAGTTATCAGCCAAAATCAGAAATTACAAACTGCAGATTAGTGCAAAGACTAAACGACTGACATTCTTATTAAATTAATGCAAATCATAGGTCAAATGTGACTTAATTTCATGTCAGAGCAATCTTCTAGTATTTAGAATAAATGGCCTCCTTTAAGGGTTACTATAACGAACCACAAAAGTCGCCTGCTGTATGGGTTAAATTTATTTCCCATTAATTTAATGAACATCTTTAGGAATGTTTGTATTAAAACCTGATATGAATATTTTAAACCTTGTTACTACCCAATCCCGTTATTTTGGGTTAAAAGATCTTTTGGTAACGGTATTGTAATTATTACCTACATTAATACGTAAAGAAATTTGGACAAAAGGACTGAATTTCAAACTAGATTTTAAGATGAACTTGAGCGATTTCTATTCAAAATCACTGAAAATTTGAAATCTCTCACCTAAATTGTAGATAATATTTTATTCAGAACTCATCGAGCATAGCATGGGGAATTTGAGTTCCCGTTATTTTGAAAATACGTGCTTACTCAGGTGTCGTCTTCTTTTGAAGTTGGTATGACGACGCAAAAACATAACGGAATAAACTGTATTTACCTCAAAATTTTGAACACTTCAACTCTTTTTGTAATGGATTCATCCATTTTCATATTTTTTCTAACTGGGAAATAATTTACAAAATTGTCGAAAAACAGAGCAAACTCAGATCAGACTGCTCTTAAGACACTGCGACTGAATACTGTTTTTTTAGTGTACATGCAGTTCAGAGACTGTATATGTAGATGAACAGATAATTTTTCAACAATGATTATGGGGGTATTAGTAGGTAAAAAAGAACAAAAAAATGGCAGATAATTAGCTATTGTAGTAGAATTGTTCAAGGCAAACCAAAATCATCTTTGGGGTGAGAAATTACCATAATATTCATATACTGAGACACTGAAATTTACTGCATGTGTTTTGAACTTAGAAAACGAGGAAATTTTTGTCAGTCCTATTTATGCCAATCCACTTCCATCTGTGCCTGGCACTTGCTTTGACCCTCCTGTTCGAGCACTACATGAATATTATAAGTCTTTTGGCTGACTTGGAAAGAGCAGGGGTCCTGATCAGAATGCAGGCTCATCTGCTCGAGCATTTTTGTCCCTTTACTTTTGCCTTACTTTTGGACGATAAGTTTTCACCCACCTCAGAAGGAAGAACTTTAAAAACGGCTCATAAAAATTCCAAATCTATACAGTATATGGCCGACTGTTCCCAGAAGTAGCAAATACATGTAGATCTTAAAAACATGATTTTTCAGAAACCACTGAAGATATTTTTATGAAACTGGGAAGATGTTATGAGAATGCATAGGACATTCATATATAGCCTCATGCCTGCATGAAGCTGTGAAGTTGTTGAAATGCTTGAAGAAGAGCTAGGCAGTGAGGTCTATTGCTTATGGGCTAGTTTACCAATCTAAGTGTCATATGTTTGAGGCCCGACATCACTGGTCTTTTAGATGAGACTTTAATGGAGTTTCCGAATTGCGCCTGAAATTCCCTCTCCTTGCTTGGAGCCTGAAAAACTAGAGCAAGTGAGCAGGGGCTCACGTATACCCCCGGCCAGTGCCACTGCCTAATAGCATTAAACTTTAAACACAAAAATTTAACACATATAAGATACATATTTTAAAGCTTGTGACCTTGTCCTTTGGTCAGTAGCAGAAAATGTCAACTAATCTGCTGCAAGCTGACAGTAAACCGAGTCATATATCAAAAGGTTCCATTGAAGGATATCTGAAATAAAGCAGTACATTGATGCAACTGTTAAAGTATGTGACCTTGACCATCCAGATGATGAAGACTGTTGCAACCTAGAGGTGAACAAAGTCACATATCAAAAGGTCCTATAGAAAAAGATGGGAAAAATAAGCAAATAAATTAAACTTAACTCAAAACATGGAAAAGCAAGTCTTTGTCCTTCACCTTGAGTCAAGGCATGTGCAGGGATGACAGAGAGTAAATTTTTAGACCAATATCTATATCCATACCAAAAATAAACCAAACAAAACAAAAGATTAGGATGATATGGGACCTAAAAACCTTTAACACAAAACATATATGAAAATGTCTAAGTCTGTGACCGTGACCTGTAGGTCACAGGCATGTGTAATGTGGTACAAAATAAAACTTTGGACATATAAACCAAACTGAATGAAGAAGTTGAATGATATAAAATCTTAAAATCTTCAACACAAAACTTCAGCATGAAAAGTCAAAGTCCGTGACCTTGACTTCTAGGTCACAGGCATTGGTGGGGATGGTACAGAATAAAACTTTGGACCAGCATCTATCATCATGGCAAACATTAGCCCACATCAACAAAGGGTATGACTTATATAGAGATCTTAAAAACTTAAATACAAAACATTAACATGAATAATCAAAGTCTGTGACCTTGACCTTTAGGTCATGGGCATGGGTAGGCGTGGTACATAATAAAACTTTGAACCATTATCTATCACCATGCCAAATACAAACCCAATGCATCCAAGGGTTTGAATTATATAGAAATCTTAAAAACCTTAATGCAAAACTTTAACATGAAAAATCAAAGTCTGTGACCTTGACCTTTAGGTCACGGGCATGGGTGGGGGCGGCATATAATAAAACTTTGTACTATTATCTATCACCATGCCAAATATAAACCCAATCCATCAAAGGGTTTGAATTATATAGAGACCTTAAAAACTTTAACGCAAAACTTTAACATGAATAATCAAAGTCTGTGACCTTGACCTATAGGTCATGGGCATGGATGGGGGTGGTACATAATAAAACTTTGGACCATTATTCATCACCATGCCAAATAGAAACCCAATCCATCAAAGGGTTTGGAAAATATAAGATCTCGAAAACTTTAACGCAAAACTTTAACGCAAATGTTAACTTACGGAAGGACGGACGGACGGAAGTACGGACAAACGGACATCGGACGAAAGCTATATACCCCTCGTCATACTTCGTATGCCGGGGGTATAATAAAGATGATTGATTGATTGATTTGATGCTTAACGTCCATGGTAAACAACTATGGTCATGTCGGGACGGTCAGTTAACCTAACCATACTATTCCTGGGCAGGCTTAGACCTCCTAAGCGGTTAACCAGTACTAAGTGCACATACTTTCGCCAGTAGCTGACAACTGCCCTTCTTGAATCAGTGGAAGGAGAAACGAAAGACTTGTCATGATGTCTTGAGATAGTTTTTGCATAATATGTTGAAAGTGACCTCATCTGTGAAATCAGTCATGAAATATTAGTAATTATATTATCAGTGATCAAATTTTGGCATGATTTATAGTGATCAATGATAGTAATTGTTAAAGAAAAATATTTTAAAGGTTTTTTGGCTTCTAAACTACTTGACAATTATCTCCACAATGTAGAGTTTTACAGTTTATTTGTATGTATGTCATAAATACATCTCAACTTTTTAAATTTGAGTTAATCCATAATTTTTATCTGGTACCAGGTTAGTGATCTTTGATAAGTGTGGCTCCTAGGAGTAGTCTGACACTTAGTGTTAACTCTTTAAGCCCCAGTGACGAAAATGGCAAAATTTGCAAACAGCGTAGATCCTGATGAGGCGGCTCATAATGCGCCGCCTCGTCTAGATCTACACTGTTTGACCTTTAGTCTTTGAATTCTCAATATGAAATGTCTTGGACAAGGCGTTTTTAAATTTTTTGCAGACGTAAATTTTGTCGTCTGCTTTTCGGTACTTAAAGAGTTAACTAAAGTGAATGGATATACATGTACTATTAGCATTCAGGGAAAGCAACTCTGCAGTTTTCATTTTTCATTTTTTCCCTTCTCAACTGGTCAACTCTTAAAGGAAAGAATCTGCTCCTCTAGGAGCAGACTCTTTCCTTTAAGAGTAGACCCCATGTTGGAAGGATTTTGTCATCCAACCAGAAAGCACATGACATTGAAATGACATTGTACTGACGTCAATGAGATGTAAAGACTCCCCATCGACGTCGGTATGGCATCATGTGCCTTTTGGGCAGGAACAAAAGTAGTTTCCCAATGTAACAAGAATTCTGTAGAAGATGGTGTCTCTCCTGTCAGTGCACTGTCACTAAACAGAGCTAAACCAGAAAAATTTATACAAAGTTTATGCTGCCACCGACGACACCTGGAAAGTAATACCTTTGTCTGGCTTCTGCTGGTTGCAGTAGAGACAAAAATGGCAAATAAACAATGTGGTGATTCCATACAACTTAAAATGTGCTGGTAGAGCAACACATCAGATGGGGTTTTGATGTTAATTCTTTGATACCCTATTAATCCTAATAAACACCCCTGCACTAATAAATGCCCCCTGCCTCTTTTAAAAAAATAGTGTCATATTGTCTTGCGAAACCTTTGTGGTTTTACAGAGGGAACAACATAAGTGTCTATTTGATTCTGTGGAGGACGTGGGTCGACTCTTCAAGGAAAGAATTTGGTCCTAGAGGAGAAATTTTTTTCTATTAAGAGCTGATTCCTTTTCTGACGGCAAAATATGGGAAAATAGTGGAATTACAGGCCAACTTCGTTGTGTCAAACTTGCTTATCTCGAAAACCCTGCTAGTGTCGAAGTGATCTCCCATTCCCGAACATTCCCCCTATATAATATTGCATTTCGACCTCCGTTGTGTCGAACTCGCTTATAACGAAAACACTGCTGTATCGAAGTGATTTTTGATTCCCCTCCGACACTTTCCATGTGTTTTACCACTGTTTGTGTCGAAGTCAAAATGTGTATTCAGAAAAAGATCGCCAAAACGACGGAAAGAAAATGACGGCCGTTTTGTGTAGACGTTTTGCGGTAATGAAAAACCTGCATATTTTTTTTCTATAAGCAAATTGGTACAAACATGATAAATAACAATGAAAAAGAACGATTTACCAAACAATTGTCTTTAATTATTCGCAGTTCAATCAATTATCCCAAATTATCCAACAATTATCCAATGATTGCGTGAAACGATGCAGATATTGTTTTGTTGATCAGCTGTTTTTTATGTGTAAGTTAATTGACCTTGAACCGCGTATACGTCACAGGTCAGGTGCGTTCGATTGGCAAGTTCGGTCAATTAGGCGCCTTTGAAATTTAATTGATTGAACAGTATTGAGCGGTGCTCTTTAATGCGGGCTATTAGTAACATTCTTTAAGCTGTCCTACTTGTTTGTTGTTTGCCAAACTGTTTTAATTCAAAATGTAAAATAAAACTAAGTGAAATGATTTTTCTTGTCTTTATTTCAATCCCGTTTTCAGTAGAAACAGTTTTACCACGTTCGTGCTGCACACATTTTGTAGAAATACTGACTCTACGAAAGTTAAGATATTGTACATGTATAGAACAAAAATGCTGGTGACGTCACAATTTGCCTATCTCGAACTTCGGAAAACTCGAAGTGGGTTCTCCATTCCCTTGGAATTCGAGATATCGAAGTTGGCCTGTACTTCCTTTGAAAGTACATGTATATCCATTCGCCTTAATACAGTTTGTAAGAAATATTTAGGCAAAGGCTGATTTACTACTCTTTAGGCTTTAAGTGCCCCCCCCCCCCCCTTTCATAAAATGCAACGCCCCCAAGGCATTTAATAGAATTAATATGGTATTATCTTGTATTTCTCAATTAAAAAACAACAGCATACATTATGGACCCTCATGAGCTGGTACTAATGTGGTTCAAAATAGATTTCTAGAGAGAAAAAATATGCAACAATTGTCATAAATCACCTGCTCTGCTGGATAGTTCCTGCAAATTATATTAGCCAGACCATACAACATCATGGTGTCCTTCAAGTCCAGGTACAAGTTGGTTCAGAGAACCTGGAAAAGATTGCAAAACTTTCAGCTGCATATTACTGTATAAATTTACTTATTTTGGTTGTAAGACATGGGGTTTGCCCTCCGAAACAACCCCAAAAATATAGTTTTGTCTTATAAGACTGATCTATAGTTTTGGAATTGGTTTTGGAAGGAAGAACCTCATCTTATAATCTTATAGCTGGTTATACAAAACTGATTCAGATATTTGGTGTCATGCTGATGGGGGGGGGGGGGGGGGGGGGGGGGGGGGGGGGGGGGGTGAGGGGGGGGGGGAAGGAGGGCCCATCCTACACCTGAATTATTAAATTATTACAGAAGTAATACCACCTCCTCCCCCACCCCCTTCCCCCACCCTAAACCCTCAATTGTCGCTGCGACACCTCTCCCAATTATCCAAATGTGTTTAAATACTGGGACACCTAAAACCCATTGATTTTAATTTTCCATACGGAACAAATGGAAAATTGATGGTTATAGGTGTCCCAATACTTTTTTTAAAAGCACTTTAGGATATTGTAATTATCCTAGAATTTTGCAGACAGTGCACGCCAAGGTCAGACTGTCCTTGAGGAGTCTACAATGCTCCCAAAATTAAGGTTCATTATAGAATATTGTTTTTCCCTGTATTGGCAATGGTTTGGGTTGTGAAACCAGTGTCATTCTATTTGTACAGTAGGATATGTGGGACTCCGGAAGAGTAGTAAAAGAATAATTTTGTGTTTGACCCAAAGTGCCTGACCAAGATCAGACTCCTTTATGGCTGATCAGGATCTGCACTGTTTTCCATTTTATGCAGCACTTTCTGACAGTGCCTGGTAGCTAGTAGAATCAACCACTGGCACCAGATCATTGACTAGTCAACAGGTTTCTATACAGATCACAATTATGATCTGTATAGAAACTTGTTTACTAGTCCATGAACATGATCTGTACAGAAACTTGTTTACTAGTCCATGATCATGATCTGTATAGAAATTTGTTGACTAGTCCATGAACATGATCTGTATAGAAACTTGTGTACTAGTCCATGATCATGATCTGTATAGAAACTTGTTTACTAGTCCATGATCTGGTGCCAGTGGAATCTACGCATTCAAATTGTGTATGGTGTCCCAATATTCATAACGGTAATCGCACTAACTATTGATAACGGCTAGTCATTTGTCCGAGACAGGTGTATTAAATTTTTCTTACCTGAATTTTTACAATACACCTACACATTAAAATAATTTACATATTACTATATGTAATATACTAGCTTGCAATACTTGGCAACTATAGTGCGGTCTGGCTATTTATAACCATATATTGACTAAAATACTTCAACGGTTTTCCAATATAGGTTAAATATAACGGTAAACAGTCGTCAGCCATTAACTCTTTAAGCCCCAGTGATGCATTTAGCAAAATTTGCAAACAGCGTAGATCCTGATGAGGCGGCTCATAATGAGCCGTCTCATCTAGATCTACACTGTTTGCCCTCTAGTCTTTGAATTCTCAATATAAAAAGTCTTGGACAAGGCATTTTTTTAATTTTTGCAGACGTAAATTTTGTTGTCTGCTTTTTGGTACTGAAAGAGTTAAAAATTTGACCATCAAATTTTCAAAATTTTGGAGCTAATGCGGCTTAGCCATACAGCAAAATTTTCTGTACAATAGAAACACTGCATTACCATTTATTTTAAAATTTAAAGACTGCGATATTAACATTGATGCAACGTCAAACAAATTGGTATTTACCATGCAACCTCTGTAAAAAGGGACAGAAATTAGTCTGATACATGTCAATGCTGCAATGCACTTGTTCACATGCAATGCATTTTGTATCTCTCTCAGCCCCCAATTGGCTTAATAATGATATATGAAATGATTTCAACATCTGATTTGATAAATGACATCACCACTATCTATTCAAAGGAGACAAATTTTGTGACTTTCTGAGTTGCTCTGAGTGGTATTACCCTTCAAAAAAAGGTTCTACTCTCAAAAGAAAGAGTTGGATAGAATTTGCTCCTAGGAAATATTGTCCTTTAAGAGTTGATCCCATTGAGAGGGGAGGCAAAAAATGAAATGGTAGAGCTGCTTCCCCTGAAAGTGTATCCATTCACCTTAAATATTTCTTGATAAAATGGTAACATTCTGAACCCTTACACCTGATTACTTGAAGCATATGAAAATTTCTTTAGGAGTGACAATATTATTAATGTTTTGAGTACCTGTTGTATACTGTCAGACTTTCTGCTTTGAATATACCTTACAAGTGACAGCCAAAAACTATGCTATTGTGCTCACTCTAGTGTCAGTGTCAGCACCCCTTTTTGCGTAAGTTTTGGTTGAAGATTTTTATGATGTGATTAGCAAGGCACCGTCAGGCGAGCCATTCCATCCTCTAGCTGGAAGGCCTTGAAATATTTCCCATACATCATATTTAAGATTTATTTTACAATCAGCACTAATTCAGTATCAATGAAAACTTTCAATGGCACCCAGCATGTGATCGTAACACATAAACTATCATTTTTCTTTGATCCTATACAGCATAGTGAAAATAAGGACCATTCAGTGACAGTATATTGACAAGTTTTCTAAGACATAATTTGACTTATTGATTTCGCTTATTGATTTGGGGGTGAATGGCAAAATTCTTCCATAGATTTGCACTAAGTTTTACAACCATGTAAATATTAATGTGAATATATTGGGTGAAAAAGTCAGTTTTACAATAAATTGCTGAAATCTGCCTGTAAATTTTGGTAGCTAATAAGGTTTTATTTGCTCACAACTTCTGAAAATATCATTGTTTACAGTGTATGGGTCTACCATATACCGTAATATTCATGCCTGCAAATGCACAATTTTATTCCCACCTCGAAAAATAAAAATTCAGATTTCTGCAAATATAACAATGCTATTCAAATTGCATGCATCAAAAGCACATTTGTGGCAAAATAACCCATTGCATTCTGGGTATTTTTTGTTGTCTGCTGAAATTGTCGTCTGCATCAAAAATCAAGAATATTTTGACAATATTGGTCTTGTTAACTCTTGTAGAAATGATGTCTAGGCAGCTAACAGTTTGGACCTCAGATCAGGCCCCACATTCGTGGGGCCTGATCTGGATCCAAACTGTTTGCCCAGATACCCCTTTAGGTATCCCCAATGGAATGGGATAAAGAACTGGTTGAACTACCACAAAAATACTGAAAGTAGCCAAACTGATATCTTCACTTCCTCTGATATGCTTAGCACACACACGACTAGAATCTTATTGTTGAATAAGCTTGAATTTTTAATTTGGGCATGGGAATGAAAATATGAGTTTACCAGGCTTGATGAGTAGTAACACAACAAAACCAAAGAAGTGGCATGTGCACCAGCGAAGACTCAGATCCGCCTGGGCATCCACCCAGATAGATCAGTCTTCCCTGTAGGCATGGAAATAGCAGAGACCATTAGCTACCCTTTAAGTCAGCAGTGTATACTCTGATCAGACTGGGCTGATGCCCGGGCTGATCTGAGTCTTTGCTGGGCTCACATGCCACTTAGTTGGTTTTGTCGTGTCACGGCTCATATATTTCTTCTTTTCTTATTTATTTAGATTCTTGTATTGGGGGAATATTATTATTATTTCTTTATTGCAACTGTGCATGATGGGAAGGAGTATGGGTCTACACTGTCCATCTTGTAGCTTGCCTGTATGAAAGTACAGAAAAACCTGTTGTCCTCACCCTACTGTTGGTGTTTCTGTCCATGTGAGCATCCACACTTGGAATTTTATATTAGTTTTGACAAGCTGCTGAGGGTAGCTATGCTGTCCTAAGCCAGCTCTTGTTTTCCTCCCTGTAAAAAAAATACCCTCAAAATTACAAATGAACTAGTCTAAGGTCAAAGGGAATTGAAATTCATTAGAGTCGGGTATTACCCTTTGCCTCTGAACTCAAGGGAATGGATATCAGGCTTATTACAATGCAAATCATAATGCATCCTGAAAAGAATTTTACCTAGCACATTTCAATTACAAATTTTGAAAACAGAATGTTGTTTGTTTAAAGAACCATAACCCTGTATGTAAACACCATAAAAAAGTCACTTAAATCAATTAATTGTCAATAATTGCTTAAAGTGTGACACTTGTCATAACTCACCTAAGTGCAACTTTTCACACCTTTGAAGACAAGAAATAAATCTTCAGACAAAATAATAACATATTCTGTATTAGAGATTATACCAAGTTTGGGAAGATTTGCAAGATAGGTTATTCAATGTTAAATGATCCTTCTAGCACATGGGCAAACAGCAAAGGCCCAGACTAGACTGCACATATGGGTCTACTTTGTTTGAGCAAGTCCAGTTTGATTTCCAAGGACTGCACAGGTGGGAAGTGAAGGTTCTAACCAGATTCCACAGGTATACACTCAAGTCAGTCACCACTGTTCACGTGCAATGAGGACCGCTTTGGTGTGTCATAGCAAAAAAGAGAATTCTTACCAGACTTATGTCATCTTCATCTGCCCCACATATGTGGAGAATGAGATGACTTTACAATCACCTTTCCTATTTCTCTATGAAGTTAACTTAAATGCGACACCAGTCCCTCATCAGAGAAGGCTTGCCTAAGCCATTCTAAAGAAATGCCATGCATGTCTTTTGTTTGGAGTATTCACCAAAATTATATTCAGAGTTATCATTAAATACTCACTGTATTTGTCTGTGATGGTGGTAATAGTAGTAGGGGCCCGGACAGCGTAGTGGATAGAGCACTCGCTTTCTACATCTGCGGCCCAGGATCCATTCATGGCGTTGTCATGTGGGAGGGTATAGTGGTCAACCATCCGAGGTTGGTGGTTTTCTCCAGGTACTCTGGTTTCCTCCACCAGTATAGGACCATAAATACGCCAACATCCATGCCAGCGAGAGTATTTAAATAAGTTCGAGTGAGCTTTCAATGCAATCAATGTAAAATAAATAAAGTTTACATTTAATTGCATTTAGCTTCTCAACAGGTTTTCTTGCTGATGGTGAAGGGTCCAAGAATGAAGAACAGTTCTGCAATTTGCTCCTATGAACTCCTGCAATGTAAATAAATTATGTCCTGGTGTAAAAAATTGTATCCAGATTTGTAATGTATTACGTATTACCTAAGAACCATATCGGAACTGTGCTGTTTGCGTCCAATATTAGATCATACCATACTTGTTTAACTCTTTAAGCACCAAACGGCAGACGACAAAATTTGTGTCTGTAAAAATTAAATAAATGCCTTGTCCAAGACATTTCATATTGAGAATTGAAAGACTAGAGGGCAAACAGTGTAGCTCTATATGAGGCGACTCATTATGAGCTGCCTCATCAGGATCTACACTGTTTGGAAATTACGCTGTTTTCGTCACTGGTGCTTAAAGAGTTAAAACATTTTGTTATCATTATCACTGTTACTTTCTGTGACTGATGAAAATCTGCTCTTAAACCAGTTTTATTCCAAAATATATCTTTAAAGTAGAAGAGGCGTTTTATAAAATACTATGCCCCCAACCATATGCCTGACTCTGAAAGGGGATGGTCTGTACTAGAAAATATCAACGAAAATCATAAAAAAAAATCAGTCTACTTATCGTCTCCAAGCAGCTGACCAATTTTCAAGTTCCTAGCTCAAATACTTTTCCAGATATCTTACTGACAAGTTTAAAATGCCAAAATTTTCAAAGGGCCATAACTCTGATAAACGAACAGAATTTGTTCATAAGTTAAGCAGTTAATTTACATATCATCTCCAATCAGGTGACCAATTTTCGAGTCCCTACCTCCAATAGTTTTCCAGATATCTTGCTGACAAGTTTAAAATGCCACAATTTTCAAAGAGCCTTAACTCAAAAAAAAAGGGAAAAATATTGGTTCATAAGTTAATTACCTATTTTATGTAATTTACGTGTCATCTCCAATCAGCTGACCAAGTTTCAAGTCCCTAGCTCAAATACTTTTTGAGATATCTTTAGATACCTGGCTGACAAGTTAAAAATGCAGAAATTTTCTAAGGGCCATAACTCCAAAAATAACTAATGGATTTCATTTAAAAGTTCATCAGTCCATCTACACATCATTCCCAATAAGCTGACCAAGTTTCAAACCCCTAGTTTGAATGCTTTTCCAGATAGCTTGCTGACAAGATTTCACTATGATTCTTTTCCAAATGGGCATAATTTAAAAAAGGGAGTCAACTCAGACAAGCTATTTTTTGATGATGAATCCATGTGAAATTTTAAAAAAATCTAGCATGCATGGTTCTGAAGATATGGTATGTGTGAACAGTGGTCTCCCAAGAAATTTCAGAAGGCATGTCGCTTTTAACACATAAATCAGATTTTAGATTTTGACTTGTTGATCAATTTTTAAAATCCCTAATATAGCTATGCTTTGTCAAAATTAGCCTAAATTTACATTATAGATAAGTTATTGATGAACCTTATTGAATTTAAAACAACTTTACTGGCTAAGAAATGAAAATAATAGCATTTTCATAAATTTTCATTGGAAATTTAAGGCATGTTGTAAAAGGTAATTAGAAGAGGAAAGCATGTTGCAAGTGACATGCCTTAATGGTCTGGAGAGATCACAGTGTAAAGATTGGACTGATGGATGGCACACAGACACACGGACAACCCAGAAGCAATATGCTCCCTCACCTTTTTCCAAGTTGGGCGCATAATTTAAAGCAACGTCTATAATTATATGTATACAGTTAACTCTCAATATCTCGAACACTGGTATCTCAAAATACCTCTTCTTTCAAGGAAAAAGGTTTGCACACATTCCCTATTTTTATTTACATTTCAACGCCTCTTATCTCAAGCTACTGATATCTAAAAGTACATTTCTGGGTCCAGAAAATTTACTTCCAGATATCAGTAGTTTGGGAAGAACTTTGACTTTGAGATATCGAGAGTATAATATTATGTATATGTATAAAGATCAAAAGAGTGGTATCAGCAGGAATCAAATCAAACTACGAAGACAGTGTTCACAGAATCTTAGTGCAAGACAAAAGCATAATCCTGCATGATTTGATATTCCTTATACTTTAAAAGCCAATACTTGACACCCCACTGACATGTATTGTGGCAGCGAACAAACATAGAGAGACCCCAGGTGTGATACACTTCAAAACAGTATAGTCATATCCCTTAATGATCTTTAATGACCTTGATACTACTCACCTACCCCTACCCATACAATCAATCTTCAAAGGGATTACTAGATTAAATGATTAATGCAAAGGTCTAACAGAGGATTATCATTTAAGGAGATTATTGGAGCTGATTTTTTACAGAAAGGCTCCATGATTCTTAAAAATTTCTAAAATTTGAAATGTACAAACTCAATTGTAAGTAAATCTGCATCAAAGCAAACAAGGCCCAGGTGTTATTTTGTGGTCATAATTTTGTCAGCAGGGTCTGTGATTAAAATTAAATAAACTTCTTTTTTTTTGTATTTTTTATTAAAAATTGGGACACCTAAAAAGAATTGTTGTAATTGTCCTAAATTGCACATGGACAGACGCTCGGCGCCCGTTGCTGCGGCTATGGATTCATTCCGCTGAGGTGCGGGGGCAACGTGGATATGAGAATTGAAATACTAAATCCTAAATTGCACTGTATGGTTTACATCGCAGTACAAAAAATAAATTTTCCATTTTAGGTGTCCCAATACATATGCATATTATGGTAGTTTGTCCAACAGATACAGATGGAATGGCAAACAGTGTACACTATGATCAGGCTCTCCTCTAGAAGCAGTCTGATCTGGGTCTCCACTGTTTTTCTCAAGCCTATATGTCCCAATACTTAAGAGTTTATATGGTTATCAAGTATCACATGTGCTATGCCCAAAATATGAGAGACCTCTTCCACCCACTGTCCCTACTGCCACCAGGCTACAGATAGCCTTTGCCCTTTTCAGTCACTTTGGCAAAATGCATTGCTTCAAGCCAACAGTAGTGAAATGTATAGGGCTGGGACAGGTAGAGATTTCGTACCCGGGTACCTGAGTCCCTATTATCCAGCGGGTAACCATTACCATAGACATTTTCAGCATGTCCACAGTTAGAAAATGAAATGTTAAGCTCAAATAATAATTTGACATATGTCGTTTGCTTTCTTATGCATGGGAAGAACATGAAAATATAGAAATCTTTCTGTTATAATATATAAAACGGTTTGGGAATAATGATGGCAATTTATACAAGACCGTCACACAAAACTTTGCTGTATTTGCCTGGAATTCTATTGAAATAGAATAGGTACTCATTAATTCTGAATGATGGAAACAGAAACATGGTGAAGATCTGGTCTTCTTGGCTCCTCTCTCTTTCAGACCCGAGCAAAACAAGTGCTTTGTGAAATGTCTCAAGCTACATAACTGTGGGTCTCTTGCAAACCTGCAAACTCTTTATTCACAGTCCAGCAGCCTGCCAATACACCATCACAATGTGCTGAAGCTCAGAGGAGCTGCTTGCACAACACTGAAAAAAAAGCATAAATGATCAACAATATTTCATACTGCATGACTGAGTGTGAAGTGAATAAATTAGCTAGAATAGATGTGTCTTGTTCAAACATAAACTTTCTCGATCAGTTTCTTAGGTGACTTCTTAGCTGACGTCAGGACCATGAATGCACTCAGATTATGCCTTCTCTTAGGGTTGACATAGTTTAGCCTAAAATTTGGAAGAGCACAGGGGCGTAGCTAGGGGTAATTACACAGTACGCACAATCATGTTTTATACTCATTAAGGGCAATAATAGGGGTTAAGCCGCTAAGACTTTTCAAATTTTCGTGTCTGTTGCCAGTTAGTATTAAAATCATGCCCAACAAACAACATCTCAGCATGAAAATACACAGGTGTGTGTTGAAATTTTGTAAATTTTACAAAATTTTAATACGCACCTGCGTATTTGCGTATACGTAGCTACGCCCTTGGAGCAACTAAATTACACTCCAAGATTATTTTTTTCTTCAGTTTAATTGTCTTTTTCTGAAATACCCAAGAAAAAAAATAGAATTAGATCTATCTCAATTCATTAGACTAAAAATTTGGGTAATTTTCAGGAAGATGATGTACACATTATGTATTTAAGTCTACCAAAAAAAAAAAAAGAAAGAAATAAAAATATCATGAAAAATCTAAAAAAGCTGCGATGCATTCAGTGTAAGGCGCTGCCTACATTTGGAATTGTTCTGTTCTATTCTATGATGATGCAAAGTGTCTGGTTCCGCTTGAGTGAAGCGCAATTTTTCAGTGCTCTAAAACATTAACAATTAGACGGTTTTAACCAAACTCTACTTTGATCTTTACGAAACAGTGAGTTGATATTGAATTTCACACATATTGGTGTCTTTAAGGTAATTGCCGACGCGTGTAAAAGTGTAAATAACCCTTGTTTTGTCGCTCAAAGCTAACTCAGCAAATCCCAGCCATCGATTGGCCGAAACACTAATCCGATTCACCTACCTGTATAAAACTAGTTCCTTTCAAATTTTCCCGTTAAACTGATAAAAATGGTGCTTAAAGTCGAAGCGGATAGTTGTAAACCTGCGGAGAGCCTTTGGCTAGGGCAGGGGTAAGTAGAGTTATTGATTTTCAATTTCATTACTAATATGTCAAATTAATTATTCAGGAACGTGTTTAGCGCGTGTGAATACAACCGCCATTAAGCACGTGTGTTTTGGCGCTACTGAATGTCAGGAAGGGTGTGATTGATGTTATACATTTCCAGTTTTTCCTAGAAATCAGATGTGTCTTCCAACATTGACGATTATCACTGTATGTTTACTGTTTATAGAAGCTGGTAGCATAATAAGACAGCCGCATGCTTATTGTGTTCTTAGCATTTTGTGTATTATTTCCGTTGATGTTTTGAAAGATGGCGGTGCGCTTTGTCAATTTAGTCCATGTCAACAAAACCGGAGTCTAAGCTGAAATGCTGGTTTTGATATATCGAAAAATATAAACATCCGTGTCATAAGATTCTTTGTTATTTAATGTGCAATGCCATTGATCAACGGTCAATATGAGTTTCTGAACAAGCTGCAAATGGCAATTTTCAATGTCAATATTTGTGTGCCATATATCTGTACATAACATGGATTCGTAAGTGAAAGAGTTCACCAGTAACGTGGTCTGATATGTGTGTGTCTTCGTGCATTTTTCATTTGCATGCCCTAAATATACATATGTATATTATAAATATACATATATATTTAAATCTTGAAAAAGTCCACAATACAGGATATTAATATATAAAATGGAAATAAGAAATCTGCCTGAAAGTTCTGTCGTTTTATTTTCTTAACCGGTTTCACTACTGCATGTAGATCATCAGAAGAAGTGAAAAAACATTAACACAATCACAATGTTAAAATAACATGGAGATAAATTACGTTGGCGTTAATAGTAACGACGTTAGCAACAAGTAATTTATCTCCATGTTATTTTAACATTGTGATTGTGTTAATGTTTTTTCACTTCTGATGATGATCTACATGCAGTAGTGAAACCGGTTAAGAAAATAAAATGACAGAACTTTCAGGCAGATTTCTTATTTCTATTTTATATATACATATATATATATATATATTTAGCAGATACATTTCTTTTTATTATGAAACAGAAGAGTAATTTTGATGCATAGCATGGCATGGAACTGAAAAAGCTTTTTCTGCCTTCGGATCTGAAAAATGATGTCTGATTGGTGGTTTTATGTTCTTTGCAACAGTATTTCAGTAATATCAGGATGGTGGGAGGGTTAACTATGAAGTGTCATCCTCAAGTGTCAACAATATTGTGTCCACTCCAGCATGACTCCCAACATCCAAAGTTGGGAACACCTAGTTATCGACCGCTCGCCAATCTGTCTCTCGATACTGAGACAATCATTTTCTGATCATAACCTCAGCCTAAGTATACTTTTAACAGAGTTAATAAGCTTCATAGAATCACAAGTACAGTTATTCTTTGATTACAAGGCTGGGGGTTTTCTTACCATAACAAACTCAAACATTTACATTTGTGTTAGAAGATTGTCAGATCTAGATTTTTGATGGTTTTGGTAGATAGATGGATGACTTGCGATTTTATGTCCTTTTTAAAAGTATTTCAGTCATATGGAAAGGTGATAATGAAAGGCTGCAATGGAACCCCCTTTGCAGTTGAAAAGATTTCCACCTTCAGTAGGTCTCGAACCTGAAACCACTAGATCAGCAGGCCAGGGCTTAACATGGCGAGCTACCAGGGCTCCTGGTTCTGACCCCCCCTCACATACACACCTGGATATTCCTGGCCTCCCACCTGACAATAAATGACTGGTCCCTTACATAGCTTTGTATCAGTCTATGGCTTAGGAACTTAATGTGAGTGAACTATTAAGCTGAAATCGGATTGCCTGGTTGTGTTTACAATATCAGCTGTCTTAATTTCCAGCTTAATAGTGCATTCAGCATCAGATTTTCTGGATCAGCATTTGCAGGAAAAAGAATAGCAGAGAAAAAAAATAAACAGGCCATTAGTCTCTATAGATAACATCAAAAATTGGTGAACAGTAGAGAGCCTTTGAAAAAGTACATGTTATGATTCCTCATTAGAGCTATTTAAAAAGGGATCAGATCATATATGTTTTCTATAAAAGATACAGAAAATTATCTCAGAATTATCCTAAAATGCAACCTTATCAGGAGGTCAGGATTCAGAATGAAGGCTTTCCAAAGCTGGAGATTAGACTAAGTAATGTTGCTAAGAGTTTTATTTTTTATATGACTATATTATCCCCCCCCCCCCCCCCCACACACACACACATACACATACACCTCCATCTCCATTTAGAGTCATGCACCTCAAGGAAGTGAACATATTGTCCTTGTCCTGCAACTTATGTTTTTGCAAGTAGGAACTGAAACCTAGACATATCTGGATATCCATCTTATAATGAAAGTAGGCAGGACTTTAGAAACTCATGAAAATATTTAGATATAAGAAAGGGATGAATTTTTATTATTTTCAAGTTTTCACTTTCAACAAAGTAGTCATGTGACTTGACCAAGGTTATCGCTACCAGTATGTTAGTGAAAGTCAAGAGACCTGAGGCCAGTAACTAATTATCCATCTCCTCTTTGTGTATCAGAGGTATAGAAATGAGGATCTTTTTTTTTTGGGTGATAATTCTCAGTGATTTCTATCAAATCTGTAGATAACATACATTGTGATCCCCTCATCTGAACTGCCTCATCAAGACAGTTCAGATGAGTCATGACATATGTTTTCAAGAAGAAATTAGGAAAATTATTCCACAAGTATCATCAAATATTCCCTTAACAATTGTATTAGTAGATTGATTTTTATCACTGTTGATATTTACTATCTCTGCTGTAATCTTGTTACAGTTCACAGGCGAGCAGTAAAAACATCCCCAAGGAAATGTATTTGCACACTTTTCAACATTGAATTAATTAATTAATCTTGTGTATTTATGTCTTTAATTTTTGCCAGTTTAATGGCATGTCCTAGGGCTTTGTGAAGTGTGTATGTCAGGTTGACAATAAAAACATGGTATAATGTTGATGATAGCTCAGTGCTCACTTATCTTTGCTGCTCCTGTATTTGATCTTCAGCTGATCTATTACAAATAAAAGCAGACTGTGCACTCAGATCAGGTTTTTCCTCATGGTCTCATCAGTACATGTTACTGTATCAGGGCTGGAAATTTGTGTCACAAGATGTATAGTGAAATGCACTTAGCTTTGACTGTCTGTCAAAATAGCTTTTGAAGCAGTGGTATTTTCTTACCATCATTTGTTTGTTTCTCTACATTTGCAAAGTTGAATATATACATGTAGTCCTTTGGATGCCTGAGCTTTTAGCAGTTTTTTGAGGAAAAAATCTTTACAATGCATTTCTTATACAAAGAGAAAAAAAACCAAAATCTCCCCTATTTCCTGGTCTTGGGATAGTATATTTGCAAATGACTGGGCATTTTTCAGAAGTGCAACAGTGATTCGAGTAATTACTGTGTGCACTGTTGGTACACTTTCAGGAGAGCAACTGCCAATTTCAGTTTTGCCTCCCTTCTTAATGGGAGTCAACTCTTAAAGATAAGAATTTGCTCCTAGGAGCAAATTCTTTTCTTTAAAGAGTAGACCCATTTTGAAAAGGCTTCATTTTCCACGGAGGCAAGCATAAACAAAGCCATAAAAGTTGTTCCTCTTTGTAATAATGGAGAAAAAGTAGAGAGGTGTACTTATACGCCTTCAGATCTCTTTTCAAGCAAAAGACATTCAAGTGTATGTCTTTCTTTTACAGGTTTGGTAGTGTAGGGTTACCCTTCCAGAAGATGATAGCGTCCCAGCTCACTGCCAGCTCAACGACTGCCACACCCCCACGTCTTCCCATGTCTCAAGAAACCTTTGAGTATCTCTGGAACACACTTGGAGAAGTCACAGAGAATGGGTGAGTAGTTAAAGATTTGAAATATAACATCATCCTCTGGTTTCATAAATGATATTCTGGGATGGAAATTAACAGGGTTTTTAGGCACCCATGGCCCAGAAATGCGTATTGGCGTATACTAGAAAACAAAAACAGCTCTAGATAAGAGGGAGTATTTGGTGATAACTAGGGATAATTTTTGATAATATTGCATAAAAACATATGTTGTGACCCTCATCTGAACCGTCTTGACGAGACGGTTCAGATGAGGGGTCACAACATATGGTTTAAACATATGTGACCCTCATCTGAACCGTCTTGACGAGACGGTTCAGATGAGGGGTCACAACATATGGTTACGATGAGAAATAAAAAAAATTATCCTTAATTATCATCAAATACGCCCTCTTATCTAGAGCTCTGCTTGGTGAGGCAGTTCCAGTGAGTATGGGGAAAAATACCCGAATTGTCATCAGATTTACTAATGAAGCTTAACTAGATATCAAGTCTTGTAATGTCGCCCTCCTTAGGAGAGGTCAGCCAAGGTCAGGAGTTTTCTCTAGCCTCAAGATAACTTTCTTCAGCTTGATATGACTGAAATACTGTTATTGCAGCATTGTGGCTTATAAAACCTGACTCATCCATCCATTGCATGTCTAAAGCTCTGTAAATAAATGTCTGTACTGATGATCGTATATTTCAGTGAATACACCAACATCAGTTCTCGGGAGCTGGACTACTCCTACGACGACAGTGAGGAAGGGACGAGTCTCCAGATTGACAAGTTCCGAATACAACAAGATGCCATATCAGATTTAGTAAGTTCTCATTTGTGATAACCATATCATGCACACTTTTCTTCCTCAGAGCTCTAGATCACAGGGTATAATCGATTCCGCCAATTTTCGCTTCCTTCAGAGACTGTACATCATATTTGGCTTCCGCCGAGACTGTCCGCGAACTCTTGCTTCCTGCAGAGTCTACTGTCCTCGAAAAATGGCTTCCTGTCGAGACTGTCCTCGTGACTCTGCTTCCTGCCGAGAGCCTCGGCAGGAAGCAGAATCACGCAGACAGTCTCTGCAGGAAGCCATTTATCATGTACAGAAGTCTCGGCAGGAAGCAAGAGGTCACGGACAGGCTCGGTGGAAGCCAAATATGATGTACAGTCTCTGAAGGAAGCGAAAATTAGCGGAATCGATTATACCCTGTGTAGATTAGAGGGAGTATTTGATGATAATTAAAGATAATTTTTTTTATTTCTCATCGAAACCATATGTTGTGACCTCTCATCTGAACCGTCTCGTTGAGACGGTTCAGATGAGGGGTCACATCATATGTTATAATGCAGAATTAACAAAAAATATCCCTAATTATCACCAAATACTCCCTCTTATCTAGAGCTCTGCTTCCTTCTTCACTGATTCTTCTTTCTTTGTAACAGATCTCCGGCAATCTTGCCTGCGACTAACAGAAGCGGGTCATAAGTATACTTAAGGACAAAAGTTCCGCACGGATGTTAAATTAACATCCGTGCAGAACTTTTGTCCTTAAGTTTATTTCTGATCTGGTGTCCACAGCAGCATAACGTGTTTTCTGGTCTAGCTTTTGTTCTGTGACAGTGTGCAGGCAGGCAATATGCCACTTTCTGCACTTTTGTTGATGATAATTTTGAGGAACTTTTCAGTCCATTCTCTGTAAAAGCGTAAGCTGTATTTCTCATATAACTGGCTCATAAAAACAGTTGCAATTAGGGGCCACTAAAATAACTTTTTATGAAATAATATGGAAAGTGTATACAGGACATAATTATCATCATCAAACCCAGTATCATTTCTTGAAATGTGATTCAAAGTATTTCTGTGGAGTTTGGGCTGGTGGGTTGTCTTGATGAAAATTTATAAGAGAATTTTTGGTGGTGGTGATGTGTGGGTGACAGGATTGGTAGTTTCTATATTTTCGATTTAAAATGTGACCAATATATTTGCTCTGGTCAGTCTCCAAATTAATCTTGCCTCCTTTCTAAACAGGAGTATTCAAGATGTTTATGAATTAAGAGTTGATGTTCGAATTGTAACGTATTTCAGCCACTGTCCCTTTTTCAGGACCATTGAAATAATAAAATAACAATTCAGCCATGGAAACATAGTCAAAATATAGACATCTGAAATGCATTCTAATATTGTGTTAGAGCACCATAAATGTGGGTTTTAAAATATGTAAACCACTAGACTAGTGCAGTAAATATGTAAGGGAGATAACTGGTCAGGCACTGTCTATGTCAGTACTATTTATAGAATGCTGACTTGACTTTTACCCAAACTGATAACAATGATATTTTGGAGTAATAGGAACCTTTTAAATGCTTCAGTAAGTCAGGAAAAGCACTTTCTTAAAGAAAAAAGATGGTCTTGGATGTATGAAGATGGAAAATTTAAAAGAAATTCAATGCTGACTTCAGTATTTACTTTCAGAGCTATTTAGTAGATAATCTGATGATAATTATGGGAAACTTTTTTCTGAAGGCTGTTTTAATGAGGAGTCACAGCCTAGTTTTTTATGGAGAAATGAAGAAAAGAAATTCACATACCCTATTAATTCTAATAAACACCCCTGCTCTAATATCCCCCCCTTTTCCCCCACCACCTCTTTTCCAAAAATAATGTTATATTAACTTGCTTAAATTCCTGTGTTTGCTTCACTGGATAAGTTAGCTCTGTGAAATAGATCTACTCGTAAGGAAACCCCAACTGAAAAGAGGGGCAAAATAGTAGAGTTGCTTCCTTTGAAAGTATACCCATTTACTTTAATACTGTTTATTATCTACGCCTTTGGCAGTGGTTGATTTAATACTACAGTTTAGGCTCTAAATAACATCCCCTTTCGTAAAATGCAAAGCCCCCAGAGCGTTTAATAGGATTAATACGATATTTTTATTACCTCTCCATCAAAATGTAAGGTTGTGATTTAAAAACATGCCCATTTGAACCAACTTTGAATCAACCTTGCTTCAATGTTGTTACATTGAATCAGCGTTGATTAAATAATGATACAACATTGTGTGCCTGCTTGGTAGTAGGTTACCGTAATAAGTGAGTGAGTGAGTGAACTCGGGTTTAACGTCCCACCAACAACGAGGTCATATGGAGACAGGACCTCGGTTTAAAGTCTTATCCGAAAGACCGGAGAAGCGGGGGATCGAACTTGCGACCCCTGGATTGGTAGTCTGGAGTGTTATCCACTACGCTACAGCCACTCCTACCGTAATAAGAAAATTTTCCCAAAATTACTTTCAGATAATCCCTTAATTGCTTTCTTATCCCCCACCTCCTCCCTCTCCCACCACCACCAGCTGGATGGATGACTTGTGATTTTACATCCTTTTCAACAGTATTCAGTCAAATTCTCACAGGATGATAATGAAAGGCTTTGTGTGATTAGAATTCTCAGTTTAGGTTAGCAGCATTTCCACCTCTATAGTCTAAGACACAGGTAAAGGTAAAATCTGTATAGCTCTCCATTAAGCTGTTGCAGTAAACTGGTAATCTACCTATTTACCCTGTGAGTAAATGTGTCTAGTGCTAGTGGGAAACACTAGCACTAGACACACTAGATCAGCAAGCCAGCGCTTAATCCACTGAGTTATTGGGGGCTCCTTTCATGTCAGAGGGATTATCTGATTATAATTCTAGGATAATCTCCAGTAAATCCATATAAAGATGTTGTGATTTAGTACCAGGGTTCGAGGTTATAAAACTTGAGAATAATCTCAAACTCAAAATAAAGAATACTGATTGGCTGCTTCCGAGCATGTGCTCGGAAGCAGCCAATCAGTATGCTTTATTTTGAGTTTGAGAATATACTCCAGTTTTATAACCTCTGGGCCAGGTTTTACAATGTAAGTTTTTATCCAAGAATTGTGTCTGGTTATCCTCTTAGATGAAACAGGTCCTTTAGGATCATTGAGTTCATTTCTGGGGTGGATCCAGGAATTTTGGATAGGGGGTTCAAATTAGCTGAAAGGGGGGTTGGATTTATGCAGTTTGACCAATTTTTTCTGAAATTCCCCATGAAAATAAGATAATTTGGGCTGAGAAGGGGGTTCGTTTGAACCCCACAAACCCCTCTGGATCCACCACTGCATTTAGAGTCATTTTGCAAATAAAGTTCTGCTTAAGCTGGTGCTAGGGGCTTCGCCTGTTTTGCACACCTCATTACTGGTCATGAACAGATGCAATTAAAGCAAGTCTGCTATTTTCCAAAGGATCCAGCTATTCAGAACAAAACATTAGGCTACCTTAAATTTTTGGGTACACTGACATTTTTTTACACCATTTTGCAAAGGGAAACAACTTTTGTGCTTCCCCTATTTGCTTTCATGAAGGCTGCTCCTCAGGAAAGAATTTGCTCCATGCTGCATATGCTAATGTAGCCTCCTAGAAGGAAAACAAAAATGAAAAAGGCAGAGTTACATCCCCAAAAAGTGTATCCATTCACCTTAAAAACATCCCTTATGTGAAGCTCAGCCCCCCAAAAAATCACAACTGAGCACAACAAAACCAACAATATGGTTGTGCGCCCAGCGAAGACAAAGATAGGCCTGGGCAGCCACCCAGTTTGATCAGACACTGTGTTAAGTGCTCTAAGGAATGCTTTGGGTCTAAGCTACCTCCATGCGGACAGCAAAGACTTTGATCAGACTGGGCGGATGCCCAGGCTGATCTGAGTCTGTGCTGGGCGCACAACCACACTGTTGGTTTCCTGGTGTCGCAGCTCAACTTGTAATCTTAATCTGTCTAAGTCCTACAGGTAAAACTAGGTAAAGAATGTTTACTCTCAGTTCAAATATTCGATAAGTAAACACCATATGTAAAGTCATAATACGCTTTGACAATAGGTTTACTTCAAACTATTTATATCTCCCATAATTCTCTGAAAACCGTTATCACCATAACAACAAAAGACGCTATGGGATAAAGATTACCCCTACAAAAAGGGACAATAAAAAAAAAAAAAGATTTTCAATACACATTATTGATTGTGTCAATAAATTGCTTATTAGATCAGCTTTTGTCCTAGGCCAGTGGAACATAAGTTATCTGGCTTTATTGGTAATTAATTCAACCCCGATCAAACATGTATTGAACTGTCGTCAAGCCCAATCACGTTTATACCTACTGATTATTATTTGTTGTCGTGATCGCAACAAGTCAGTTCTTGTTTTGGAGACATAAACTCGCTTAGCATATAACAGTTAAAAGATAAAATTTATATAGACTATACATGGAATAAGTTTGTCTGTGATATTATTTATTTATTTGTCATAATTCCGTCCATCTATTTATTATAAAAAATGATTAAATTTGAAAGAACCGGTTTCACTACATACAGGGTAAGTGCCAACTTCGTTTTCAAAGCATTTTAAATGTCCGTGGTTTCCTGCTATTTTCTTCCTCAATGTCTTGAAAAATCACTTGAAGGGGACAGGGTGGAATAAAAATCTTGAAAAAATTACTTTTGTTCTGTATTGTTCTACTTATTTAACTTGTCTGTATACTTTTGTCTACAGACTTACATAAAAAAAAAATTTAATCATTTAACTTACTCCAAAGTAAGAAAAGTATATTCTTACTTTCTCAGACCAGTTTATTATTAAATGTTTTGTGTTAAATCTGTATTTTTTTTTTTTTTTTTTTTTTTTTTTTTTAATAAAGCTCACATTATTTACTCAAGGTTGAAAATTGTTACCATTTGTTTCTTCTGGCATGTCTGATTTACCATCTTTTTGTACATGTATTTGTGTGAGATTGAAATCTGTGGCCAATAATAGAACATTTCTTCTGACATTTGAAAATTTTCTGTTTATGCTTAAGTATTACTTACGATATTCTAACATATCTGGTGACCCATTTAATAATCATTGTACTTTTCATTGAAAATAATGAACCCTGACATTGTAGTATATTCAAAAGTCTTTTAATAGCAAGTCAACCTGGATACCAGACTTTCAATTGTCGCGCAACTGATTGGTTCAAATAGAATGACTAAAATCGATCTTCCGTAAACGAACATATTGATCGCTGTTGCCGATAAGCTTTGCTGTGACATTGCAAGCATTTCCTCTGTCTCAGATCATTTCAAGCCTCAGTTTGCAGCAGTCAATAATTAATGAGCTGCTAACTGATCCAGGTATAGCGTTATTGGCATTCTGTCAGTTTCTCCGTTTGCTGCAATTAAGTCCTTATCACTTTCATAAAACTGTTGATTCCCATTAATACTTCAAGATGCCTGAGGTGTCGGTTACTATTACAGATTGTCACCATACTAAATGGTTCCCAATTGGCATCAAGTTTAAGATTTCTGATGTCGTCGGCGGGAAGTGCAGGAGTTGTGCCATGAAAATGTGCTCTGTATTGCAAGTGCATACAGTGAAGATTTATATTAGGCTGTGTGATAAACGTGCACACTGATCAGTCATTCCCTTAAAAATCATAAGTGTATAGAATTTATCAATGTTATACGTAAAGGGCTTCTTGGAGCGGCGGTAGTGTAGTGGATAACACACTGGACTTTCAATCTAGGGATCACATGGTCGATTCCCCGCTTCTCCGGTCTCTCGGATAAGACTTTAAACCGAGGTCCCGTCTCTGTTGGACCTAGTTGGTTGGATGTTAAACCCAAGTTCACTCACTGTTTTTTGTAGTTTTCATATTCGCCATTGCTGTCATTGCCGCCTTTTCATTAAGCTTTGAAGTTAAAAAGCTAAATTCAATAAGCAGAAGAAAGATGCTATATAGAAGAACAAAAGATTGTTTAATCCTATTGCACTCAGAACCTGAGTGCAACACCATAGAGTTTTTGCTGTTCTGAGTGCAACAGGATAAAAAAAAATGAGAAAGTAGAAGGTGATGCTTGAAGAGTACAAGGCAAAAGGAGTGACCGATGGCAATGGAACCCACGTACTGAAGACTTGACACACAGACTTCGGACTGCCCAGGAGTGCCTGTGACACAGTAGTGGCTGGGATCCCTAGATAGTTTCTGGTCTGAAAAGCGGTCGTAATGAGCATTTAGTCCTTTACATATGTTTAAGCTTATTTTAAGCATCAGTTGAATTGTTCATTTTACCCCAAGGCCAGTAACAGGCCTCAGTGGCGGTGATATTGACAGTTACGCTGCCATAATAATTAGTTTGCAGTTAATTGTTGTGTTAGATCAATGATACGAATTCTCGGAAGTGTGATAAAAATCTCTTCAGCATTTGTCCTCCATGAATCAGGTTTTTATTGCGGAAATTTGCTAGAGTAAATAATGAACTAGTATTGAACAGAAAATTGTAAAATAATCGAAGCAGTCCAAATAGCTCAATGCAACTTTAAAATAATTCCTCAGACATTATAATGACATGTTGGGGAACATTGTTTTGCATGTCTGAAAAATTCTTCCAAAAAAGTTAAAATTCTTGAAAGCACATAAATGTTAGGTTAACAGTATATGAGCCAGGACACTAGAAAACCAACAAAGTGGCATGTGTGCCCATTGAAGACTCATATCAGCCTGGGCATCCACCCAGACTGCTCAGACTCTTCGCAATGCACTTAAAGGATAGCTAAGGGTCTAAGCTAGCGCCATGTATACAGCAAAGACTCTGCTCCATCTGGGAGGCTGCCCTGGCTGATCTGAGCCTTTACTGGGCGTACATGGCACTTTATTGGTTTGCCGCGTCACAGTTTGTATGATGATGAGTCCGATTACAATTGTTTCTTTTTGAAACAAAACTTGACCATTTTACAGTGGCAACATAACTACATTGCACTTTCCGGGTGTTGTTATCAGGTATTACCCAAAACAGATCAGCTGTTATCACTTTATCTACACTCAATTTACCTACATGCTAATAACTTGATAACCTAGACAAAATGAGGACAGATTTGGTTGTGACAAGCAGTCAGATAATTGAAGTTATTGTTTTATGGATTTTTAGGAGTTAACAAAACCCCATACTTCATTGCCATATACAATTCAGGATTTAAGCATGCTTGTGATGTTTCCTGGGATGAACAAAGTAAGACAGTTTATATGCTGCTAACCTAGTCCTTTCCCAAATTCAAATTGATTTATACAAGAAAGACATCAGGAATTTGTCAGCCTTCTGTCATTCAGAGCTTGTTTCTTCCACCTTCAATTTATAGGTTTTCAACCCTAAAAGGGATTCAATTTCAGTATTGACACTTTGTTAAACTGGTGCTAAACACGTGACAATAGCTAATTGATTTGTTTGCCAATCTTATTGATTATCATTTAAACGGTCATCAATTGTTGTGACCAGTCCAGTATTTATACTTCAGATCTTCATGACATGGTCATTATTGTGGTGTGTTTGGTCAGTTTAATGACAGTATTAAACTAACAGTTCCGAATTGCCTGACTGACACCTTGTGGCTCATCTGCCGTATTTAGATTTGGTTAAGGAGTTTATGAATACAGTTGGATTATAATTTTATGTTGGCACTTTCGATCAGCAAATGTTTGTTGATTAACATCTTAATTTGCAAATATTCCTTTGTTTTGTATTAAAAAAGTGCCTGGTGCAATGACCTATCAGTTGAAGGACCTTGTTGACAATGAACTGGACTTTATGATACTGTGGCTTTAAAACCAGACACATTTAACCTCACAGGAGCTGAACATTGTCAGTTCAATAAAAAAATATATGTAAGAAAAAAGAAATGCCAGATGCCAAAGGTCATCTGAGAGAATTGATCTATAGGCTATAGTCTCCTGTCTTTTTATATTGATTTTGGTATTGGCACATTGATGACTAAAGTCACCTGTATCTATAAATTTTCATATTTCAAGGTTTCTACAAAAGAAGAAATAGAAAGCAGCTAAGCACGTGGGAATACAAAAACAAATGATAGCAATGAAAATGAAAATCTAACATTCATTAATATATGAATATTATATACCATTTAAAATTCTTATTGGAATTGCTCTAGGTGATTTAAAGCATTTCTTTGATTGCTTCGAAGGCTATTGATCTCATCTGGAATAAAAAATAGAAATAGTGCGAAAAGATCTATGAAATCTTTATGAACCTCTGTAAATTATAGCAGCTGCTGAAAGTACGTCCTTTGATGAGACATTACAGGCGGCAAAAAAATACTTTTCAATTAGTTGCTGCTAGACGGTTACAGGAGACAAGGGCACAGTAAAAAGGGAGTTCTTAGTTTCATATATTTGCACCAGATAAAACTTTGGAATGTGAATTAATTAATAATTTGCATAGTTGAATATTCATAGGGAATCGCCTGAACATAGCATAGTTGAATATTCAGAGTGCATCAGTTGAACAATACAAAAAGTAAATTTGGATCATGATATTTAATTGATTAGGACCAACATATCTGTTAAATAAATATAAATAATTTTGACAATGTGGGACGATGTGGAAGTTTTGACAATTGATGCAGAGGATTTGAAATTAATGGTAGGTTTGTTGTGGTACTGTAATCTCACCATTTTTGCATTCTTAAGGTGTATGGATACATTGCTCTTGTTTTTTTTTTGCCGTGTTAACAAAGGGGGAAACAACTGTTGTGACTGTTTACTTCCCTTGACAAGGAAACCCTTTCAAAAGGGGTCTACTCGTGAAGAAAAGAATTTGGTCCTAGAGGAGCAAATTCTTTCCTTTTAGAGTTGACCCTTAACAAGAAGGGAGGAAAAATTAAGATGAAAATGGCAGAGTTGCTCCCTTGAAAAGGGCCTCACTTATCATGAGTGTTTACTCTGTACTTAAGTTCTGATGTGTCTTTGAAACAAACTCTTACTTTTAACCGGTTTAAACAGATCAGAGTCATCATTGGTCATGGGGATATTTATGTCCTATAAAATCTACATTTGACCAGACTGCCGCAATAATGTTGAAATCAGTGAGTTCTGATACTTAGGCGAGTCTGTTTCGGAGGTTTAATTTCCAGAAAGGTGTTATATTGATTTCAGGGATTCAGTTTCATTAGTTAATTTAATCAAGTCAAGCTTTTATCCTGGTATCAATATATTATCAGAGTAGATTTCTTCATTAATGCATTGAGGTAAACTAGGAGTAATTGGATGTCCTGCTAGTATCTCAGCAATCTTGATTGCAATCTCGCTAATGAATTGATTAATCTTGGTACATTTCTTTAGATCATATTGAAAAGAAAGTGCAATTTCTTCAGACTGTGTGGAAGCAAACTGTGCAATTTTCTAGAGTGATCCTGTAAAAGATTCTAAAAATTGGAACAACTAAAATTGTCCCAAAAATTGAACAGTTGATTTTTGCAATGCAGCAGTAGGTCCAAAAGAAGCAGCCAATGGAATGGCAAACAGTGTAGAAATAAAAAAGAAAAGAAACTGTTCGGGGTCAATCCCTTAAAAGATTCCTGTTATGTTATGGCACCCCATGACCTCTCCATTTGATGGCTCATTGATGGCCTAGCTTTGACTTGAAGGAAACTGTAACACACAAGATCAATTGTAACATGTAACTTAAAAATTTATCTACATGTATTTATTCATTTGTATTTTCAGTTGAACCCAATCATCGGGCCAACCTCAAGTTCATCTTCCATGAGCCCAGATTCTCAAACACATATTATAGGCAGCACAGCATCATCACCATATCATGAAGGAGTAAGTAATATGCCCTTTTATCACAGCTTTAGATAAGCAGGAATATTTGGTGATAATTACAGATAATTTTCGTTAATTCTGCATAAAAACATATGTTGTGACCCCTCATCTGAACCGTCTCCTGGAGACGGTTCAGATGAGGGGTCACAACTTGTGGTTTTGATGAGAAATAAGAAAATTTATCCTTAGTTATTAAATACTCCCTATCAAGAGCTCTGCTTTTATGGATTTTTGTTTCAGTAATAAAAACTGTTTTAAGATCATAAATATTTGGCAATGAGACTTGTATATTTGGCAACACAACAGCAGCATATTCTGACGGAATTTCTCTACCATTAATGTATTTGTCCACACCATTGTTGTAAATTGTCTTCCTCAAGTGTCTTTGATCTTAATTTTAAATACATGTGAAAAAATATTGCTGTTAACTTGTCAGAAATTTAAGAGCTTGCGAAGCATGATTGTTTCCCCTGAAGATGGCTATAAACTAGGATGAAACAGAAATTCTTTTGAAGTTAGTTTGACAGTGTTCGTTTTGTCAAGAAAAAAAATGTCTAAAAATTACGTTCTATTTCAGACGCTCACAAGTCCACAGCCATACTCTCCTCATACCAACATGACATCACCCACACCCACAGTACCATCAAAGTAAGTTCTCGTTTATGTCACACCACTAAATTATCGCAGAATTTATTGCTTGAATAATCTCTTAACCCTATTGCACATAGAACGGCCAAAACTCCATAGAGTTTTGGCCTTTCTGAGTGCAATAGGGTTAAGTGAGCTCCAAATGCAGTTCATCAGAGACCCCCTACGAAAGAATCATACATTGTGACACCTCATTAGAATTTCATACTGGAAGCAGTTTGGATCATAACATGCTTTTGGTGAGAATGAAGAAAAATTATCGCAGAATTTTCGTCAAGTAACTTAAGTACTTCCTGGAATTGCAGCTATGCTTACAGTGTACTGATTTTAGCACTTAGGTGGAGTTAGTGCAGAATATACTACATGTAGTATGGTTAAAAAAAATAAATTTAACTCAAAGGTTGGCGCTGTACTATTAAATGGTAAAAAAAAATCATTAGTGGATCATACATGCAAACTATACTGAAGTTATGACATGGAATTTAGGTTTGAAATAAAAGCTCCAAACTTAATGGTAATGCTCTGGAGTTTGTAAATAATTCCATATCAGATTTCAAAATGGTGATTTTTGATCAATGATAAATTGTTCAGGTAATTGGCTGTAGGCCAGGGATTAAATGATCAATAATCGCGAACCAGATCTATCAGTCAATATAAATGGGCGAGTCTAGTTTGTTAGTAAGGGGTCTTAGGTGATAGTTAACGGTAAATTATTGGACAGTCCAAAGTGTTCCTGGGTGATTTTTAACAAGCTAGAGATATGAGTACTTGAAATTGTTTGCTAACAATTGATTCTGCAATAAAATAGGACCGTCAGCCATGATTTAATTGTTTCCATAATAGTGATACTTAAATAAGTGAGCTGTAGGACACTACTAATGTCAAATTTGAATAGGTCATTCACTCAAGATAGCATATTTGTTGTAATTCATACAAGACGGTCTTTCAGATCATTTATACATTTGTCTGTACGTCTGGCTTTGGGGCAGAGGTACTGATATAAGGGAATGCAAATATATTGATGTGGTTTTAAGTCTAAATTAGTCTTTGCCATATTTTCTCTCATAAATCATATATAGATTTCTTGATATTTATTGATATATTTAATTCTAATTTCAGTACAAATTATCCCGGTGAATATGGCTTCGAAATTTCATTCGCCACCCCATCAAAAGAGACCAAGTCTACCACATGGACAGTAAGTTGAACAGATATCTTTTACAATTCCAGAAAAGGAGTATTTACCGATTTCATGATGTTTCATCAAAACATAATAAAATAAGGGTAGAAAAGTAAAAAAAAAAATACTTAAAAGAAGCTTGATTTTACCTGCAAGGGAAGCAGATACTGTTGTTAGGTTATATCCCTCAGAAAAATTGCACCGAGGTGTACTCATACACTATGATTCGTCTTGGATCACAAGAAAGAAAGAATGATACAAAGATTAGAAAAGCTTCTTTTCAAAATACCATAACATATTTTTACCCTATTTGATATTACACTATAAGGCCAAGAAAGCAGACAACAAAATTTAGGGCTGCAAAATTTCCATAAAATGTTTTATCCAAACTATATCATATTGAGAATTCAAAGACTAGTGGGCAAACAGTGTAGATCCAGATGAGACAGCTCATTACGGGCCGCCTCATCTGGATCTGCACTATTCGCCAATTCAACTATTTTCATTTTTAAGGCTTAAAGTGCTAAAGGTGGCAAGTATGATAGACTCATTTATGATACTGATTTTTGTGGCGTGGAATTCTGATAGTTTATTAAAGGATTAAGAAATCACCCTTTGATTGGCTTAAAAAAGCTCATTTTCATGCCATTTATTCTGATAAAGGAAACTAGCAGTACCACTTGCCTCAAAGTAAGATGAAGACTTGAATTATATTTCCTAGTATATGTCTTCTCTTTTTCAGTACTCAGATATGCTTAAAAAGCTCTACGTCAGAATGGCCACAACATGCCCAGTGCGGTTCAAAGCAGCGAGGACCCCACCCCCTGGCTGTGTCATCAGATCCATGCCCATATTCATGAAACCGGAACATGTTCAAGAAACCGTCAAACGGTGCCCCAATCATGCTACATCGAAAGAAAACAATGAAAGTAAGTTTATGATCAGTTTGAATCAGATACAGGAGTTGTGTGTGTGAGTGAGGGTGGGTGGGAATATGTATAAAATAGAATACCATCATGTGCGTATATATTGGTACACCTAAAAGTAATGAATTTTTCATTTGGGACAAATGGAAAAGTTATTATTTTAGGTGTCCCAATACTTAAGTTTTTTTCTTGTCTGTTTAAAAAAGTGTATTTGGGCCTTCTTGGGAAAAAGAATCTATTCCATTCAGCAATATCAACATAAATTTATTATGACCAAGAACAGAGAACACTAGTCAGCGATACAGAAATATAAAAGATTAAATTCAGAGCTGTAGCTAAGGAGCTTATGTAATGATAGAGCTGAGATACTGTCTGTTTAAGTAAATGGGTATACCTTGATATTTTTTTGCCAATTTTACGAAGTGGGCCAACTTTTGTAACTTCTTATTTGCTTCCCTGGATGACTTAGCTCTTTCAGGAATGGGTTTACTCTTAATGGAAAGAATTTGCTTCTAAGGGAGCAAATTCTTTCCTTTAAGGGTTGACCCTCCATAGAGAAGGAAGACAAAAGAGAAAATGGTACAGTTGCTTCCCCTTAAAGTGCCCTTTCACCATAATGATGGGAAAGATGTCTAATTAAGCTATTATTTGCACATCAAAAATTTTAAGGAGGAGCTTTCATTAAGTTCCATGCAGAAAATTATAAGGTCTTATTATTATTATTGTTTGTTACTTTTGTTACAGATCATCCAGCGCCTAATCACCTTGTCAGATGTGAGCACAAACTCGCTAAATATGTTGAGGATGGATATACCAGTAGACAAAGTGTCATAATACCCCACGAAACACCACAAGCAGGCTCAGAATGGGTCACAAATCTCTTCCAGTTCATGTGCTTGGGTTCCTGCGTTGGGGGACCAAACCGCAGACCTCTCCAGATTGTGTTCACACTAGAAAAGGAGTAAGTGTGATATTATATATAGCAAGTCTTTGGAAACGGCTGAAACTGTTGGCATACTTGCACATAGTGGGGAAAGCGGGAAAAATTGATGATAGTTATGGAGTAAATTATCTATTTCTCAACTAATTAAAAACATACTGTACATATTTTTGCTCAGTATTTTCTTTTAAGTGAAAAAAAAAAACAACTACAAAAATGATAGATTTACCATAAAACTCCTCAAAGTGACCAAACCAAAATTTCAGTCTGGCCACTTTCAGTAGTTTTATGATAACTCTACAACTTTTTGTTACAATGCTGAAAGTTTGTTCTTACACAAATACAAGTCAAATAGCTTTGTTTTATTTTGACTAGCCATTTGCAGAAGGTACAGATAGGAATGGAATTGGGCTTTAACAAATTTCACATTTACCTGTCCTGTTTTTATTTTCATGTGGGAGAATGATAAAGCATTTTCTTATTTCAGTAATCAAGTGCTGGGTAGAAGAGCAGTAGAAGTGCGGATCTGTGCATGCCCCGGCAGAGATAGAAAAGCCGACGAAAGGGCTGCCATGCCTGTTCCTCAACAGAAAAAAGGTACAGTATTTGTTTACTTACAATGAGCCATGACAGGACAAAACCAATCAAGTTGCATGTGTACCCAGGGAGGACTCAGATCAGCCTGGGCATCCACCCAGTTTGATCAAAGTCTTCCCTGTGGGCATGGAGGTAGCTAAGCCCCTAAGCTACCATTAGAGAGCATAGCAAATACTCTTATCAGACTGGGCAGATGCCCAGGCTGATCTGAGTCTTTGCTTGGTGCAAAAGCCACTTTCTTGGTTTTGTTGTGTTGTGGCACATCTGTTTATTTAAAACTAAGAAGATATTGGTGGAAAAATGACTTGTGGCTATTGAAAATCTCAATAGTATTTCAGTCATATCGATTTAATGGAAGAGTGATAATGCAAGGATGTACAAAAGTTCATGGAAAGACTTCCACATGCAGCGAACTCTTACCCAGACTGCTGGCTTAACAGGCTGAGACAGCTGGGCTCCAAGATTATGAGGACAGTGCATGTAACTGACGGTTTCAGGAAAGATGCCTTTGACATTGCTCAAACAAACAGGCAGAAACTTCAAAGGTTACATTGTACATATATGTAAAAGTAAATAGAAAATTGATGATAACAGTAGAGAATTACATAGCTCTGGATAAGAGGGGTATTTGATGATAATTGAGGGATAATTTTTCTTATTTCTTATTGAAACCATACATTGTGACCCCTCATCTGAACCGTCTCGACAAGAGGGTTCAGATGAGGGGTCACAATGTATGTTTTTATGCAGCATTAACAATAATTATCACCAAATACTCCCTCTTATCTAGAGCTCTGGAATAAGCTATGTGGCATCCAGTCTGTGAAAGGTGATGTCTGTGTGTAAATTGGAGTAAATTGGACACGTTAAGCCTCTTTTAAGAAGGTTGCAACTTATTTCTGATTATTCTTTCAGCTGGATTTTCACGGCTGACCATGGGAACAGAAGTAACGGCAGTGACCCAGGGTGGAAAGAAGAGAAAGTTGGATGATGATACTTACACTATCACAGTAAGAGCATAGATTTTTTACTGGATGGCTGATTTGGGCTTTTTGGGCACTTTCAATTAAAATGGGGGGTATGGGAGGGGGGGATAAAAATTGGTTATTGAATGTGAATGAGGTGATAATCAGGATATCATAATTCAAAACAGGCTTCCAAGGCCTAGTGGTTAAGAGCCCTCTTTCTTAAACACCTCTGTGGATTCAAGCTTTGGCAGGCCTACAAGTGGGAAAATCACATTCTGCTAGCAGAAGGTCAGGTGGCTTGTCCCTGGGAGCTCTTTTTGCCCATCTTTGCTTAATGATCAGCTTGATATAAGTGAAATTCTTTGGAAAGGGCTGTAAATCCCAAATCAGCAAAAATAAAAAAGTATTTATAATCCAGAATCTTCAGATTTGTAGCTTTTAGAGAACATTAAAGAGAGCTGGCCCAGAGATTATTAAACTTTTTTCATGCACAACTTAGCTGAGCATGAAATTTTCTCTGCTGATAAATATGAAAATGCCAACTAATGTTGGCATTTTCATATTCATATGCAGAGAAAAGTTCATGCTCAGCTAAACTGAGCAAGAAAACAACTGTGCTTATCAGTTATTTGCTGTTTATAAGCTGGTCAAATTTCATGCTCAGCTGAGTTGAGCACAAAAAAAGCTTTATAACCTTGGGGCCAGGTTTGGATGATAATTCTGAGACTTTTCTTGGTATTTCTACAAAAAAAAGCCGGGCCGGGTAGCACAATCGGTAGGGCACCTGACTCGTAAGTCAGAGGTCCTGGGTTCGAATCCCGGTCTGGCACATACTTTCGTTTCTCCTTCCGCTGATTCAAGAAGGGCAGTTGTCAGTTACTGGCGAAAGTATGTGCACTTAGTACTGGTTAACCACTTAGAAGGTCTAAGCCTGCCCAGGAATAGTGTGGTTAGGTTAACTGACCGTCCCGACATGACCTTAGTTGTTTACCGTGGACGTTAAGCATCAAATCAACCAATCAACCAATCTACAAAAAAAAAATGTTAGGAAATTTTAGCAAAGAACTGTGTTACATTTTGCTAGAATCCTGCAGTAATACATATGAAATTTGCTCGGTCATTTTGGGTAGCGCAATCGGTAGGGCACCTGACTAGTAAGTCAGAGGTCCTGGGTTCGAATCCCGGTCTGGCCACATACTTTCGTTTCTCCTTCCGCTGATTCAAGAAGGGCAGTTGTCAGTTACTGGCGAAAGTATGTGCACTTAGTACTGGTTAACCGCTTAGGGGGTCTAAGCCTGCCCAGGAATAGTGTGGTTAGGTTAACTGACCGTCCCGACATGACCTTAGTTGTTTACCGTGGACGTTAAGCATCAAATCAACCAATGCTCGGTCATTTTAGCAAATTTATGATTGAGTCATATCAGAAACCCCATTCGGTGTGAAGTGAGGCATGTATTTGACATGATTTCAAAAACTGTTAAAAAAAAAAAATCACATTTATGACAGAATTCAGCAGGTTTCATTATCTCTCTTTCAGGTTAGGGGGAAGGAAAATTACGAACTCTTGTGTAAAATTAGAGACTCATTAGAAATCACCTCTCTCATTCCCTCCAGTCAGGTTGAGATGTACAGACAAAAGCAGGAAATTCAGAGACAGTGAGTAACTATTAACCTCCCCTAGATGCTTGTGTTCATTAGCTCCCTTGTGAGATGAACTAACAGGATTTTACGGCCCACAGTCATCACAAGCTGTCACTTTTAGAGATACTTGTTGAGTCTCAAATTCAGTTTTGACAGTTACAAGTTGTGAGTCTTGCTTGGAAAAGTAGACTGTACTTAAAAAAAAGTTAGAAAGAAAGCTGACTGTTTGATATAGGAAAAAGGGGCTGGCCCCTTGTGCAGAGCAAGATGTATCCAGACATTTGATTGTGAACTGCCCTTCAGTGTCCGTCCATAATTTATATAGCCCATTGTTGTCCATCCATAATATACTATAACACCTGACATTACTTTGCTTTATGACCGTGTGTGGCCACATTTCTTTGGGAATCATATATGAAGACCAAAAAAACAGTTACAGTGTCTATAAATGGAAACAAGACAGTTGTAAACAAAAATTAAATGGAAAACAGTAGAACAGAAAATGTGTGAACTTGACATTTGCTGAACCATTTCAGTAGTCATAAAACACAAGGCTGCTAACTGGCTGGTTCAGGGATGATGTAAAAACAGTGGCAGGGCATAACAGCTTCAGTCCCTTTGTGCAATATGAAATGTGTTCTTACATTCCAGTGTGAAACTGCTCTTTGTTTTCCGTCCATAAATTATTTATTGTGGTGTACAGTGTATATGAGTTGTGTTTTAGATAGAATGATAATATTTATTTCAAGCCTAATATATTGACTTAATTTATTGAATTAATTTATTGAAGATTATTTCTATCCTTCTCAAAAGGAGAATTATATGAACAGATCTTCATATTAGCCAAACACTTTGGGTTGCAAAATGGTCAGTTGTTCAAAACTAACAATGTTGTTATTGATTGAGGTATTATAATTTCAACTTTAGCATATACCAAAGCACAGCTTTTTGCCAGAAAAATGTGAGGAGCTTTTAGCTCCTCACATTTTATCGGCAAAAATGTTGTGACTCTTTGATTGTATGTGTACTCAAAGACTTAACAAATCCTTGACTTAAGACTTTGTTAAGCTAAAAATGTTGTGAACAACTGGGCTCTGGTATTTGTATGCTGTGGTATTTCATCTAAATGATCTTGTTTTCTTATGAGAGCTTGTTAAAATTTCCTTTGAAGGTCAGTATTAATGAGCTTGGCAACATATTATTGAGGAATAAAAGATCCATGTTTTATCATCATATTTATGGCTTATATGAAGGTTTGTTGAAGAAAAGCAAAATAAAAAAAAATTCTGTGATGCTCAGTTTTTGTTGTATTTATCTTATTGTTAATACAGGAGAAAGTTTACTTTTAGATAATCCATGTATATAATAAAAACAAATAAATAAATGAAATACAACTTTTCCTGTATTATCAAAACTGGTTGCGTTCTTCTGTGATTATTGAGGGTTGGCAAAAATTGCTTCCCTTAGCGGGTTGGTATATATTCCTTCCCTCTTGCTTTAGTCTAACTCTTACAGTCTTTATCACTACGATATATTACCTCCCTGCAAGCACAACCTCTTCTGCTTTGAGTGTTTTCTGATTGTGTTTCAGATTTGGCGCAGATTATCTGGAAAACTTTCCCTGGTTTGTGCTTTTGACTGACAGTATTATTTAGAATTGATCATTTTGTAAGAGGAGAATGAAACTAAAATTTGTACCTTAACTTCATTTCTAGTTTTATCAAAGAAAAAAGAACAAAAAAAAAAAACTGGAAATTTCCCTCAATTTTCACAAGCAGCCACCTGTTAACAGAGCTCCAGATAAGGTGGGGTTTTGAAAATAATTTTTGGATAATTTTTGTATTTCTGAATGAAGATGTTTGTATGCAGAAATATGGAATGTTATCTCTAAATTATCCCTGCGACTTCTTGTCTGGAGCCTTGCTAATAAACAAAACTAGATGGGTGTAGGGTGTAAGCCAAGGGTAATCCTTGGCACCAAATGTATTTAAATTGTTTAGATTAGTTAGGGGTGTTCTGCAAGGATAACCTCTATAACCTGATATATTTCAGGTGGCAAACCTGTGGGAAATCTAAGCTTATGAAGAAGTCTAAAAAGCACAAGCCAGGAAAAGTCGTCTTCAGACATTAGCTATTACAATTTGACATACTCCAAAAGTAGTCTATAGGCATATAATTTATTCCTAGTGTCTTAGTTATACCAGCATGAAGAATCGTAGTGCTTAAGCATAGTATGTTAGTTTATGAAACATGCAAAACAATTCAAGATCTACAGTCAGTGTTGGCTCCTGTGCAACATGGGAAGGGAGATAATGCAATTTGAACTCACAGTATGTATGAGCTGTGACACAACAAAACCAACAATGTGGCATATATGCCCAGCTAAGACTCAGACCTGCCTGGGCATTCACCCAGTCTGATCAGAGTCTTTGCTGTGGCTTAACGGGTAACTAAGGTTCTTAGCTAACTCTAAGGTTCTTAGCTACCTCCATACTGACAGTGAAGACTCCGATCATACTGGGAGGCTGACTGAGTCTTTGAATGGTGCACATGCCACTTCGTTGATTTTGTTGTGTCATGCCTCAAAAGTAATCTGTATTGTCTCCATGAAATAAACTGGTTCATGATAACAAATTATGACTTATTTGATTTTGAAGTGTTTGGCTTCCTGCCTTTGCTTCATTTACTCAGGGAATCACAAGCAGATGTTGCCTTTTCTTAGACATTTGCACATGTACAGATGAAAATAAAGTGCTTAGCGGTCTACATTGCAAATCAGGAAATACTAAGTTTCAGGATAGTAAATCTCAGCCATTCATGAAAGCAGAACTCCAGATAAGAGGGGGTATTGAGGATAATTCAAAGATAATTTTTCTTATTTCTCAATGAAAACATATGTTGTGACCCCTCATTAGAACCGTCTCAACGAGACGGTTCTAATGATTGGTCACAAAAATATGTTTTTGTGGAGAAATAATGATAATTATCCCCAAATTATCTCTGTTACCCCTTCTTATCTGGAGCATTGATGAAAGCAAAGAAGTAACATGAGAATCTCATACTCAGAACTTCCCGAATAGTGCTTGTAACTCAAATACATTCCAAAAAAATTTTAAGTGGACTGTAGTATGAAGAAGCAATTCATAGTGTAAAAACAAAGTAGTAAGCAACAGAGTTTTGTTTCAGACTGGTTCATGGTAGCCAGCATTTTTTTTGTAAATGAAAACTGCATACCATCCCATATAATTTGTTTTGGATTTTTCTTTAAGTATGTGTTTAATGTTAATTCTATGCAGATGCAATAATGTGTTCATATTTATACATGATACTTCTTATTCAAGTTGAGTCATCGCAACATTTTCATTTCATTTTAACTATTCATCATCATATGTTGGCATTCCATAATTTGAAATCATTTTCATAGTTTACAAACCAGATATTGCCTCTTTGGGACCAGTTGTCAACAAAACATTATTTGCATGTTAGTAATATACTTAACCCTTTCAGCCTTCAAATTAAGCTAGAAATCTTTGCAAACAATGCGGATCCAAATGAGATGGGTCTTAGCTAGAGATAAAATGGTTAATTAGCTGGCAGTGTCTTTTTTCTCCAGAAAACTGTGTGTTATGATCCCCCATTTGAACCATCTTAGCTAGACGTTACTAATTACAGAGCTGTAGATAAGAGGAAGTAATTGATCATTAAGGATAATTTTTCTTATTTCTCATCAAGACCATATGTTGTGACCCCTCATCTGAACCGTCTCATCGAGACGGTTCAGATGAGGGGTCGCAACATATATTTTTTATGCAGAATTCGCAAAAATTATCCCTAATTATCACCAAATACTCCCTCTTATCTAGAGCTCTGAATTAGGGTTCAAAACTTGCATTTTGCTGGAGAATTAGCAAACTTTGCCCAGAATTGTCTTAGCCAATATCTGAGTAATGCATTTCTACTTAGATATGATAGGGCTGTGAATGTTTAAGGGTGAAAGGGTGAAGTATTGGTGCTGCGTATCTTTTGTCCAAAATCTTGGATGTAAGTTCAAACTAAAAAGTCTTGATGAAATATGCAAACATGTCATACTGAACTGCAGATGAAGCTTGATATTCAGGTAATAAGCTGCACAAGTCAGTTATTAAAGCTCAGGGTCCAGTTGTTCAAAACTAACAATGTCGTTAGTTAACGAGACATTAAAATTTCAAACACTAATATCTCAAATACGCCATTATTTTTTGTTGAAAAAATATATTTTCAACAAAACATACCAGTGTATTTGCTAAAGAAGCTGTAAAACACTTAACAAGTTGACCTCTTAACAAGCTCGTTAGGCTAACGATGCTTTGTACACTTGACCCCAGAACTGTAATAGTTTTGTGGCATCACTTTAAGTTTTGAAAATTGGAGAAATTGTTCTGTCTAGAAAAGACTTTGCAAACTTACACCTTTCTGGTCCATTTCTTAGAGATCTACCCACTCTTTAGTAAGCCTTAGAAGATAATATTTCATGCTCAAAGGCTGTGAAAACCTATATGGGAATGATATGACAGTCATTTGAACAGGGCTCAACATCAGATTCTGGGCAAATATTTTGCAGCACCACAACATTCATAATTGAGCCGCAACACGAGAAAACCAACAATGTGGTTGTGCGCCCTTGGACCCTTAGCTACCCATTAAGTGCTTAGCGAAGAGTCTGATCAGCCTGGGTGGATGCTCAAGGCTGATCTGAGTCTGTGCTGGGCGCACAACCATATTGTTGGTTTTCTCGTGTCGCGGCTCATATAGCCTTCATTCCATGACAAGAGTGTTTGTCTCGCCTGCGTTTAGTAGAAGTGAGACATAGGTATTCTCTGGTGTCGTCGTTGGCATCTGTGGCGTAAGCTTTGCATCAAGTTTTCCTGTTTAGCTCTGTTTTGTGACAATGCCTTGAAAGGGGAGACACACAGTTCTGCAGAATTTTCATTGTTTTCTCAGTGCTGTAGATAAGAAAGGGTAACAGGGATGATTTAGGGATAAATTTCCCTATTTTTCCATAAAAACATACATGTATGTTGAGACCCATCATTAGAACCGTCTGAGACGGTTCTACTGAGGGGTCACAACATATGTTTTTGATGAGAAACAGGAAAAATTATCCCTAAATTATCCCTGTTACCCCTTCTTATATGGAGCTCTGTTTATGCCCCCAACTTCGGAGAAGTTGAGGGGGCATATTGGTTTGGGCCTGTCCGTCCGTCCGTCCGTCCGTCCGTCCGTCCGTCTGTCCGTCCGTAACACTTTTAAGCAGCTTGGAAACTCAAGAAGCCCTAATTCTAGGATCTTGAAATTTTATATGTGGCATCTACATGAAAAATAAGCAGACACGTATTTTTTCTTTTTTCCACTGGTCATGTATTTCTAGAGTTATGCCCCTTTTTGACTTAGTGCATTATAAGCCTATGGAACCTTGTTAGCAAAATATTTCAAGAACCCCTGAAGCTAGGATCATGATTTTTTGCAGGAAGGCATTGCCTATGAAGTAGATGAACTGATGAACTTTTGAAAAAATATCGTTTATTTTTGACCGAGTTATGCCCCTTTTTCAACTTAGCACATTGTAAGCCTATGGAACCTTGTTAGCAAAATATATCAAGAACCCCTGATGCTAGGATCACGATATTTTGCAGGAAGACATTGCCCAAGGTGTAGATGACCTGATTAACTTTTAAAAAAAAATTGTGAATTATTTACCGAGTTATGCCCCTTTTTCAACTTAGTGCATTTAAGCCTATGGAACCTTGTTAACAAAATAATTTGAGAACCCCTGATGCTAGGATCATGATTTTTTGCAGGAAGACATTGTCCAAGGTGTAGATGACCTGATCAACTGTTGAAAAAAATATGTTAATTTTTGACTGAGTTAAGCCCCTTTTTCGACTTAGTGCATTGAACCCTGTGGTATAAAAGTACATTGAACCCTGTGGTATAAAAGTACCTGTACATACGGTGAAGAACCGTTAGAGATAGGGACTTGAAATTTTATGTGTGGCATGTACATGAAAAATAAGCGAGCTTGTGAACAAAACATCCAAAGAACTGCTCAAGCTTTGTTCCTTGTACAAATTTAATTTGGCATACAGTTACAGACTAAGATGTAGATGAACCGGTTAATACATCTTTCTGACTTATGAATTATGGGATGAACCCCCTTAGAGGCAAGCATAAGGTTGGGGGCATAGTGTTTCATAAACACATTTTCTAGTTTATGTGTAGTAATGATGAGATCAGAAGCCTTTGCAAGCTTTTTGACTTGCATATTACAAACAAGGCCTTTACTGTTGTAAATTTTTTAGTCAAATCATTCCGTCCTTTTGTTAATAGTTTTGTTCCATATTGTATATTTGTATATTGTTGAAGTTATAGAAAAATGCAACCTCAAGATGTTTGGCCAGTGTTAGTGACAGAAAATAAAAAATTTGGGAATGAAAATGGAGATACCGGTACATTTAGTGGGCCTGCCATTGTGAAAGTAGAGGAAGGGCTGTCAGAATAAAGCTTGCATCTGTGTCGGCATATATGCCCACAAATACCACAAATATTTCTTTGTGGGAGCATGTAAAAATCTTCTCCATGAGCCTGTAACACTTTATGTGATAATTAATAATGAGAAATTGTAAACAACACAGTAAAAAGAAATACACTTTCATACATTCCTGTTTTCATTCCCAAAAATCTGTAAAACGAATCTTGAGAGCTTGAATGAAATTATAGTGCTATAACCTGATCTGAAAAATGAGGAACTATCATCTTTTATTTAGTCTTATATTTAACTTAGTTGAAAAAAAAAACATTTTCTTTTTTTTTTTTTTTTCTACAAAATTGTTATAAAGTTGTATGGATCTGGAAACTGAAACTTGTTTTAATTGTTCAATGTTTCAAATGTAACAGAAACACAGAATTTTTTTTCTTTGGCTTTTATTTTATATTTATTTATTTGTTTGATTAATTGTTTATTTTTTCTTTAATTTATTTATTTTGCTTGTTTGTTTCATTTCTGTTGATAGTTTTAACTTTTTTTTTTAAATCTTGTCACAAAGTAAATTTATCGGTTTTAATCAGAAAATTAATAGTTTCAACCTTTGTGAAGTTAATTTATTGGGATGCATGGATACACCTGTAAGATTTATCACCATTTTACCAAGAGAGACAGTTTGCAAACAGAAAACGTCCATAATATTTGAATTCTTTAAAACATGGGGCTGCTCTTAAAGGAGAAAATTTTGGTTCCTCTAGGAGCAAATTCTTGCCTTTAACTTTTAGCCCCAGTGACGAAATTAGCAAAATTTGCAAACAGCGTAGATCCTGGTTAGGCGGCTCATCATGAACCGCCTCATCTAGATCTACACTGTTTGCCCTCTAGTCTTTGAATTCTCAATATGAAATGTCTTGGACAAGGCATTTTATTAATTTTTGCAGACGTAAATTTTGTCGTCTGCTTTTTGGTGCAAAAGTTAAGAGTAGTTTCCAAAGGGAGACATATATTTCCATGCCAGTTAATTCCCTTGGTGGTGTATCCATTAACCTTATTGTTTGAACATTCTGCCACAGAGTGGCTTTTTATAAGCATTGTGTATATCTATAATCATATATTGTACATAACTTAATCATTTTCATCCTTTTAAATCATTAGTTCATTTCATAGTAAGTTACTTTCATGGTACCATTTTTAAATTTGAAAGGCATAGTTTAAGACATCCATATAGCTTGCAGGAAAATGGCTGCGAGTGGCAGACAGAAAGACAGACAGTGCAGACCCTGATCAAACGCCCCTAGGGGCTACTATATTGGGGTCTACAAAGTTTTTTTCATTCATGTACATGTATGTCCCAGTACATAGTACTATTAGTACTATCATTTCTAAAAGCATTCCATCATTAACATTTCTTAATATCATTGGCTGTCAATTTTTTTTCATGACATCATCAGATTTCATGACATCATTTGAATGAGATGGTGATATTATATTATGACATTTGAATGAGAAGACATCATGTTTATTAGGACATCACGTGAATGAGATACAATATTCACATATTTATTAACATCATTTGAATGAGATGATCAAATCATCATATTTTTTGACATTGTTTGAATGATATGATGTCATCACATTAATTGTGACATCATTTGACTGAAATAAATGCCAAACTTGCATTTTCAGAAAAATATACTGCCAGTGTGCTTGTGAAACAAATTATTATGATAGATGCTTGACTAAGTTATACACCTCCCCAGATAAATGTTAGATTTGTTGATGTTACTGAGAAAATGACAATTCAATCTCTAATAAAATATACATTGTTGCCCCTCTTTGACCCTTCTTGTTAAAGAAATGAAAATGAAGAGCCTCAGTGTATACTCCTAGGTGATATGAAAAGAATATCCAGGAATCATCACCAAATCCCACATTCATATGGAGCTGTGGTTATATTTATTTTAGATTTTGTATACATGTATAAATGGAAATAGAAAATATATCTTCAGAATTGTATTCATCTTTTTGTCTTGTTTTATTTGAGCTGCATCAACAAAACTGTTGAGTCATAAGACAAAACCAATGAAGTGGCATGTGTGCCCAGAAAATACTCAGATCAGCCTGGGCATCCACCCAGTCTGATCAGATTCTTCACTGTGCACTTAAAGGGTAGCTAAGGGTCTAAGCTACCTCTGTGCCAACAGCAAAGACTTTGATCAGACTGGGCGGATGCCCGGGCTGATCTGAGTCTTTGCTGGGCACACATGCCACTTTGTTGGTTTTGTTGTGCGGCGGCTTGTGTGTTCCCAGGACTGATTTTCTTGCTAAACCACCGTCAGTCAAGTGTTAACACCCTGACTGTGGCCTTGTTTTTCTCTTGCGTAGTCTTCTTTTTGAGCGGCTGTAGTGTAGTGGACCACACTCTGGACTACCAATCCAGGGGACGCAAGATCGATCTTCCGCTTCCCCGGTTTGGATGAGACTTTAAACGGAGGTCCCGTCTCCATATGACCTTGTTGTTGATGGGACGTTAAACCCGAGATCACTCATTAAGGAAAATTCAGGCTCTTAACACAGAAAGCATGCAGAATTGCCACTATGACATTTGATTGACAGGGAAATTTACATGTTTGGGATCTTGTCTAAGCGATATCTGAAAGACACAGATGAAAGGAAAAACAAAGCACTTCATAAAAGTAAACAAACTGAATTTTAATGGATTGATAAAAACAATTTTAAGTGTGTATTAAGAATAATATTTTCTGTGTTTAATGTTTGTTTTGGTATACAGTTGATGTTAATGACCTCTGCTTCGTATCAGTCTTTAACATCAACTTCAGACTGCAACAAATGGTAAACACTTCAAACATGTGGTTGAATTTTATATAAATTCAGTATAAGAGTCAAAGCTCCTCCTCATAAGAAGCTGTGCATTTGATATCTTTGGTCTTAGATAAAATACACTTCTACTGGTGGGAGGAGCGGCTGTAGCGTAGTGGATAACACTCAAGACTACCAATCCAGGGGTCGCAAGATCGATCCCCCGCTTCTCCGGTCTTTCGGATGAGACTTTAAACCGAGGTCCCGTCTCCATATGACCTCGTTGTTGGTGGGACGTTAAACCCGAGTTCACTCACTCACTCACTCTACTGGTGGAATAACCAGATGTCTTGAGGAACAAATATCTTTTTTGGGCAAATGCTGTGTGTACATTCAACAGTCAGTTAACTTGCCATTGACTGAAATGACCAACAATTGTGATGTTGTGTTAATATCATTTTCACTTAGTTGCCATTTTCAAGGGGGGAAAAAGGAATTGTGATAATTGAGCAATAATTTGTGCTTTATGTGCATATTATCACCATTGTCAGTTCTAATTGCCAAAGAAAGTCGGGCAAGTAGTATGTTACCAGTATGTCAGGCACACAGTCTGTTTACAACAAGAATCAAATAAATCTATTTTGACATTCATCCAACAGACAGTCTCCATTAACACAGCTGTTGAGCACCATGAAATAAAGCAAAGTTGAGCATCACAACTGAAAGAAAGCCCCACTTTCTATAAATAATAACAAAAAAACACACGGAGAAACACAAGCAAGCTAACACTACCACACAGTATTAAAGCTAACAGAATACCACATAAGGTTATAAATAAAGCAGAGTTTCACTCAGTAAAATAGAGCAGAGGTCCACAAAGTGTGAAATAAAGCAGAATTCCGTACAAAGAAAGAAAGCAGAGTTCTACACGCTGCGAATTAAAACGGAGTTCCCCACAGTGTGAAATCAAGCTGAGTACAACACAGTGTGAAATAAAGCAGCATTCCATACAGTGTGAAATAAAGCAGACTTCCATGCAGTGTGAAATAAAGCAAGCTTCCACACAATGTGATATAAGAGCAGGGTTCTACACAGTGTGAACTAAAACAGAGTTCTGTGCAGTGTGAAATTAAAGTGCCACACAGTGTAAAAAAGCAGAGTGCCATACAGTTTGAAATAAAGCAGAGTTCCACTCTGTGTGAAAATTGCAAGGTTTTACACAGTGTGAAATAAACCAGTTCCATGCAGTGTGAAATAAAGCAGAGACCCACACAGTGTGTATAAAAGCAGAGTTCCAGACAGTGAAATGAAGCAGAGTTCCACATAGTGTGAAATAAAGCTGAGTGTCACAAGTGTGAGATAAAATAAAGCAGATTTCAACACAGTGCACAATACAGCAGAGATCCACACAGTGAAATAAAAGCTGAGTTCCACACAGTTTGAAATAAAGTCAGAGTTCCATACAGTGTGAAATAAAGCTGAGTATGACACAGTGTGAAATAAAGCAGAGCTTCACACAGTGTGAAATAAAGCAGGGCTCCACGCAGTGTGAAATAAAGCAGAACTCCACACTGTGTATTAAAGCTGAATGCTGTACAGCAAGAAATAAAGCTGAGTGTGAAATAAAGCTAGTTCCACACAGTGTAAATAAAAGCATAGTTCCACACAGTATGAAACAAAACAAGAGTTCCAAACAATGTAAATAAAAGCAGAGTTCCACACAATGTGAAATAAAGCAGAGTTCCACAAAATGTAAATAAAAGCAGAGTTCCACACAGTATGAAACAAAGCAGAGTTTCACACAATATTAATAAAAGCAGAGTTCCACACAGTATGAAACAGAGCAGAGTTCCACACAATGTAAATGAAAGCAGAGTTCCACACAGTATGAATCATAGCAAAGTTCCACACAATGTAAATAAAAGCAGAGTTCCACACAGTGTGAAAAAAAGCAGAGTTCCACACAATGTAAATAAAAGCAGAGCTCCACACAATGAAACAAAGCAGAGTTCCAAACAACTTAATAAATGAAGAGTTCCACACAGTGTGAAATAAAGCAGAGTTCCACACAAAGTAAATAAAAGCAGAGTTCCACACAGTGTAAAATAAGGCAGAGTTCCACACAGTGTAAATAAATGAAGAGTTTCACACAGTTTGAAACAAGGCAGAGTTCCACACAGTGTAAATAAAAGCAGAGTTCCACACAGTGTGAAATAAAGCAGAGTTCCACACTTTAAATAAAAGCAGAGCTTTAGGCAGTGTTAAATAAATTCTTCCCTTTAAGAGTAGACGCCATTTTCAAAGGCGCTGTCTTCCAGGGAAGCAAACAGGAAGTTTCTAAAAAAAGTCGCTTCCATTTGTAAACATTGGAAAAAAAACATGGAGGTGCCGTGAGGTTTACCCATACTCCTTGAATGCCAAATATTTTACCATATTAATCCTAATTAAACACCCTTTTACTTATAAACGCCCCCCTGCCTCTTTTCTGAAAATAATGTTATAGGGATAAAGACTAACAATTTTGACTTAGGGCCCTCACTGCCAAAATTCAAAATTTTACATTAGGGGTATAGGCATTTTCTTCAAAATTTTAGGGGCCCAGCCCAAATTTTAGGGACTCTGTGTCCCAGTGTTATATTAACTTGCATGAAATTGAATTCCTGTTTGTTTCTCCAGATGAGGTAGCTCTTTGAAATGGGGTCTTCTCTTAAAGGAAAGAATTTGCTGCTAGAGGAGCAAATTCTTTCCTTTAAGAGTTGAACCCGAATTAGAAAGGTAAAACTAGTAGAGTTGCTTCCTCTGAAAGTAAACCATTCATCTTTATATTGCTTATCATATGTATTTTGGCAGTGGCTGAGTAACTACACTTTAGGCTCTAATTAATGCTCCCTTTCACAAAATGCAATGCCCCTAGTGCATTTAATAGGATTAATATGATACGTGTTGCATGTAGTTTAAGAGGTTGTGCTTGCATCTGTACTTTTGCATCTGTACTTGTCTTTCTCTCTAGCCTTTGCTTCACTTCTTGGAAAGAACAAATTCATTACTCAGGAATTTCGTTTCATCTCATGATAAACAGTGAGACCTGGATCAGATTGCTCTTAAAAGATTTTGGGGATTGTTTTGGAAGAGAAAAGACATTTTGTTGCAGGGTGAAAGATGAGATTAGATGTGGGGGTGGGGGTGCGGGAATATGAGGGGGTCACACTGAAGGGGGAAACGCAGTCTCATGATTATAGTAAAGACACAAAGTAGTGGTAAAGAGCATTTTGATAATGGTTTGCACTGTCTGCTAGCAATAGTAGATAAAACACGACTAGATACAAACTGATATATCAAAGCTCAAAGATGTTGTTCTGAAGTGGTTGAGTAGGATTAAGATGAGTGGGTACAGGATTTGTTTCTCTTTGTAAGAAATGGCAGAATATTCTGCCATTTCTTACAAAGGGAAACAACTTTTGTGACGCCCTGTTTGATCCCCTTTCCAAATAGCGGTCTTCATCATAGAGGAGCAAATTCTTTCCTTTGAGAGTTGACCCCATTGAGAAGGGCGGCAAAACTGAAAAATGGCAGAATTGCTTCCCCTGAAAGTGTACACATTCACCTTAACATAGTAACAGCAATTTTTCCATAAAAACTTACATAAAAAAAGTGGATTTTCAAATTTTTACAAATTTCATGTAATGTTACATAAAAAAAAATTTCAGAGCAACAAATACAGCTCGTGTTATCACTATTCGGGACTCTAACAAGTTTCATGTAACAATATATTAAATTTATTTTCAGGGCAACAAACACAGCTCGAGTTGTCACCATTCCGTCCTCATCCCAGCAGCAGGTGTCAGCAACAGTGACTCAGGCAGACACTCGTCAGTTGACCTTGCCCTTCAACACTGCCAATGCTGGTCAGGTGACCAGTACTGAGAGTCCCCCAACTCAAGTACCTCTAGCTGTCAAAGAAGAGACAGTACCGATCAACGGAGAAGTCGCAATTGACAATTCTGTGTCTTCGTAAGTTTTGTTCAAGAGTTATTGTCATGATTTTTATGCAATTCTTACATCTTTGAAAGAAACACAAGGCAGATACACAGTCAAACCTGTCTTTTGGGGTCACCTGTCTTACCAGTCACAATTGAAATTCTGTTTCTTTGTCAGTTTTGAGCTATTGTTATGATTGTATATAATTCACTTGTCTTTGTAAAGACAAAAAGCAAAAAAAAAGGAAGAAAAACTTTAAGAAGAACAGTTGAGCAAGACATCTAAAGGCATAAATTTGTGAAAATGAGTCTGGTCAGAGAGTATTTATTCGGATGATAGATATTTGAGTAATTATAAATTTGTTCATAGACAGTTTACAATATTGTAAAAAAAAAAAACAGACAGGGGCCAGACAGTTTACAATATTGTAAAAAAAAAAAACAGACAGGGGCCTCAACACGAGAAAACCAACATTGTGGTTGTGTGCCCAGCGCAGACTCAGATCAGCCTGGCCATCTGCCCAGTCTGATCAGGGTCTTCACTGTCCGCATGAAGGTAGCTTAGAACCTTAGCTACCCTGTAAATGCTTAGTGAAGAGTCTGATCAGACTGGGTGGATGCCCAGGCTGATCTGAGTCTGCGCTGGGTGCACAACCACATTGTTGGTTTTCTCGTGTCGCGGCTCACATGTAATAGGAAATACCAGTACAGAACATAGTGTTCTAGAGGAGCTGTCTGATGGGGTCTGTTCTATCAACCATTAAGTTGGATAAGTACACTTGCCTGCAAGCAGCAGAAGAAAGACAAAGTTATTATTTTTCTGGGGTTGGTGGCGGCATAAATTGTGTATTACGATTTCATGTATAGCTCTATCTTGTGACAGTTGGCATACTGGCAAGACACCACATTCCGCATAATCATGTAAAGGGAAAGAACTTTTGTGACTGTGCTACCCTGGATGACAAAACCCTCTTAAAAAAGAGTGCACTATTGAAGAGAAATTTTTTTTAAATGAGCAAATTTGTCTTTAGAGAGCTCCCCCATCCCCAATGCACACGCATACCATGAAATCGTGGAATGGGAGACAGTTTATTCTTCCTAAGAACAATCTCCCCTAGATGGAAGTTAACATTAAGCAGTATTGATGGAACTAGAGCTGGGACCTCCTAGGGAAAGGTAACTTTCTCTTATAAATGTTTTATACTTGTTTTGTTTTTTTCAGGTGGTTGACACTATTAGGTATGGGTGCTTATATTGACAATTTCCACGAGTTAGGTCTCACCAGCATGCATCATTTAGATGACTTTTCTTTAGACGTAAGTATTATGATTTTCTATATCTTTCATTTTGCTGTAGCCCTTTCAATGATTTTCATTTTGCTGTGCCCTTTCAAAATGAATGAATACTCCTGTCAGGAAGATATCCTTGATGTAGACACAATATTTTGGATTTATCCTAGAGGGGGACACCAGAGTCTTATAAGGGAGAGTCGGGTAACTTCGGACAGCGGGTAAATTGGGACACTGACATTGTTTCCTTTATATGTCACTTGTTTGGAACTAAAACAAAAGTTGACTGACCAAACAGAGAAAATCCTGATGAGACAGCTTATTATGAGCCATCTCATCTGGATTTTCACTGTTTGCAATTGTATGTCCGAATATACCCGCCTGTCCGAAGTTGCCCGACTCTCCCCTAGCTGGATAAATATGATATGTCCATCAGAATCCTTTGTTAGTTGGGTGCACTTCAGGAATGAATTTCATTTTCTGTTGTTTGTTGAAGTATAAAGTAAGTGAACCCCAAAGGGGTTCATGTTAACTTTTCTAGCGACCCAATATAGTTTATACTTAGATAAACACCAGAAAAATTATGTTCATTGCTTATATTTACATTCTTTGCTAGCTTTTTTTTTTTACCACAAATTTGTGATAGGGGCTACAGATGAAGAAGAAAAACATTTATACGCAGTTTTTCTAATGAAAACAGAACAGCGTTAACTACGTAACAACAATGTCATAACGTCGCCCAGTCCAATTAGATTGGAGAACCGTGGTATATTTTGACATCAATTAACGTCAGGTGAATCCATGTAGCTACTGAAGTATAAACTACATTACGTTCTAATGGTTTACCATAGGGCTTTTTAATAAATGCACAGATGATGTAAATATTGAAAGATGTTGCTGTAGATTGTTGGAAATGGGAAACTAATTGATTACGCACTTTGTCATTCCAGGATCTGTCAAAAATGAAAATAGGAAACAGCCACAGAAATAAGATCTGGAAGTCTCTCGTAGACTTCCGCAGTCTCGGTTTCACTCCGATAACATTGGACTCCCAAGATCTGCAGAAGAGCTCAAGTAGCACCTCAACAATAAGTTTAACGTCCCAGAATACCCTATCACAGAACTCTACATACAATCCTGGGTATTACGAGGTGACACGTTACACGTTTAAACACACCATCTCGCTTACAGCTGATGAAAAAATTGAGAATGGACACCAAGACAAGCGAGCAAAATTAGAATAAACAAGAGCGCAACATTGAGTTTGCCATAAGAAAATTAACTAAAGGTGCTCGTGGTAAACACATGGTTGAACAAATGAGAAGTTAGCAAGTGCTGTCCATTAATGAAATGAAAAGTACAGCTGAGTATGGTTACAGCTTTTTACAAAGTACAGAGATAAAAACATGGCATATTGAGCCCTTGTTTGAAGAATAATGCATTCAGAGATACAAGAAGGAAACTTTTGTGGGTTGAGATGTGAGAGAATTTACTCTTCATTGATCAGTCTGGACATCGACAGGTACCATATTGCAGATGTGAACAGGGAAAACTCAGATCAGCCTTTGCATTTGTCCAGTCTGGCCCAGAGGTTATAAAACTTGAGTACATTCTCAAACTCAAAATAAAGCACACTGATTGGCTGCTTCCGAGCACATACTCGGAAGCAGCCAATCAGTGTGCTTTATTTTCAGTTTGAGATTATTCTCAAGTTTTATAACCTCGAACCCTGATCTGTTCATCTGCAGTGTCTACCCTGATGTTTGTTCACCTTTAAAATGCTGGTCAGACATTCCAAATATGCAGACAGATCTGAGTTCATTAGTTGAGCTGACAATTTTTGATAGTAAGCTCATTTCTCGATGAAATTATAGTGCTCCAGATAAGAGGGGGTATCCGGGATAATTTTGGGATAATTTCCTATATTTCTCCATAAAAACATATTTTGTGACCCATCATTAGAACGGTCTCGTCGAGACGGTTAAATGAGGGGTCACAACATATGTTTTCGACAAGAAATAAGAAAAATTATCCCTGTTACTCCCTCTTATCTGGAGCTCTGTGAAAACTTGTTATGGCTTCTCATTAAGGTGTAAGGGTACACCTCCATGTTTATCCACAGTTTTTACAAAGGGAAACAACTTTTCTGACTTTATGTTTGCTTCACTGGAAGAAAAAAATACTTCATAAATGGAGTCTAATCTTGAAAGAATATGCTCTAAAGGGAGCAAATTCTTTTTCTTTAAGGCTTGATTCACATTTAGAAGGAAAGAATGAAGGCAAAAAAATGAAAATGAAATTGGCAGAGTTGCTATGCATGGAACTGTCCTAGATATGAGGGAGTGTTTGGTGATAATTAGGGATAATTTTTGTTAATTCTGGATAAAAACATATGTTGTGACCTCCTTATCTGAACCGTCTCGATGAGACGGTTCAGATGAGGGGTCACAACATACTGTTTCAATGAGAAATAAAGAAAATTATCCCTCAATTATCAAATACCCTCTTATCTAGAGCTCTGTAACAAGAATCCACATTACCATTTTAACGGAGAAATAAATGAAGCTCAGTTTTGTCAGAGAATGTCAATCTTAGAAGCAATAGTTTAGATAGTAACAGAAGAAGGACGGGATCCTGAAGTTGTAAGTTATATTTTGTGTTCAGTTTGACAGATTTGAACGTATCTGACAAGAATTTTTGTGTTCATAGATGTGTAATAACTGCTGCAACTTTAAAATCACCTTATTTTTGTTGATCGTATGTGTGTATATTGTTAATGTTTTCAAGTTTTATTGTGTAGTTATGTGTAGTTGTGCTACATATTTTATGTGAATTTGTGAAAATTGAAATCATGGTACCAATGGAAAGGAAATTATCAGTACATAAACTTGAAACAGAGCTCCAAATAAGAGCGGTTTGACAATGAGACAGTGAGACTTTTCTTCCTAATTTATCTTAAATACCAGGACTCTAGATAAGAAATAGTATTTGTTGATAATTAGGGATAATTTTTGTTAATTCTATATAGAAACATATGTCGTGACCCATCATCTGAACCGTCTCGACGAGACGGTTCAGATGAGGGGTAACAACATATGGTTTTAATGAGAAATAAAAAAAAATTATCCCTCAATTATCATCAAATACCTGTCTTATCTAGAACTCTGAACACATTTGTGGCCTTCATTTTCAAGATAGTGGTTCTTCAGATGGTAGACTTATAGTGATGAGTCAAAATGTTGTTTAATGGATTAGAAATGCTTGGAGAATTGTTGTCCAAAACTACCTGTCTTTGGAGTCCCCTTTATGTCAGTGTCTCATTTTAAGTTGATATATGACAAAATTTTGTAAAATGAGTTTTAGTTGCCACCATAATTTTTATGAGGCGTCAAGGGCAGACATATTTGCTGCACATTAGAGCACAAGCAGCAGTTTTTAGCTCGCCTGAACGAAAGTTCAGGAAGAGCTATTGTTGTCACCCTGGCGTCCGCGTCGGCGTCGGCGTCCGAAATGGATGTTTTGGTTAAAGTTTTTTTATGTGATGGGCAATGCGCTGCAGGCGAGCTATCCTGTACGCGGACAGGTCTTGTTAGATATGGTAATGCAAATACATGTACAATCAATTGTGAAAACACCTATTTTACAGAAAATGTATGTAGTTTTTGACTGATTTTCATAGCCCTAGATAAGGGGGAGTACTTTGTGATAATTATGGATAATTTTTTTTTTCTACATAAAAGAATATTTTGTGACCCCTCATCTGAACCATCACAACGAGATGTGGGGTCACAACATGGTTTCAATGAGAAACAAAATCATCCCTCAATCATCATCAAATACCCCTATTATCTAGAGCTCTGGATTTTGTTCACACATCTCAGAATTTTGTGTTTCTTTCATTTTCTCTGCTGTAAATCTGCTTCATATCATAGACTGTGTTTTAACTCTAACTCGTATGTAGCTCATTTTAGTTGAATCAAAAAAAGCAGACAGTGTACTAATAATGTGTTCATAATTTAAAGTATTTGTTTGAAAACAATTCAATACTTGCCATTTCTAACTGCTCACTAATTTTTTCTTATGACTAGACATGAAGATAAATGCTGCATCTTAAAGGGCAAGCAACCGTCCCATTATTTTTTGCCTCCCTTTCAGTGATGATCAACTCGAACAACTGGCATCTTTTACAAAATTTAGTTTGAAGAATTCAGTCCACTGTGTAGTTACCATAATTGAGACAAGAAAACCAACAAAGTGGTTGTGTGCCCAGTGTGTGGACGCAGATCAGCCTGGGCATCCGCCCAGTCTGATCAGAGTTTTGGCTGTTCACATGGAGGTAGCTTATAACCTTAGCTACACTTTAAGCACTTAGCGAAGAGTCTGATCAGACTAGGCTGATTTGATTTTGTGCTGGGCGCACAACCACTTTGTTAGTTTTCTTGAGTCGCCGCTCGCAAGGTTCTGTAAATTGGCACACACTTAGTATTTGACTTGAAAAAGGCAATAATGTATCCAAAAGATGCAGGTTGAATTGCAAACAGTGTAGACCCCTGTCAGACTGTTCTGATCAGGGTCTGCACTGTTCGCTGTAACATATCTGTCTCAGTACTCAGGTTTTTTATGGTAAACTTTATTTATTGTCTCCCCTGCTAGGCTTAAAGCGAGTCATATTCATTTCTTTTCTAGTGTTGTTGTGGGATCGGCAGCGAAACCTTGTTGAAATTTGCGTTAAGCTCTGTTTTGTGACAAAGCGCTGCGAGGTGAGACACCTAATTCTGTGGATTTTTTTATCCCATTCCAAATGGCAGATAAGTAGTAGGGCAATCTAACCATTCCATATATATCTTCATACTGTGCTCTTTAAAATTTTCTTGTCTCTGTTGTAAAAAATTACACAGACACTATTCTGAGTAGATGAAATGCAAAGTTCTCAATGTTGTCAGTGTTTGAGAAGTGCTATAATTTGAGCCGAAATATGAAAATGGTGCATTATGCCATGAGCTGTGAGAGGAAAAGATGTCTTTTCATGATATAGATTTGTCAGGATCCATCAGTTGTGGATACAAACAGTGAACCTAATTCAACTGCACATATGCACAATCTGAGCTGAGCTGTCAGTGTCGAATAAGCTACATTTCTACAGTTAATGTTTCTGCTTGGCTGTGCATTTACCAGTATCTATGAATTTCTTATTTGAAATTTTGAATCTTTAAATTCAGTATGCAGGCAGATCAGACTGCAACAGCAGATATACAGGGTTCGAGGTTATAAAACTTGAAAATAATCTCAAACTCAAAATAAAGCACACTGATTGGCTGCTTCCGAGAATACTCTCAAACTCAAAGTTTGAGAATGTACTCAAGTTTTATAACCTCTGGGCCAGGCTGATTTAGATTGTCTGTTCCAGAATTCTCCCTAACAATCTTTGCAGCGCTTTATTGCATAAAGCCATTCATAATTAGCCTTTGATTGGACGTAATTTGACTGAAATATGGTTGAAAAGGACATAAAACCTCCAGGTCAGCCATCCTTCCCTCACTAAGCATTCAAAACTATGGCATATAGCATTATTTTCCTATTTTGTTTCATATTTATCAGTCAGTTGCTGTGTTTTATTTATTTTTGAGGAAGTCAGTTTAGATGTGTATGTAAGAAATAGATGTGTATATAATGTACATGACTGTTCAAGTGTTAGTTAAGAATTTAACTTTGTTTAAGCTTAAAATTTTAATAATTTGGTGAAGAAAAACAGCTTTTTTTCTTGCTTAAAGCTCACAAGGGCAATTTTAAGATAAAAGGAAACCCATTTCCTTTGTACCAGTTTATAATTCAGAGCTGAAGAATGTTCAAGCAATTCAGTAGTACTTCGGCTGGCTCAGAACTTAATTTTGTTAAGTTCCAACTAAAATACTGCATAAATTTTAAAAATTGGGACAGTCTGACGCCAAAATTATTCACTGTAACTGCCCTGAGAATGGGAAAAGGACACCAAAAATTGTAACTGTAACTGTCAGACCTAAAAAGGGAACAGTTTGGTTTTACAATGCATTAATGCGTACAATGAAGCAGGTGGCATATACAATGCAGTAATGTGTACAATAATGCAGGTGGAATAGCAAAAGAGTGTAGAGCCAATCAGACTGCTGCTGTTGCAGCAGTCTGATCTTGGGCTGCACTGTTTACTTAGCCCAATCTGTCCCAATACCTAGAATTTTTACTGTACATTTTTGCTTAGCATCCCCACGAAACAGCCCTTTATTGCTGCCAGGGATGTTTCAATTCCCATAATAATGGTCCCTAAGAGGCTGCTGGGGAAAGGTTCCAATGCCAGGGAAAGGTTCCTGTATCTTGATATTGCTCAAGAAATCCTAATATTTGATATTTCCAGTTTTATTCAGTTTTTTTAGTCCGTCCACCATAGAAATGCTTTAAATTCCGTTATTTTGCTGTTCCATATAATAGTTTGTGTTGTTTTATGGATGATATTCCAGAGCTCTAGATAAGACGGCGTATTTGATGATAATTAAGGATAATTTTTCTTATTTCTCATCGAAACCATATGTTGTGACCCCTCATCTGAACCGTCTCGTCGAGACAGTTCAGATGAGGGGTCACAACGTATGTTTTTATGCAGAATTAACAAAAATTATCCCTAATTATCACCAAATACGCCCTCTTATCTAGAGCTCTGATATTTGTGTTTGCAAGATAAAATATTTTAGGAGTATTTGAAAATTTCTTATAATTATGTAGCCTTTAACTGTTTTAGTTTTGGCGCTATAAGTGATAGGTGTGTGAATACATACCCATACAGAATCACTCTGCTATGGAAATATTACTTCCACCATATATTTATTGAAATCAGGCTCATATGATTATATATTAAAACAAGGCTCTGTAAAAATGAAATGGTTTAGAGATCCGAATACTTTTCGCAAAACTCTACTAAACACTGTTACTTCATCAAAGCTTTGTTTGGCTGTCATCCACCTGGTGTAAATAATTTAGGAGCAAAAGATATCTAGTACATGTATGTGAGATATCATTTGTCAACTGGTTGATAGTGAATGCATATTTCTCAGTGTGAAGTGCATCTCAGTATATTGTGTTCAGGCATTTAACTCGCATGCATACTTGTAAAGAAGCCAGAGCTCTAGATAAGAGGGATTATTTGATGATAATTAAAGATAATTTTTCTTATTTCTCATTGAAACCATATGTTTTGACCCCTCATCTGAACAGTCTCATTGAGACAGTTCAGATGAGGGGTCACAACATATGTTTTTAAGCAGAATTATCAGAAATTATCCCCAATTATCACCAAATACTCCCTTTATCTAGAGCTCTGGAAGCATTTTCATTTTGTTTCTGGTTAGCTCCTTTAACACGCTAATGCATAACTTCTCATAAAAAAGACATAGGCAAACAGTGCAGACCCTGATCAGAAGTTCTGATCAGGATCTACACTTTTTGCTTAAAATTCACAGCAATTTCTACAGAATGATTAAAGATTATTATTCCAGCCATCCCTAAAATGATGACTCATCCATCTGATGAGGCTAGAATATTCCACTGGGCAAAAACCCGTTAAACTTCTGATTTGATAGAAAAACGAATTTATCAAGGATTTGATACAGAATAAAATGTTTGATACATAGCGGCATAAAAGTGTTTATCATGTGATGTCACTATTATCCAGTGTATAATGAAAAATCTTATGACCACACCTGTAATAACACTTAGGCTTATACATGTAACATCATTGACAACGTTCGTGTCAGCAATGAGTTTTCTTATTGAAATAATGTTAATTTTGAAGGCAATAAACTCCCATTGTAAAGGGACAAATGATAAGCAGAATCTTACACTCGTGGTCTTTTCTTATGAAATCTATGAAACTGGTCAGAGGCTCGTTTCATGAATTTCATATGAAATGTCCACTCAAGTAAGATCCTCTACTTTTAATACACAAAATTTTGTTCTAATTTTTTTCCATAAAGCAGTTAAAATTGAAATGAGAATTAGCTGTTTTTATGATGGAATAGTTTTAGCTGTAACATTCAAGAAATCATACTGTTGCATATTCATTAGGCATAATGTCACTCCTTCGACTACAGGATACTCCACAGTGAGGTGTCATGTTAATAAAATGTGTTCAAACATCAGTTCATTACCATATACATGTATAAATATTCATGAATATTCATTATCGCAGGAACTCATTCTGTTTGCTGTTTTATAATGGCTAAGTTGATTACAATCAGACCCCTTCGTAAAGGCCACAGCTATTGAGCAAAAAAAGACTATCTTAGAAGGCCAAACTTTCATGTTTTTAAAAAGAAATAAAATGGGTTCTTATCATAATGAGCCATGTCACGCAAAATAAAAGAGCTTTATTTACGCACAAACAGCAGCCTAGTTTTGGCTCTTCCTGTGGGTGCTTGCTTAAGACATGTTTGACTGTATATGACTTGGGACATGCAAAAAGGTGCTTAACACAAATGGAGACAAGCAAAGACTCTGATCAGACTGCACATCTGTGCCATCTGATAGATGTGCAGTCTGATCAGAGCTTTTGCTGTTCACACACACCAGTGTAGACTCCAAGAAAATCAAGGGTTAAAGCTAGACTGAGTGGATGGACAGACTGCTGTTTGTGGATAAGTAAAGCTCTTTTTTTTATGATGAGTCATTTTATTTCATTTTAAAAACATTATGGTGCATCTACAAAGGGAGGTCTAAAGTAGATAGGATGAATGGAAAATTATTTTTGTAGGTGTCCATAGTACTTGGACACATAAAAAAATAATGGATTTTCCATTTCGGCCAATTTTCACTATGAGCCACTTTGTCTGAAATGGAAAACTGTAACACCTGAAAACGTATTAATTTTCAATTTTAAACAAATGGAAAATCAATTATTTTTAGGTATCCTTAGTATTAGGACAATTGGAACTAATAAATTTTCCATTCGGGACAAACGGAAAATCAATTAATTTTGGGGGCCCGATACTTAATAACATTAGGATACCATCAGAACTTGTTATTTTAGAGCAAATTTTCCACCTGCACATAAAGCATTCTTTCCGTTTGTTGTTTTCTCATCTCATGAATTTGTACTGACTTTTTAAAAAATAAACTATTTGAGTATATGTTTGTTTTCTGTTGTCTGTAAAACCCCACTTCTCAGACTCTCAAACACACATGGTACACAGGGACGTAACTAGGGGCAATTTCATAATACGCACAACCATGTTTTATTCTCTACTTCATGAAGGGAAAGCTAGTATTTCAGCCACTTTGGTAATTGGTATTGAAATCTTGTCTAATTTATAAATATTCAGCTTGCAAATATGCAGGTGCGTTTTGAAATTTTGTCAATTTTGACAAAATTTCAATACGCACTTGTGTATTTGCCGTATAGCTAGCTACGCCCTTGGTACAGCAGTTAATGCTGCACAGTGGGGGATGCTCCAAGACTGATTTCTCTAGCTGTGCATGGAATTGCTGTCATCTGTATGTCATGCCACTGTATAGGACCTACTCATATTTGTCAGTCATAGAGAGTAAATCATTTCCAACCATAGCAACGTGGCTAGGTTTCTAGCAACATCGACTTTGACTCACAAGATCAAGACCAGAGCTCTAGATAAGAGGGAGTATTTGATGATAATTAAGGATAATTTTTTTTATTTCTCATCAAAACCATATGTTGTGACCCCTCATCTGAACCGTCTCATCGAGACGGTTCAGATGAGAGGTCACAACATATGTTTTTATGCAGAATTAACAAAAATTATCCCTAATTATCACCAAATACTCCCTCTTATCTAGAGCTCTGCAAGACTTAGAGATACCAAGAGTTTTATCATTAAAGATCCAAAGGAGACACAAAATTCATGTCTGCAAAATTTAATAAAGTATTGAGAGTTCAGAGGCTAAAGGGCAAATGAAATGGCAAATTGCTCATGAGCCACCTCATCTGGCTTGACCCTGTTTGCAAATTTTGGCACTTTATTAGTGCAAATGAATATTAGTATTGGAGATAAATTAGCATTAACACTGACTAGCTCGTAAAAATATCTTTATAATGATTATTTTGCAAAGAGCAAAGAATCCTCAGGGTAAAATCCCCACTTCTTCAAAGAGAACTTGCTTGGTCTGGTCCAGCCAAAACCAATACTTCCGTCTGCTGACACTAACTTCTGCTTCACTATGTCTTCTGTAAAATAAACAAATATCAAGTTAACTCATAAAGTGTACCGTCCCGACATGACCATAGCTGTTTACTGTGGACGTTAAGCATCAAATCAATCAAAAAAAAAAAAAAAGTGAAAACTCATAAAGTGATAAAAATGCAGATGACAAAAATTTAGTATGCAAACTTTCAAAGAATTTTTGTCCAAGCTTTAGTATATGAAGAATTCACAGACTAGAGGGCAAATAGTGTAGCTCAAGATAAGGTGGCTCTTTATGAGTGGGCTCATCTGAATCTACGCTGTTTGAAAATTAACATTTCATTTTTTTCCCCGTTAGTCTTTTGAAAGTATGAAACAGCAAAGTCTTAAAAATTATATGTTGTCTTCCCCTGACTGGAATTCACTTTAGGTGACATAGAATTATCTATTGAAAGTTGTATAGCTCAAAATAAACCAGTAATATCCAGAAAACTTCTTACCTAAGTTTAGCTTTAAATAATTCTTTCCATCCACTTTACTTTCTGCTATCACGATGCCCAATTTACCATACCCTAAAATTAGAATAAAGTGTAAAATTGTCTGGTAGCCTTATGGCCCTATTAGGGGCAGTAGGCTGTTGGAAGCTCACTATAACTCTGGCACAGCATAATACCGTATACAAGATAATTTTCACGGTGTTCCATTTTTCGCGGTCACTTAGAAACCGCAAATATTAAAATCGCGAAATAATTTCCTGTTTCTTACAAAGTATCTTATGTAGACACAGTGTCCATATATTTTGTTTCTGTTAGCATCTGTAATTGCTGATACTTTTCCTTGAACCAGTTCTTTCATTCTTTCATCACTTGAACCAGTTTATTTATTAACCTGCGGCAGGGCTGCCACAGGTTAATAAATAAACTGGTTCAAGTGATAAAGAAGTAGTTTTGCTTTTCGCTCATGTTGCTAACCGCAAAAATTAGAAATCGTGAAAATTAATGTTTATGTTTTTGACCCTAAACCGCGAAAATTTTAACCCGCTAAAATTACTGTGTATATGGTATTTTAGAGTCCAATCCTTTCCTTATGCTGCCTTTTGACATCCCAGATTTTAATCAGGTATCCATTTACTGATTAGTGAACACAGTTTTCAGTTGTAGGACCATGGTGATACCAATCTCGCTGTTTGTCAAATTTCTTAGGATCCATAGATTGAAGAGGCAAACAATTAAGATCTTTGACTAGTAGGTATGGCTTCTTACTTTGCAACTCATTTAATAATTAGGATATTTTTGAAATTTAAAATCTTCTAAGTGATGATGATCCTACTGGACGTAACAACTCAAAATTTCCTTACCGTAAGTGAAATCGTAATCAGGCAGCACAAACTCTGATCCCATGTGCCAGGGTATTGGCAAAGGAAGTCTGAATGATTCACAATCTATGTCCTCCTACAAGCAAAATAAGCAAAGTTTTGCAATTATTAAGGAAAGATATCTAACAGAGTTCAGTTAAAATATGTGTTGGGGTCTTTTTAAAATGCATAAAATATATATGATGAACTCCTTACGCTGGTCAAGAAACGGAAACTAAGGTGGTTTGGCCATGTCTCAAGGTCTTCTGGTTTAGCAAAGACAATTCTTCAGGGCACAGTGAAAGGAAAAAGAAGAAGAGGTAGACAGAAGAAGAGGTGGGAAGACAATATCAAGGAGTGGACAGGAATGGATTTTGCAAGCTCAACTAGGGCAGCTGAAGACAGGACAAGGTGGAAAGGGAATGTTTTGAAGTCATCTGTGGTGCCCCAACGACCTAGTAAGGTTATGGGATAGAATAGAATAGAATAGAAAATATATATAAGAACACTGTGCTTCTGTATCAGTTTATCAGACTTTGCTAGGTGCAAAGCATACCGCATGAAAGCTGCGTAACAGATTATTAATTATCTGCAGGGGCTCATATTGTAACTAGGCTACTTTTTCCACATGACCACTTCTTTTTACATTGACCACAAAATGAAAACATCCCTGCGTCTTAGAATGTGTTTATAGGTGTTTATTCAAGTTGAACAGATAGATTCATTGAAAAGCTGAAAACATGTTGCACTCCATCCCCTGTCCTCCCCCCCTTTCTCAATAAAGACAAAAAAAGAGATCACTTGAAAGACAGAAATAAGGAGAATATGAAAACCTGTCATGTGGCTGCACATGTCTAATGGCATTTGACTTACCTTTGGAATATAAAAGGAATATTTTCTGCAGATAACACTGTACAGATTCTTAGCAACCTCATCCACTGCTACATTAATGTTACTGTGAAAAAAGAAAATCGAGTCACATCATGCGATTTCCAATAATGTGGCAATTTAGTCATGTGATAGTCAGATCATGCGATTTCCAACAATGTGGCAATTTTGTCATGTGATAGTCAGATCATCCCTCTCATTCACACAGGGTAACCAGAGACCTAGCTGTTGGCTGTTTGGCTTGGGACACTACCATAGATGACTGATGTGACATGCAAGGGATCTGATCAGACTGCACTTATGTGCAGTCTGATCAGAGCCCTTGCTTGTCACCAATGCGACATTGTTGGCAATCACATGAAGTGGCTCAATTTAATATATACTTGTTCATCAGTTTATAAAATTATCTGACGTTAGTCGCTTATATTTAATTGTAAATTTGCAATCATAAAGCGCCAAAAAGTTTCATTTGCCATATATTTTAAAGCTAAAACAAGAAATGCATGCACGATTAGTAAGTACTTACTGGCATTGATGTAGAAATTGTATTTTATTATTTTTACTGAAATCACAATATACAGTATTTATCTTCCAGAATATGAATTGTATGTAATGATAACTTACAAACTTGAAACTTGTTTCAAGTATGCCAGACCCAGTTCTATTTTGTCACGCATGCGCTGACGTATATCTGTCTCCAGTGATTCAGCTAGCTGAAAGACGAAAGAACAACAGTCTGAACAAAACAAATTAATGCTATAGAACTGCAGCACCATTGCCAGCAGCAGCATTTAAAGCTTGCCTAGCAACGACCCTGCTAGTGCCGCAGACCATTTTTTACTCAGGTGGACAAAAGTGTTCGTTAAATCGTGACGTTGCCGTTAACTTTAGTGCATTTCCACTTTTGCTGAAAAATTAATTATATGAGAAGCATAAAATACATCATCATGGAAATTATACTAATGTGTAGCTAAATGATTTATGCAATATACAAACTATTTTTGTACGTTTGCGATCTATAGTTGCAAAGTTGTGATTCTTTATAGATCGCGTAAACTTTTAGAAAACCCTGTTTCCAATGACGTCAATGGTGACATTAGCAAACTTTACCGCAAGAAAATACCTAATTGAGGTTAAAGGCGTGCCAACTAGAAACTATAGATACCAGAAAAGCAAGAAATTTAATAATATTGCACAAATAATGTAGCTAGACATTGGTGCAATTTTCATGTAAATATCTATTAAACTTTTCTCACAATATTTTTTGCGCTAAAACAAAAAATGCATTAAAGTCAATGGTAACGTCAAGATTTTACGAACACTTCTGTCCACCCTCTGTACGTTGATGCGACGTAATGACATGACAAAATTGCCATCAATGTCAGTACGACGTCATTTCGTCGTCATATGCCCGCTAGCCACTGTAATCAAGGCCAGAAATGATAATCAGTTGAAGAATCTCAAACGTCGATGTGGTATGTCAACAAATTCTCCCGAATTAACTTGCCTTTAATTAAACGAATTTCCTCCTTGGTAATGTTATGGATTTGGGCAATCGAAATTATTGTCTAAAATTCTGAGCGTTTTTAGACTTGAAACACGTCATCGGTACTTTCTAGATTTCGTAGATTTCTGGCACTCCCCATAACGATTCTGCCATCCAGTCAAGGCTTCCCCCACTTTATACTACATTACTCTAGAGAGGTTAGATGTACATTCCTGTGCTGTGTCCCAAGGCGGTACTTTTGTTGCGGTTGCATTTGTTTTATGTTCGGTTCTGTTTAATTTATTGTGTTCTCAGTTTAATCCTTCTATCATAAAAATAGAAAATAGGTAAAAATAATTGTTAAATGTTTTTCATATAATTTGCTTAGTCCGTTGTAACCCGTCTGTTGGTCTAAATTATTTAGTTCAATAAAGATAGCTGAGTTGCCATGTATTTGGGAAAGAGCTGCTGACTCGGCTTATCACTTGTAATTTATTGTTTGTTGTGATGTCTTTGTCAATCTTTCCCTTTGATGTTGGGGATAGGGTTTGGGATCTGATTCAGTCAGTTCCTGAAGTGTAGTTACTCTTTAAATTTTCATGGAGAACCAACGCACAAAACAACGTGACGCTGTCAAAACTTGAGGCCCCAACTGGCGGTCTAAGCATGTACGAGCAAAGAACAAAATAATTTCCAATCTCAATGAAATCAGAAAAATCTTTACACTTACATCCAATACATTTCTCCTAATCTCTTGTTCTTGGCGTAATATGTTGGCATACAGACGGACAGACTTGCTGTGTGAAGACTGTCTCTTTTCCAGATGATTCTTTATTGCAACAACGGTAAACTTGTTATCACTGACGTCTTCTGTGTCCGCGTCACCATCTTCAAGATCAGTAGAAATGTCAAGTAAAGTTTTATATTTCTTCACTTTCTTACTGATTTCTAAACAACTCTGAAAAAAAACACTTAAAATACTAAAAATGAAAATAGTTAAATTTGCAAACAGCGTAGACCTAGCTGAAACAACTCATCAGAGCTCTAGATAAGAGGGAGTATTTGGTGATAATTAGGGATAATTTTCGTTAATTCTGCTTAAAAACATATGTTG